>CM029542.1:17506526-17747292 GCA_017141395.1 Laodelphax striatellus
ATACACTATCTACTGTAAAAAGGAATCATTTATGTATTCCAAGTGAAAGTGTATAAGCACGTGTTGTATCAGGCTTTAAACCACTGAAAACCCAAACCCCAATGGGTATTGCAGTGTTGCCAAACCTTACGCACATTTCGAAATTTTCGACATAAACTCCTCGCTACGAAATGAAAGTGGAAAAGTGCCAAGTCATCCCCCAACCTCTGACCTGCTACCAAAATTTTGGGGGGCACGTTTTTCGGAGCTGCTTGGGAGGGAGAGAAAGAGAGGAAGAGTAGGAAGAGTGAGCGAAAGAGAGGAATAGAGAGGAAATAAAGAAGCATAGAGGGGGTGAAAGAGAGAGTGAGAGAGAGTTTCGAAAAAGGTGTTGGTGCTCAAGCTGCCGACCCGACTCTGTGCAAATAAGATTACAACGGTAGCTGAACTTTACCCCCCCCCCACTCTAACTACAATTTTAGGGGTGCTACACCCCCCTCAAAAACCACACTGCACACTGGCGACCCGTTGATAACTGATCAAATATTGACTCTCAACCCTTTCTTTCTCTCTCGGTATTTCCCCTCTCTGTTCAACTCTTGTGCTTCTTTTATTACACGGAGTTATCGAAATGAAATCATGTGTCAACCCTACTACCTATCCCCACCCATCACAACTACTAACCTAACCTTTCTCAAAATTTAGCTATATTCTTGAGATAGATTGTACAGCAAAACTTGATGATATAATATATTGGCAAAACATTTATATTTTGTATAATTTATTGTAATCTAACTAGAACAATATCCTTCATCTACTCATTAAAACAATTTATACAGTAGTATTTCAATTGTAATAAAAATCGCGAATATTAATCCCTCAATAATTTTGTCAAATGCTGCAAAATTATTATTACTATGTGAATATGTGTGAGTGTAAGCATTATCGTCTCAACGCATGAAAAAATTAAGTTCAGTTTTAGAATGAGAAAATCCAATTCAGCATAAGAAACTAACAGGTCTGTTGAAGAAACGCCTTGCTGGAATTCTATTGGTGGATGTGAGCTACGTCACACTGTGTCGACCAATCACGAGCCAGTACTAGTCCACGCCCACAACGCTCTCTCATTGGCTCATGCTGCCATTACGCAAACAACAAAGATTCCATTTTGTTGAACGATGTATCATTGAAGTTGATGTTTTTGTAAGAATTTCAATTTGTAGAGTGATGAGTGCGCAGCGACCACATAGTAGAATGTACTACTAAGTTCTACTATGTGGTCGCTGTGAGTGAGACAGCATTTAGGAGTCTTTGAATGAATTTGATGAATTGATTCGAAAAACTGTTATGAAAAGTTTGTGAAATTAAGTTAAAATGAAAGTAACTTTTTTGTTATTATTTAGATTCGTATTATCAATCAGCAGGGCTCCTTTCGTTATTGCTTAAGACTTTCAAATTGAATTTCGATAACAACTTATTGATATTTGATTACAAAATTCTTGGATATTTGATTTAATAAAAGCCTTATTAAAAACACCCTACACGAAATTTGATATTTTCATACTCAATCAATAAGTATGTAATCAATATTGTAATCAATAAGTAGTATTCAACAACATTTGAATATTGGATAGTGTACTGAAGACTTCAATAAGACTCTGATAATAACTTATATATTTGAGTCAATAAAAGCCCACTATAAAGCTCTTCAAAATACTTGCAATTGTGAATTACCATACCCATTCAATCCAAACTACATTCGTCTAGTGTCATCAAGCTATTCATTGAGACTTTGAACGTAACTTAGATATTATTCGATCACAATCTTATCATTGATATTTGATTCAACAAGGGTCTTCTAGAAACCGCCCCAATATTCCAGGAAATTTCCATACCTTATCAATTCAACTTCAATCGGTTAGTACAGTCAAGACATTCATCAAGACTGATAACTTAGTAGTTGGATTCGATAGAGGCCTACTTGAAACACTCTTGAATAATCTTGGAACTTTGAAATTTTCGTATACATCCAATACAACTACATTAGGCCAGTGTATTTAATTACATTTATATAGCATCCATTCGATTGCCTACGTATTTGTAGAAGGAGCCCCCAATTAATAATGAACCTATCAAACAGAAATCTTGATTATATTCGAGCAACAGGAGAAACGCATCTCAGCTGATTGACTTTTGGAGGGGGTGGGGGTTAAGGGGGGCTACTTTTGATCACCCCCCGGCTCGCTCGCTGCCACATTCTTCAATTGGGGCCGAAATTTGATTCAAACCTGATGTGGCGAAGGGCTCTTCAATGGACGGCCTTTTGCCAGTCACTGGAAATTGACACTAGAGAGTTTGGGAGTGTGGAAGTAGTAGTCAAAGAGAAACGAGGAAGGGATGGAGGAGGAAGAGAGAGGAAGATGAAGAGGGAAAAGAAGAAGAGATGAAAGTGGAGAATTGGTGAAGGTGAGGTTACACCTCACTACCGTCTGTTCATTTGTAGAGTGGAAGGAGTAGTCAAAAGGAAGGGAAAATTGAGATTAGATTATTTACTTCATTCATATTGATTCCAAAAATATATTGGCCTTAATGCTAGATGATTATATTTGAAAATAAAATCAATTATTTGACTGATATAATTTATTGATATTATTGAACAGAACATAAACTATGAAAACGTAATTATTAAAATGATATGAATATGAGATTAATATGCTAACGATACTATGATTGTTATTATGTACCTAGATGAAATGAAGAAGTTTGAACATGTAAATTTCCATTCTTGTTCATTCTTTTCTTGGAAAATGATGTCCAAGTATATCCTTCCCATAACACTTTCATAACTGTAACATAATAAAACTATTTTTATAACGTAACTCAAGACTATAACATGACTCTTTCCTAAACCTGGAAATAAACCAGAACATAATGGAACATTCAAACTTAGATGAAATGAATAAATAATATTATTGAAACGAAGATATTAAGGTATGGTTTCATAAAGATAACAAAATACAAGCTATTCGATAATTCAGAATACAAATACAGGCTATCTTATTTTAGATTCTAGATTACAAAAGTTATAAGTATAACAGATCAACTTCATTTCAATATAGTTAATCTAATACAGTATAAGTATTAGATGCAATGTGATAACGTTAATATGATTGAGATTCATCTAAATGAAACGGCCAATTTTTCACATCTAAATGACTTGGGATGAGAGAGCGAGAGAGATGAAAAGAGAGCTCGGGTGTAAGACTGGTAGGATAGTGAGTAAAACTCGGAGTTTCAAGTAGCCTTTCGGATTGTGGCCTGTTAATTGCTGTCCGTCCGACTCTACTGTGACTGGTTTTCCCTCATGGCTTTCCCGGGCTTTTCCCTAACCTCTCCCCCTCTTGAGTTTTCCTCCCTTGCGCCGATTCATCGAACATTTCCTCCTCCTAACATCAGGTTGCTCCAAATTACTTCGTTTCGCATTTCACTCTCCCATTAGTGGACCCCCATTCAGGGCCTTGCAACTAATATGTTATGTTCTAGAGACATTGGTGGAGCGGGGGGGACCTTTGGTTAATGTGTGCCTGTGGGGGGTAACTACCTTTAAGCAGTGATCTTGACTTGCTGCTGCTAATCTAGGCTTTCGGAAGGGATTGAATGCTTGGTGGAGTTTAGGTATCAGGTTTGAAATTAGCTGAATTGTTTTCTCTAACGAAGACGGATGTACATTATCAAATTTAATAAGGATTTTGTTCAATATATGAATAACTACCACAATATCACCTTTACTAATTAGATCGGATTCCATTTTTCATCCAATAAAATAAACTTGAACCAGAGACAATTCTACTTCTAGTATTTTAGAATTTTCTACTTCAAACTTCTAGAACTGATTTGTTTTGTGTATATCCGTGAATATTTTACTGACAAATTACATATCTCATCAATGGACAATTTTTAAATATGTTCGTTGCTCTCAGAATACAATATCCCACTATTCTACTTTATTATGGGTTTAAATTACCTCTCATTAATGGATGATTTTCAAATTCGTCCGTTGCTTTTAGACTACATCTCACTCTAGTACTCTATGGGATCCGCCAAGCTCGCATTACAAGTAAACAACATTCTCAAAACTAACCTCAGCCATTAACAATGCTAGCTTCATTGACTCAAAACTTCCCGGGAGACCTCAGCAATGGCTATCACTATGTCTACACTTGGTCGAGTTTTGCATATGCATTGGTAGCATGCTGTGCAGCACACCAAATCGCCCAAGTGTGGACATAGGGATTGAGGTGGCCAGTGCCTAAACATCCATCACAAATCAAATCCTTCTACAAAATAGTCAGAATAGCATTGACTACAAAATAGCTTCCTACAAAATGCTTGGAATATTCTCTTCATCTGGTAGACATACCGTACATTTCCAGCTTGTCCATACACTGATATAGATTAGTTTATGCCATGAGTTGCCTCAGAGAAGGTTATGGTATGAGTGACCGGTTACCCATCAATCGAAGGTTGGCGACTTCGGTTGGCCATCAACTATTAGCTTCGCCATGTTTATTTGCAATCTCAGCACATTTCCAATAACAACAGCTGAGGATTGACCAATCGCGTTCGTCCCCTCACTGAGTGAGTGAGGCAACAACACATTCTGTGGCACATTGCCTCACTCAGATTGTTGTTTGCTCTGTTTAATACTCAGATAACATTGTTTCTATTGTTTTGTCTCTTAGTAGAGTGTTTGTGTGGCTATGAATGTCGCATTCACAATCAAAACAAATCTGAATTCGGAACACAGATTTAATAACTAGAATTTAACGTCTTTATAATCGGTTTTCATCGCTAGTTGTATTAAGGCGTTTGTAGTCGATCAAATTTTGAAATTATAGAATTTTTCTCAAATTCTAACAAAAAACTGACATTTGAATTGGACAGCTGACTCGTGAGATACTGAACTGCACTGGTTTTGAATTGTTATAACAAAACAAATCATGATATGCGTTGAAAATAAAAATCAGTAGAATAACATTGAACTTAATAGCTGACTTGTAAGCTACCCAATACACTAGACGTGTATATCATGGTTTGCTGCGTTGTAACAGTGCAAGTATAGTGCATTAACTGTTTAATACATGTGCATTAATTTGATAAAAATAAATATTTCAACAAATTCTCCCTGTGTCTGTTCTATGAATAATTAACTCTGAATACATGTCTTCTAATTCAGGCACACTTGACTTCAAACCTTATGGCAGCTACATACATGCGGTATTTGCATGACTGACTGGTGTGCATTGCCCTATTTCTTTGTATAGAGTGGAATATCATATGACCATAAGGTAAACATTCGGTATTTGCCAAATGCCGCATGTATGGAGCCGGCATTAGATAGTCACTTAAGCATCTCAGTTCTCCCATGTTTTCTAGCATCTCATAGTCAGTTTTTCCAGTATCACAACATTTATAAAAAAAATTATCATGGAAAAAGACTCTGATAGCTTCGCTACGTAGGAAAGTGCTTAGAGATTCTGCTACCATTTCCAACAGTGATTTCTTCCCCTAAAAATCACGGAAACACGTAGAAGGTCATTCAGCACACACATTGAAGAGAAGAGTACAGAGAGGCACAAACTGCACACCACTATAGCAGAGTAGTAGAAGCATAGAGAGGACGCATTGTAGGTGGGGGTTGTCGTGCCACAGGCCACTCTACTAACTAGGTAAGTGTCTCTTCTAGTCAGAGCCGGGCCGCAGACGGCAGGACGTGTAACAACAAACGTGACCTAGCAGGAGAAGAAGAAGAAGAAGAAGAAGAAGAAGAAGAAGAAGAAGAAGAAGAAGAAGAAGAAGAAGGGGTAAAGGGAGAAGTATAAGAAGAAGAAGAGGGAAGAAGGAGGAGTAGGGAAACGGGAACAAGACACAAGTAGTAGGAAGGAAGAAGTCATTCCCACAAACAAATCACGAGGTAGGAGCATCGTTGGGAAGGACGAAGAGGTAGAAGAAGAAGAAGAAGAAGAAGGAGGAGGAGGAGGAGGAGGAGGAGGAGGAGTTGGAAGAAAGTCATTGCCACAAACAAATCGCTCTCTCCCATCCTCTACCCTACCAAGACTCTTGTAGTTCTCACCCTTGCTTGCTTCTGTTATCTTTGTCAGGGTTTGTGCATGTACTCACTCACACATGCTGCTACGTTTTCACAGGGATGGCTGATAGAAAAGGAAAAGGGGACAAGTAAAAGGAGAAGAAGAAGAAGATGATGATGATGATGATGAGGAGGAGGAGGAGGAGGAGGAGGAGGAGGAGGAGGAGGAAAGAAGAAGAAGCAGAAGAAGAAGAAAAAGAAGAAGAAGAAGAAGAAGAAAGAAGAAGAAGGAAGTGGTGGAGGAGGAAAAGAAGAAGAAAGATGGAGGAGATGGAAGAAGAAGAAGAAGAAGAAGAAGAAGAAGAAGAAGAAGAAGAAGAAGAAGAAGAAGAAGAAGAAGATGGAGGAGATGGAAGAAAGGAAGAAGAACAAGGCGAAGATTGATGGTGATGATTAAGAATAGTTTAGAATAGCTCCATCATGAAAAATTAACAATTCTTGAGATACTAACAAACATCAATATTGGCATCACTGGAAAGTATGGGAACCACTGACAATCCATTTATTGTATAATAACTGCATCATAGTTGAAAAAATAGTCGATGAATTTTTGCACACTTTGAACATGTGAAAAGCTGTATAAGAAGGTAATTCATTGTCAGTCCAGGTGCCTTAGCGAAATGGACCAGTAATAATTCTATGAGTGGAGGGATGCTTCTGCTCTTCAGAGAGAAGAAGAGGGTGTGTAGGAGGAGGCGGATGAAGAGGAGAAAGAGGGTGCAGGAGGGGGAAGCAGATGAGGAGGAAGAGGATGAGGAGGGAGATAAGGAAGAAGAGGAATGGGAGGAAGAGGAGGAGTAGGAGTAGGAATTGTTTTTGAAACAAACAAGACCCGAACAAGCAAGCACACAAATGTGAAGGGAAACTTGTGCTACTACTAACCAAGCAGCACCGCGCGACGTGTCATATATGTGCGTGCATATCTCGGCTACGTGTGCATGCTTTGTTATGGTTCGGTTAATGGGAAACGAAGGGTGCCAACTAAGAGGTAGCGAAGAGAGAGAGAGAGGAGTAAAGTTATCTCAGAGAGAGAGTGAGTGAGAGAGAGTGTGAGAAAGTGTGTTGGCGGTTTAAGTAAGAGGTAGAGAATGGTGTGGGTGGGAAACCCTTATTGGAGGGTATTTCAGGAGAAAGATGTACAACTAACAAGAAGAAGAGTGGTATGTTTTGAGAGAGAAGTAGAACCACCTCAGAGAATGAGAGAGAGAGAGAGTGAAAGGGTGAGTACTGAGTGTGAGAGATAGATAGGTGCTTCATTGATAATTTTCACACGGCAGTTACCTATTGTAACATTTCTTTATTAAGAAACGAAGGTTATTTCAAAGAAGGAATAATTCAGAAGTAAATATACAACTAACTATACCAAGACGAGGAGAGACGTGTAGCCTTTTTCGGAAAAGTAAGATCTATCATAGAGAGGGTGGGTGCGAGAGAGGCAGAGAGAGTGATGGATTGAGCGAGAAAGAAGTATGTAATCCTTTGGTGACGTGTGCCACAAGATAATGCGGGGGGTTGGGGGTTGCAATTGTTGGGAAGCAGTCGTGGGGTCATATGTTACACGCTGGATTTAGCCGGCTGTGACCTGTGACCTCTAAATGGGTCACGGCCTCTTGTCAACAAAAACTTTGACTCACACGTCACGTCACGTCAACTGGAAAAGGTTTTAGTGGGTTGGTTAAGGCATTGAATATATATCCTTTATATTCAATGATTCAAGGATTTTATAATCCTTTATAAAGGATAAATATTCAATGGTTAAGGTTAGGATGATTTCATGGTTCCTTACCCTAACCCTTTTGGTAGAGGGAGAATTAAATTTGCCAATTCAAATAATAGATACAAGTTGATTTTATCGTCAACTGTAATATCCATTCAGTATAACCAAAGACATTTCTTAGGTTATTTTATCATGATAGAATCGTCTTTGATGTAACTAACGTGGTCATTGATGATAGGATGATAATAATAATTAGTTGTTAATGAGATAATGAGACTTTGTTGTGAATTCAGTTGTGTTTGAGTTCATGTGTTATAAATGAAACGAGGCCTTAAATATATATATATATATTTAAGGATTTTACAGTGAATCACCGCCTTCCTTCTTTTAGTCGGATTTTCCATATTTGTCGGTCATTCCACTCACCATCTGTGAGATTTCTAGCCACCATGGCGTCGTCCACTTCGTCTCGCCAAGATCGCCTTGGCCTCCCTCGCTTCCTTCTACCCAACGGGCTCCAATCCGTCACAATTCCAATCCACTTACTTGCACTAGCCCTTCTCGCGTACCCATACCATACTAGTCTCTTGTCCTCAATGAACTTCTTTATATCCGATTGAACTTTCATTCTGTTCCTAAGTTCCTCATTCCGTACTCTATCCAACTTGGTGACCCCGCAGCACCTTCTCCAATACTCCATTTCCACAGCCAGAATCTTACTCCTACTTCGCTTGTTCGTCACCCATACTTCCGCACCATATGTCATTATGCTTCTGACTATTGTATGAAATATCATCTGCTTGGTCTTTCTGTGGATACTCCTACTCCAGATAATAGGATGCAGTTGTCTTATACAACTTCTTGTTTGCCCCAGCCTTCTCTTTATTTCTTCATCTTAAATATATGATAAATGAATAATCATAATGAATGAAATGAGTCCTTTTTAGACTCAGATCTTTTCAAACTACTGTAAAAATTAT
Organism: Laodelphax striatellus; assembly: GCA_017141395.1. Classification (NCBI taxonomy): domain Eukaryota; kingdom Metazoa; phylum Arthropoda; class Insecta; order Hemiptera; family Delphacidae; genus Laodelphax; species Laodelphax striatellus. Next base: position 17,515,351 of record CM029542.1, read on the forward strand.
TGAATAATCATGCACTTATTATAATTTACTCATTACTATTATAAACTCATTCTTTCATATACAAGTCAAATAATTTACTAACCAACTGTACTCCATATAGTTCAGTAGGCTTCTGCGGACTATTATCTGAGTCTATGTACGAGGAATTTTTGTAAATTCCTCGTAATTCATTTTTGTGAATTTCGGATAGTGGAAGCTTCTGTTCCTCACATCAAAGGTGTGAGCAACAAATGAGGCATGACATTTTAGAAGATTTATATGTACTTAGATTTGTGAGGCATGGTTGAGGCACGATTAAGGGAATTTGAGGCAAGGTGAGGCACGTTTGAGGCAAGAAGACAGGAATTCGCATCGCGGCTTTTCAGCTGAGATCCACCATAGAGTACGCGCATTTGGAGGGGAAACCCCTTACACCGTGATTGTTATTAGTGTGCAACCAGAAGCATTGTTTGACGTGTTTGAAAGACAGAGAGAGAGAGTGAGTGCGTGAGTGTGTCTTGAGGAGAGGAGTTGTTGAAATGCCTCACTTGAGTTGAGTTGTGAGGGTGGTTTGTTTAGTTACCTCACGCTGGCTGTCTAAACTTTGAATTCCTTCCTCAGTTGCCTCACAATCAATGGAGCAGAGATTTGCTCTGAAGACGTTCTCTGAATGACTTGCGAGGTTACGGTTTCAACTCGCAAACGTAACTCGGACTTGAACGCTGGAATGATTTGAATGTAAAAAGTGTTGAAACTAATACTACGTTAGTATGCTTATGTTTATAGTTAGGCTTTGTATGCTCTTAAGTTTAGTATGCTTATGTTTATAGTTAGGCTTATCTCTTATCAAATACATTTATATTAGGTGACTGCATTAGCATTACATTGATTTCATCTTACTGTACAAACCCCCCCCCCCCCCATGACTTCTCCATAGCCCCCCCACCCTTTACTAGAACCTAAATTTAGTTACGCCTTTGCTATAGCGATGTATAGGCTACTTCAAACAAAGAGCAGGTACTATAACTATAGATATAGCAGGATTCTTTTAACTTGTCAGAAAACAGCTGATTTAACGTTAGTAAACGAGCGTACATCAGTCAGCTGTTTTATGACAATTTAAAAGAATCCTGCTATACTAGAATATTTTTCTGACCAATAGATACTGTATTTCAGCGTCCTATGTACGAGATAACTATAGAATGTACCCTATAGCTATGAGTACGATGGTATACCTATAGATACTGCAGTACAGCGTCCCCAACACAATAGAACCAAAGATTCACATACGAGACTCAAGGGAAACCCATATAGTATACCTATAGATACAGCGTCGTTCTCTACCTGGCAATGAATGCTCTTGAACTTGGTAGAGTTGTGGTGGTGGTGGGGGTAGGTCAATGACCTTGTGATCCGGTCTACCTGATGACGTAATGAGCCGTGGCTCTACCTGCTGGCCCGCCGCCGCCATGTTTCTTTCTTCACATTCCTCTGCAGGAATCCTGTTTCGGGTTCCCTGCTTCAGTTGTTCAGCGTACCCTGAGAGTGAGGCTTGCCTCTTGTTGCTTTGCTCGTCGAGTTGTGTGTGTGTGTTCTATAGTGCAAGTTTTAAAGGAGTTTTTCGTCTCGTTTTAAAAGAGTTTGATAATTTTTGAAGTCTTTGAAATTTTTAAAAATAATTCTTCGTCGAGTTTATCAGGTTGAAACTAGTTTTTCTTCGAATTTTGTTTGTTTAAAAATAGTTTTTCGGGTGTTTAATCGTTCAAAAATCATTCTTCATTGAGATTACCCGTAAAACTAATTTTTTTCGAAGTTTTTTGATTTCATAATAGTTTCTCAAAGTTTGATCGTTATACTATTAATTCAAATGATCGAGTTAACGTGTTTCAAGAAGTTTACAAAAAGTAACCTGTTTTTCAAATGTTTAAACATTTTTAAATAGTTTTCCATCAAGTTCATTTGTTTATACTCTTCTTAGCAGCTTTTTGGATTGAGAGAATTCTTCTTTAGTGCAATCATTATCAAATAGTTTTTTATTGAGTTTACTTGGTTGAAACTAGTTTTCCATTCTAGTATAGGTGGTTCATTTACGAGGCACATGGCTTAGAAATGAATTATTGTTATTATAACTTTTCACAATGTTCGAAGGGTTGAAAAGCTCATTAATTAATCAATATTAACACAACTGCATCATATTGGATGGATTCTTATACACTTTGAACATTCTAAGGCTAGGCGTACACCGGTTAGTCAAGACAAGACGAGATTAGTCACGTTTGGTCACAGTAATTCACATAGTTGCTTATGAAGCAGCACACACCGATGCAATGACTAATCGGTGTGTGTTTCTTCATAAACGAATATGTGAAGTACTGTGACTAAACGTGACTAATCTCGTCTTGTCTTGTCTTGACTAACCGGTGTACGCCTAGTCTAAAAAGCTGTAATGAGGTAATTCATTGTCAGTTCAGGTGACGTAGTAAAATGTATCATCTATATTAGTTTGTCGGTTTGAAAACTGTGCTTCAAAGTAGTTTTTCATAGTTTTAAATTATTTTACAGGTGTTTAATGTGATTGTGGATAGTTTCCGAGAAGTGTGGTGTTGAAGTTAGTGGTACAGAGTAAATAGTGAGTGATTTAATCGGTTGTTTGCAGTACAATTTTGTGCGGAAGCCATTATGTTCGATACAGTGCCCACTTGTGTTGAGATTAAAAAGCGTCTGCGTATCAGAGATGATGATGAAGAGGATGATATTATGGATGGCAGTTACAATAAACAGGTTGGTTGAGGCTCGGAAGCCACCTAAAATGATCTAGTTATTTGTAGGTCCATCATTTATCAAATGAAACTGTTTCTCATTGATTCATTCACTTCAATAATTATTTACAACACAACATCTCTGATAATGTTGATAGTTGTCAAGTTTTAAGCGAAAAATGGAAAATAACAGACTTTTTCGCTGTTTGGGGGGGTTTCGGGACAAATTTTGGGGCAAAATCAGGTCAAAATCGATGGTGGTTAAGGACCCTTCCGAGATAAGGGTTACATTGACAGAAAACATGTATTCAAAACAATGATTATTAAATCACCTTTTAACTGGGCTATTAATCATCGACATTTTGGAAAATTATCTTATATTCAGTAGACAGTCTATAAAATGGAATCAATGATTCAATTGAATTATAGTTACAATAATTATTGCTTTAAAAATCAAATTCCTGTCTAATCCTTAAGGCCCCTTAACACCTTGATGAACCAACCAATAAGTATGAAAATGGTACCACATTGTTCAGAAAGATCTGTAGAATGTGTGTATGATAATAAGATTATAATGTACAGAAACCATTCTAGCAATGTTTGTCTTCAATTTAAGACCATCCACACATTTCTAGCTTTTAATCAATCAATTTCATAATATATTGGGACACATTAAGTAATAGATTAATTTTTAATTGAACGAAATTCCTAATTAATAATGCTATAAACTACTCTGGAGACTTCCACTACCGCGAATATTGCAATCAGCACGGCACTATATGTGTGAATCATTATTCTGTATGTGTGGCTAATTATTCTGTTTGATGACAGTTGAAGTGTTGAATTATTACTAGAAGCTTTGAATTGATATGAGAACATTAATTCCAATAATAGATGATTTATTATTGGATCAAGTTGCAGTTATTGTATGAATCATAGGAACATAGATCCTACCCAAGTAGGGTCCCATTCAGTGTACTTGACTGGGAGATTAGAACATTGATTTTAGATTCAAGATTAGAGATTGATTTTAGAACATTACAAGCAATAGATGGTCTATGAATGACTTGATTATTTGATTTATTGCAATAATCGGTCTTTGCAGTGGGATCTTGTACTCCTAATTATAGCATTGAAATCTTGTTCTGCGTTGATACCCCGATATCTATGATATTAATCAGTATTTTCCTGTTAGTAACCGTTCTCTGTTATCAGAGGGGGCTCTTCCTATATCGGTTATCGTTAACTGTTATCAGAGTAACTGTTATCACACTAACTGCCCATTTCGTGTTACTGCTACTACATTGTAATAGAGAAGGGACTTGGTAGTGAAATGGTACTAGTAGTAGAAAGGGAAATGGTTATGAATTGTGTACAGATCAATTGATTTAACAAGTTTAGCAGATTTTAGATTAATTTGACACATTTAACGCATTTTAGATTAAATTTTGACAATTATATATGAAAAAAATTGGATAAGAAGTTAGGTTTTTGTGTTTGTTTACATTCCCTGTCAAAATTATATTCAATAAATACTTAGAATCATGGTTGAATATGTTCTTTCCAATGACATTATGTTCCAAATTATCTATATCTATCCAATCGTATTTATTTCGATATTATTCTATGTTATTCATGAAATTTATGATAATGCTGTTGGGTTTTCGGCTTTTTGCAATCAATTGATGGTAAGCTACATAATTATGATTTAAAGTTGAATGTTAAATTTGAAATAAGAAAGTGGATTGACCAAAACTAATATATTCGAAATTCTTGTATTTTCAATAATGGTTCTATCATTTCATGTTGTTCTATTTATATTTATTATCTCTTTTTCATGTCAGTCCTGCTCGGTTTACATGTATCTCTATGTAGTTTCATGGAAGATGATAATTTTTCTCTATTTTAAATAATTTTTGTTAGTATCTTATCATCTTACGTCACAGCTTGTATGTTTATTATTCTATTTTTGATGAATTCTGTTTTTTCATCATTCTATGTAATTTATTCCATGTGTTCGTTATTATAACAAATGATGGGGGTTTTCTTATCTATATCGACTCTATCTATTTTCAACTCCATGTCAGATAATCTTTTCCGGATTCATATAATTTTATGACTTGTAGTTTATCGTTTTTTTAATTTTTTTATTTTCTAAAATCAGTTCATTTTTCTATAATTTTATCGAATTTTTCGATCGTTGTTCATGATTCATTGTCATTCTATTCTATTTAATTTTTGTTATTTCTTCTATGTTTCATAATTTTTTCAATTTATAATTTTATGTTATTTCTTCTATGTTTTCACCATTTTTTGTATTAATTGTGTTTGTTTTTGTGTGTTTTGCAGAGAGGATCAGACGAGCTGTTGTCCCAGAGCGGGGGAGCAGTGAGCAATGGGGGGGCAATCAGCCCCCAGCCCAACCATCAGGACAACAATAACGACGCCAAAAAGGTAGGCTTTTCACAAATCATAAATTTACACCCAATTTTCTAGTATTTTTAGGTTTTGGTACATAAGAATTGCGTTCGTTTACTCTTTAATTTAGGATAATGTTCTATAATATGTACACAACCATAAATATAGGATGAAATGGAGTTAGAATGACTGAAAGAGCCACTGGAATTGATAGGAAATTCAAATAAATTCGCTAAAACAGATTTTAATTCAATAGATAATTTTAATCGAAATTATAATAATTAATAGAACGAATTTCCTAATTAATAATGCTATAAAAACTCTGAAGACTATTAATTCGTTCTATTAATTATTATGATTTAATAGGAATTGAATAATACTGCAATATACCATTTCCTTCTATGTTAATTAAAAGAAACTATTCATAGATTAGAATTTTCAGTTTCTGAGAGGAGAATTTAATGTAGGTTAGTTATAAATCAATGGATCTATCAACTATCAATAATCTGGCGCCTCTCTATTGAAAATTTAATTTGATGTAGTCCTTATGAACATGAACAGCCTATAGTGATTTCTATACCCCGCATACTTTTTATTAAAAACTTATGCTATTACCACAAACAGGAGATATTACCGACATATTATACCCAGACATTTAACCATCTTATTCCTAGTCTGTAAAGTTACCACAACAATATAATAATATCTCTGTTAGTACATAATGAAGATTGGAGAAAATACTCTAATCGCTATACTTTTACTTGACTTCAACGTTCAACCCCTACATGAATTTAGCTCTATTCCATCTAACCAAATTTATCAGAATATTTTCTTCTTTTTATCTCTCTCTCTCTCTCTCCACAAGGATGGTACTTTATCCTTGAGGAAGGAGCCAGCAACTCTCCATAAGGAAGCTTGTGGAAGAAACTCTTTTTCTTTCTCTCTTTCTATCTCTCTCTCGGTCTCACAGCCAGTCTACAGGTTAACCGATTACTCCCCAAGGTCTGATTTGGAAGGCACTTGCTAGTGAGTGATCTTTTTCAGCCCTTTAAACCAGCCCCCTCTCTCTAAGCAACCCTTGGAAAGAGAGAGAGAGTGAGGGAGAGCAGACAGGAAATGCATGAAAGAAACTAGTTGCTGCAGTTTCTACTATACTTCCCCCTCCCCTCACCAACCAACCGGAAATAGGCATGAAATATGTCTCCCCAGTCGAAGGTTTTTCTCTTAGCAACTTTTTCTTGCAAATGGCTTCTTTGGGTTTTTTCAAGTAGCTAGTTCTTTCTTGCCCGTAATTCACTTTGGTTTGTAATTGAAATAATTGGTTTACAATGATGGAGGATAAGTTGGTTAGTTGCTGGAGTTAATTGGGGTGGAATCCATAGATCTGTAGAGCCCGTAATAATTATAATCAATATTATTGCGTTCTGGATCTATAATTTTTTGTATTGGAAAATCACACTTATTTTCTTCCATATTTTAAAAGTTTAAAATCAGTGTAATCTGTAATGCAATCAAGATAGGGTAAGATACAAGGAGTAGGCTGTAGAATAGTATAGAATAACTTTATTCATGTGAAATTTAAATTACATAATATATACAGAAGATAGAGAAGTTATATAAGGATAAAACATTACATTCATCACTGAAAATCATGGTTGAATGAAAATTGAGATCATTAATACAATAAGGTCCTGTGCTCACCTTTAATGTATCACATCGTAATCTTATATGATGAGATATGACTAACATGCATGTTTACGCATTTTTGAGTTAATTCTTGCTCATATGAGTGAGAGAATGTGAAACCGTGTGTGTACATGTGAGAGAGGTTTGTTTGGGTTAGAGCCGCGTGTTTAAACTCACGTTAAATTGACCGAGACAACCACTTGCAAAAATTAACCTCAACCCTCTTATTTACTTACTCTTTCTCCTCTCTCTCTTTCTTCATCTATCTATCTCTCTCTACGCAGTCACGCAGCACTAAATGAATTTCGAATATATACCTACCCACCCCTTCTAGCTTGTTTCACCCCCAATTTGGCAGTAGGCTTTTCGAGTTGGGGGGGTTTATACAGTGGCTCAACAGAGATGAACCCTTCGATTGGCTGGATAATTCCAGCTACAGAATGCTAGCTATAAATATAGCTGTATTATAGCTATAGATATATTAAAAGCTGTATACACTAAGCTACTACAAAACACAGATACAGTGTTGGTTGCATTGCTACCCTCTCGCTCTCTGAATTCGGGACCCAAAATTCGGCCCTTTGATGTTTGTTGGGGGGTGAGGGTTGAGGGTAAACCCCCCCAATTATGATTTCTATGCTCCAAATTCCGATTGCAAGCGTGTGTAGCATTGCCGCGTTTGATTAAATTCTGCAAGCTATGCACTATTCAATAGGTAGGCTAGGAATTCTTATAATTATTATAGATAAGTTGTGTTAGTGTATGTGTATAGGAAGTTAGGCTGAATCGATTGTAGTCAATTGATTTGAAATTGTAGGGTAGGGTCCCTGTGGATTGGGTTGTACTGTTCTGCTGTTTATATTTGTATGTTTAATGAATGATATGTGAATTCAACATTGTTGAATTCTATAGCTGAATCATTTTGCTAAAGCACCTTGAATTATTGTATTGTAAATATTGAATGAATTATTGTAATTACAACATTTTCCTGAGTTCCATGAGTATAAAATTCTTCCCCTGTATGATATTAACACAAGTGCATCACATTGGATTAATTCTCATAAACTTTGAACATTGTGTTGTAATGAGGTAATATTCATTGTCAGTAAAAATAAGGGCCTTATCAAAACGAACCACCTATACTGTACTTCATTGTCCGACGTTTCTATCTTTATCTAACCCTATTTCATTCATTACCTTGCATCTTCCCTATCTTTCTTCCAATCTTCTCCGTTCTTCTATCCTTCTCCCATTATCATCCCCAATCTTCTGTCCTCCTTCCTCTTCGCAAATCATTCAACCCCCACCCCCCACCTTTTCTCTTGCTTCTAAAACCTGCTTTCAGAAATAATCAGAAGCAAAGGTAGACAGGGGCATACCTCTAGTTTGCATACCGTCCTTTCAGATTAGGCGCTACTGTCTTCTTCCTGCAAAGGGGAGACCTAAGCCCAAACATCAAGAAGAAGAAGAGGAGGAGGAGGAGGAGGAAGAAGGTGTGCAAATTGATAGCTGAGCAGAAATGACGACGACATAAGATACTGTATAAGATGAGAGAAGATGTTTAGCAGAAACTTTTAATCCAATAATAACTTTATGACGAGAAACGACAACTAAGAAATAGGCCCTTTCCTTCCTTGCTCCCTACCTCCTTCCTTCTCTTAATCGTCTACATCTTCCCTCTTCTTCTCCTTCTTCAACTCAATCTTAGTCTAATGCCAATCATTTTCTTTACCTTCATACTCTTCATCATGTTTTCCCAATTATATGAATGCACTTGCTTTCTACATTCTTCTTCTTCTTCTTCTTCTTCTTCTTCTTCTTCTTCTTCTTCTTCTTCTTCTTCTTCTACTTCTTCTTCTTCTTCTTCTTCTTCTTCCTCCAAATCTTTGCCTTTTTATTTTTTCGCTTCCTTTTCTATATTTACATTCTATACAAATTCTTCTCTATTACCAGCTTCTTCTTCTTCTTCTTGCTCTATCATCAATTCCTCGTCACACCTAATCTTCTTGTCCATCTTCTCCTTCTACTTTTTCTTTTCCTCCTCCGCTTCCTTCATCGTATTCTACTTCTCTTTACCAACACTTCCTCGTGTTTCCATTCCTTTTGATCCATCCCATTCCCACCTATTCCTAACCGATTGGAAAAATATTGAAGCTCAAAACAGACATTGAAAGTTACTGTTGATAGAGAAGAAGAAGATGAAGATGAGAAAAGAGGAAGAAGGAGGAGGAGAGGAAAAAGTAAAGGGAGAAGAAAATAAAATGGGCGTACAGGAAGAACGTAATGAGAAAGATGTACCTGATTGATAAATTAAAACTTAGAACAGACATAGAAAATTATCACAAGAAGTAGAAGAAGAGGACGATGAAGAAGAGGAAACAGGGATGAAAAAGAAGAAGAAGAAGAAGACGTCAACAACAAGAAGAAGAAAAACACCCTGAATCCCATACCAACAGCCTGGTAGTAGGCCTAAGCAGGCAAAAGTTGACGTTCAAAGGCCCAGCCCCCTCACAACATTTCACTTTATTATAATCATCATCAACTGCATCTTCCTACTCCTCCTCCTCCTCCTCAGCCTTCTCCTCCTCCTCTTCAACTTCTTCTTCTTCTTCTTCTTCTTCTTTCTTCTTCTTCTTCTTCTTCTTCTTCTTCTTGATGCACAAACTGTTGCTTAAAGGCAAAATGTGTCTGAACGTTGTCTGGCTGGCTGACTGCTTGTGATGTCTTTTGACTCCCCGGATAGGATAGTGGTGAGGGGGGGAGGAGAGGAGATGATTAGATTAGGTAGAGATTATGATTACGACGTTAGCGAGCCTTGATACGCAAGGTTTCATGTCTCGTCTACTTTGACTCTTTGAGTCTTTCTCTCTCTCGGTGTCTGTAGGCTAGATTCCTGATCACAAACCCTATAGATTGATAAAAAGGAGCAACGGAAACATGTCTTCTGTACTTTGAATTTCCCTCTCTTTGTAACTGTACCTCTTCATTCTTTTTTTTCTCTCTCTCTCTCTCACATTACGGTTGAGAGTTGATGGGAAGGATGTCCTTGCATATCCTTCTCCAAGAATGGACATTTATATGTCCAAACTCCGCCATTTCATGTAGATACAAAATCAATTACTTATATTTTCAATGACGTTCATTTAAATAAAATATATCATACTAGTATTAAGTTGTATTCAAAAATCTTGAATTAAAATTTATACCTATATATTTTCATTTAAAATCTTTCTTACTTCATGTTTTGTTCAGTTAATCTTACGCTGTAATTATTATTTTTAAATGACGTTCATTGTAATGACTTTTATGACCTAGAATTTATGCGACATATTTTGTAATCTGCGTGAATAAAGTGAATATTCTATTCTCTCTCTCGCTCTCTCTCTGTCAGTAGAATTGATTCCTGTTTACAAAACCCTACGATTTTGATAAAAGAGAGTTAGCGGACAGAAATATGCCTTGAAGGCTCAAAGATCAATCAGTTCCTTATTTTGAGAATTACAAGTTGAAATTTCAAACAATTCACAATTTCATATCCACTTTACAGCACCGTGTTATTACTCCTAGTTAAGGACTTGAAAGTTTTCAAATGCTTTTTTTAAAGAACCTTTCATTAAATTCAATGTTCTTTATAATCATATTGTTGAAACTAATTCAAGTCATTCTTTGTAATAATGTGCTAAAATAAGTTATTGTTCTACATTGTCCAGTGTCGATTGCCTTTATTGAATTGTAAGGTTTGCTTGGACTATAGTACACGTTGAAGGGTAGATGATGGTCTAGTATCGATCGGTGATGCTAAAAGCGGAGTGACATCTGAAAAATGGTGTGACATGCTCGACCCTGTCACATGACATGGGGTCATGTCACAAGAATGGCTCACTGTGTGTGTACCCCCTAGCCAGTGACTAGCCTAGCCCTTGTTGTTAGCTTATTTATGCACACATCAGATGCAGTCGTAACCCCTCTGGTGCATTTCAGAGAGAGAGGAAGAGAGAGAGAAATAGGGAAGAGTGATTGAGAAGAGTGTGTGAGAGAGAGTGAGGTTTAAGAAGAAATAGAGAGAGAGAGAGAGAATAGAATATTCACTTTATTCATGTAGATTACAAAGTATGTCGCTTAAATTCTAGGTCATGATAGATATTACAATGAACTTCATTTAAAAATAGTAATTACAGTTTCGGATTCACTGAACAAAACATGAGATAGGGGAGATTTTAAATGAAATGATAGGGGTAAGTTTAATTCTAGATTGTTGAAGTCGACTTGAGTTCTAGTTTATGATATATTTTGAGCTGAAATGAACGTCATTTAAATTATAACTAATTGCAACATGGTTTTGCAGCTACAAGAGAGAGAGAGAGAGCAAGAGAGATAGTGAGGGGATGAGTGATTGAGAAGAGCTGAGAGAGTGAGGTTTAAGAAGAAATAGAGAGAGAGAAAATAGAATAGAATATTCACTTTATTCATGTAGATTACAAAGTATGTCGCTTAAATTCTAGGTCATGATAGTTATTACAATGAACGTCATTTAAAAATAGTAATACCAGTATCAGATTCACTGAACAAAACATGAGATAAAGGGAGATTTCAAATGAAAATATATAGGTATAAGATTCACTGAACAAAACATGAGATAAAGGGAGATTTTAAATGAAAATATATAGGTATAAGTTTTAATTCTAGATTGTTGAATTCGACTTGAGTTCTAGTTTACGATATATTTTATGCTGAAATGAACGTCACTGAAAATAAAAGTAATTGAAAGAGAGAGAGTGAGTAGTGAGAATGAGAAGAGTGAGAGAGAACTAGGAGGGCGAGTAATGAAGAGTAAGAGAGAGCGAGATATGTATAGCGAAAACGAGATATGATATTTATAAAATGATGTTATTTATAGTATTAACTTGAGTCACTTTTTTAGACCTCATTCCCCCATTTATCATCAACGATCTCCAGCCTAAGGAGCATCAAACAATCGTTCCCCCCCTCACTTCCCTCTGCTCTGAAAAGGGACGATCTAATTCAATTGCAGCCCCTCCCCTCTGTGCTAATAATGCCTTCAAAGTTTGCTGATTGAGTCTAACCGAATTACAAGCGGCAAGAATTGTTATTTCGTTAGCCGAATGATAACCAAGATTGTTTGCAAATGACGTCATTTCGCCGGTCTCTCAAAGTATTGTTGTTAAAACAGGCAATTATTGTTTCATGAATTTTTCAGCGGACGAAAATTAGATATCAAAGTCGTTCTAAGGGTCTCTACCTCATAGCATCAATACAATGCAAACTCTCATATCAAGCATATAATAAACTTTAAGGGCCGGTTCATGAGCTCGGGATCTACCCAAGTCCTAGACTAAAACGGGTGGCTACCGTAGCATCGTCAAACGTTTGTCTCGACAGGTTAGTGGGTTAGCAGCATAGAGAGCCCTTAGTACATACTGTACTGAGCTCATAAACCGGCCCTAAAAGTCGAGATAAGTAGTAACCTGATAAGAAAATTAAAAGAATTAGTTGTGGGCCTGAAAATGATTACCAGCAAAATATAGAATATCAGATTAGGTATCTCTAAAATATCATTCCAGTGTTAATATTATTGGTTCAGTGAAGTGAACTGAAATAAAACCTATATTGGAACTCTGTGTGGAAATTTAGATGCAACCGTTTTAGACAAAGTGAGCTATTGTTATTTTCTAATATATTTCTAACAACTATTACTATTGCTCTAAAGATAGATATAATAGTAGGCCTATGCGTAAAAATTGAAAGCAATGTTGGGTATGTGGCATAGAGACAAGATTTCAAAGAGACAAGTTGTGCTTTTGAAAGATAGTAGTGTCATAAAATCCCGGAAATATTTGTGAATTACAATTGATCAGAAAACTATCAAAACCATCAATCAAACACTCTTATCAGTCTAACCTAGTTATTAAGTTTTAATATCACACACAAAATTTATATTCACATCAATAATTCTATGTGATGTGAATATTCATTTTAATTCAGGCGTAACCATGCAATGCATCCATCCCATTTTCAGCAAGAGATGCAAATAAAATAACACCTGGGACTCAAGTAGAAACAAATCTGAAAACAAATTGAACATACCTTGCTGAAAGCAATGCTGAAACCTACACTGCATGCAATGAAAGAAAATAAGACTCACCCCTTCCTGAAAACCAACCCCTTAAAAGTCCAGAATTGCAAGCGAGAAAAACATTGAATTCAACAAGCACTCCAACTTCCACTGCAATGATGCATGAAAAGCGGGTGTTTGCTAGAAGTGCTCCGAAAAGTTCATTGATAAAAATAATGAACTGTACAATTTGTGAATGTAACACCTGAAATGAACAAGGCATGGTGGGAGATGCGCGATGATTTCATTCGCTGGAAGATATGATGATGACGATGTAGATGATGTTTAATGCGAATTTTGATGATGATGATGATGATGATTATTATTATTATGATTATGATGATGGATGATGATGATGATGATGATGATGATGATGATATTGATGATGATAATGATGATGATACTCTGATATTGAATGATACACTGATAGAATGGGAGGGGGAAGTAGAGAAGAATGAAGAATAGGGTGAATATGAGAATGGAGAGAAATATAATATACAGAGTGAGAAAAAAAGGAAGCATTGAAAGAAGCGGGAAAGGACGAATGATCAATAGAGAAGACGAAGCGAACGATAAGGAAAATGATTGACAGGAAGTTAGAGAGAATGATAATTTGAGGTAATAGATGAAGAAGAAGGAAGGAGAGGAGACAAAGAAAATAGAGTTGAAGCAATTAGAATGATGAATAGAAGTAGATGATACAGAAAACACTGGAATCAGAAGAGTAAACAAAATCCAACAATTAATTGGATCCTAAATTAACACTTAATATTAGAACGAGACTTATAGAAGATAAAGGAGAAAGAGGAAAGTAGTAGAAGAAGAAGAAGAAATGAAGAAGAAGAAGGAGGAGGAAGGAAGAAGAAAGAGAAGAAGAGAGGAAGAAGACGAAGGAGAAGGAGAAAAGATGAAGAAGGAAGGAAGAAGGAGGAGGAGGAAGGAAAAAGAAGATGGAGGAGAAAGAATAGGTAGAAGAAGAAGGAGGTGGAAGGAAGAAGAAGAAGGAAAGAACATGAAAGAGGAGGAAGCAAGAAGAAGAAGCAGGAGGGAGAAGAGAGGAAGGAGGAGGAAGAAGAAGAAGAAGGAGGAGGAGGAGGAAGGAAGAAAAAAGGAAGAAGAAGGGAGAAACGGTGAAAGAAGAATACGGAGAAGGATACAGCAGAGAGTAGGAGATAAGGTAAGGAGAAGAGATACAAGAGAAAGTTGAAGAAAGGTAGAGCACATGATGAATGAGGAGAAGAGGAGGAGGAGGAAAAGAAGAAGAAGTAGTAAGTAAAAAATAGAAGGAGTAGAACAAATAGCACACCGAATTGGAAGGAAGTGCAATACATACAACATTCTGTGAAGAGAGTGCAAACCAACTCTGGCCACTTCTATACACAGTAAAGTTGCACAAAAAGAGAGGGGTGGCACCGAAATTCTTTACATCAGTCTTTTACACGGCTGTTGGCTTGGCGCTAAAAACTCGCGAATCGCGGGACACGGAACAATAATGGAGGAAGTAAGAGAAGAAAAAGAAAAAGGAGGGGTTGGAGGAGGGAAAGAAGAAGAAAAAGAGTTTGTTGATGCTCGCCACCCCCTATATAGTGGGTAGCTACTCTTGGAGGCTCCACGCTTTATTTCACTCTTCTTTTTCAATAGACGAAGTTGATGTAAGGCTGTGCTCCATTCAACACTTCCTCCTCCTCCTCCTTTTCTTCTTCTTCTTCTTCTTCTTCCTTCCCTTATTCTCTTTCGCGAAGCTGTTGGCTCGGATGGGAAATTAATTACATAGCACGAAAACAAAGGCGCTACCCCGGTCTGCTCTGGTTCTTATATAATAATAATAACAACAAAATACAGGCTACAGTGTGATCTTTGTGTGTATTTATACAGGGTGCCCTACCTGTAACATAATGCGACGCGCGCAACTTCTGAACCACTCTGTATATAGGCAGGATGTAGAAAGTGTATTTTCAACTTTAGTTTGAGGAGTAGCACTGTGCTACTCCTGTTTCACCCTTTGATTCGACCCTTGCATTCTTCTTTTGCTTCGCCTCTTTCTTTTTCTTCCTCCTCTTCTACTCCCTCTTCTTCTTCTTCTTCTTCTTCTTCTTCTTCTTCTTCCCCTCCTCCTACTCCATTTTCATCATCTTCTTCATCTTCTTTCACTTCTCCTCCTCCTCCTTCTACTCTCCCTTCTCCTTCTCCTGTTCTATATTATCCTCTTTCGCCTCTCTTCTTCTTCTTTCTTCTTCTTCTTCTTCTTCTTCTTCTTCTTCTTAGTCTCTTTTATCAAACAGGTTGTGTTACTACAAACTCTTCAAATCTCTTTGGTACACACGATATTTTGCTACAAAGAGCAGCAGCAGCGTTGCTTGAAAAGAAGTAAAAGAAGCCTGGCGTGAATCAAATTGGCAACACTGTGATGAATGGGGTAAATATACGAGATGAAGTTGGCTGCAATGATCAATGCAATGGAGTAATGAAGTGTGTTGTTCTATTATGCTCTTGACTGAGTATGAAAGGAGGAATGAGCTGGGTTAATCAGATATTGTAGGGTAGCTTGAATACAAGATAGTATACTGTAAGGTACGTAGAGAGAAATAAGTAGATTCTTACTAGTGGACTAATAAAAACACTATCAGTCAGTTGCACGAAAATCTAGTTGAATTTAGTCACCATTAAATGACGTCATTGCATTGATGTGTCAGACTCTTTTATTTGTTCTTGTTGCATGGACTGTATTAAAATCTTCTTACTGCGATCAAATTTAATTGAATTTTTGTGCAACTGGCCGTCAAACTAGCATTAAAATAGTAGTAGGATGATAGTTTAGGGAGGGTAATAAATGTGGAAGCAAAAATGACTGAATAAAAGAATTGAGAATAAGGCTAGGCGTACACCGGTTAGTCAAGACAAGACAAGACTAGTCACGTTTAGTCACAGTACTTCACATAGTTGCTTATGAAGCAACACACACCGATTAGTCATTGCATCGTTGTGTGCTGCTTCATAAGCAACTATGTGAATTACTGTGACTAAACGTGACTAATCTCGTCTTGTCTTGTCTTGACTAACCGGTGTACGCCTAGCCTAAGGTTTCAGAAAGATTTGCGATCAGAGAGCTTGATTCAAGGAATGCTAGTACTGTAGGAAGAATAGATTGAAAAAGAAAGGACAAGGAAGGATAGGGAAAGAGCAAGTTTCAGAAAATGAGAAAACCGGATGGGTTACCGAATGACAGGACAAGGAAGGAAGATGATAGAGAAACAGCAAGTGACAGTAAATAAGAAAAAGGGTGTGGATGGGTGACCGTGTCGCTTAACCCTTCCTTCCCTTCCCTTCCATCACAACTTTGAAGAGTGAGAGTATGTCTGTATGAGTGACAGATTGAGAGAGAGATTTATAATGAGAGAGAGAGTGAAAGAGAGGGAGAGAGTGAGAAATTTATAGAGATAGAGATCCCTCCCTTCAAATTCCAGATCCAGCTTATTTAGGGAAACGAGTTGATCACATACTGGCCCCTCCCCTCCCCGCCCCACCTGACACCAGGCAATTGTTTTCCCTTTATAGCCGGGCGGCGCTGGCCCTTGCAAAGGGAAAGGGCTTTAAGGGACAGTCGAGCCCTTGAAATTGAATTTCAATTTGTACAGTCGTTTGTCACTTGGCTGGTCAAACCCCTCCCTCCTCAATACCTGGTTGTCGAGGAGGGAAGTTTTGCACTTCGTAGGCTGGAAAGGGAATTTTTGTTCTTGGTATGATATTTTTGGAAAAGGGAATTTTCGCACTAGTATGATTTTTGTTGCTTTGAAGGGAATTTCTGTCTTTGAAAGGGATTTTTTTATGCAGAGGGAGTTTTGGTCCTTCGTATAATTCCGTGTTTTTAGAATGAGAGGTTTTTCATTTGAAAAAAGAGAATTTTTGTGTTTTGAAAACGAGAATTTTGGTTTTTAGTATAATCTTTTGATTCTGAAAAGAGAATTTCTCTCCCTTCCTGTTCATTTTTCTAGGGTATTTTTATCAGTGCTGTTTTCGGGTTGTTTGTAGTTGAAGGATGGATTTTCTAGTGTCGTGTTTTTATATCAGATCTAGTTAAGGGTTCTATTATCATAGAATGCAGGTAGTAATTGATTGGTTCATGAATGGAGGTGAGTTATTTCGGAAGTTTCAAGAAAAGTTTAGTTTTAAGTTATTTTATAAATTATTCATTCATTTATTGGAAAGTTACATTATGAGAGGGCACCAGGGAAACCCTATTATTTCCCTCATAACACAGGAAAATCATTATATTGTAATATCAAGTTCAAACTTCAATAATGTAATGACATGGAGTTGAATATCGTATGGTGTACAAACCATTCAAAATACTCTCATTCAATGATAGAACTCACGTATATTTTCACTCAAATTTACAGTTACATCAGTCTGTGATTAGACCTAGTGAAATCAT
Source organism: Laodelphax striatellus (assembly GCA_017141395.1). Classification (NCBI taxonomy): domain Eukaryota; kingdom Metazoa; phylum Arthropoda; class Insecta; order Hemiptera; family Delphacidae; genus Laodelphax; species Laodelphax striatellus. Next base: position 17,532,758 of record CM029542.1, read on the forward strand.
ACAAAAAATAGTCCGTATATTCTATTTCGTATATTCTTATTTATTGTCCGTTATTCTATTTGCTTTATACATTATTAATTTACTTTATTATGTATTTATTTTTGTCAGTTGTTTTGAAACAGACTTATCTATAAAGAAGTAGAAGCTTGTGAGTAACTTTTTACAAAGTCTTTACGTGTTCAGTAATGCTGTGGGGGAAACCAGGAAATGGTCCACTTTCGTTGTACTTGAGTCGGGAAGAAGCAGGAGATTTCGAGTCAAGAAGCTCATTTATGATTCTATGCATCTATGCTATAATGTAGAGAAGAAACTCATAGCACAGACCAAGTATACTGTCTGTCTCTAGTACAACAGAATAGGAATGGATATGCTTTCTGTAGTTTCTTTATCTTAGTACCTAAAATCTTATTTTAGTAACTAGTAATCTCTTTTAGAGATACCTAGAGATCTCTAGTACTGTCTTTATTTCTAGTCTGTGCTCTTAGCTCCCCAATTCCTTATAGGAAAGAAGTACAAGGAATTGAATTGAATTTATCGCCAAAAAATAAAAAAATTCAAAATTATTTAATGTATCAAGTTGAAGATACGAGGTTTTGAAAATTGAAATTTGTCTCGTTACTTATTGAATGACGCTTTTAGTAATAAACATAGAGTAGAACATACCTGAGAGAAGGTGAACAAAAATCATTTACACAAAGTAGAATATACCAATCCTAATTTGAAGGAGAAGGAGGAGGAGAAGAAGGCAGAGAAGAATAATATTGGTAGATAACAATAGAAACGTACGACCAGTTTTCCCAACAATTTGCGTCCATTCTCACATACACTTACAAGCATTTCCTTCTCATCCTTCTCCTTTTCTTCCTCTTCTTCTTCTTCTTCTCTTCTTCTTCTTCTCCTTCTCCTCCGTCTTACTCCACACGGCGTCCGCACATGTTCATAAATGTTTTAGTTTGGGGCGGTAGCGGTTAGGAAGCGTATATGGTGTATATCTTGGCTCTCTCTTGACTCCTGAGCTGAGCAGTCTTCCTTCTGCCATGAATAGTTCATAAGCCGGCCTCTCTTATGGATTCTTGCCTATTTCCAGCTCTCTTCCTCTCTCTCTCCCTCTCTCTCTTTCGGTCTACTCAGGTCGTGACGGTACACGTTGGAAAATGCTGTTGCTGCTTCAGGGTTTTTTTATTGTTCTCCACTTTCCATATCTCCTTACTACCTCGTTTTCAATATCTCACTTGTATTTTTATCTCCTTGTATCTTCTCGTATTCTGCTGGTTTTTATTCTTCTACTGTATCTTGTTCTTTTTCTAGTATTTCTTGTTTCAAACCTGTTTCCAATCTCACTCATTTTTATATTTTGAAAAATACTAAACGAGTATTTTCTTTAAAATACTCAAAGAATTTACGTACATTATACAAATACGTTATGTATTTAATTGAAAAGTATATGAAACGGTAATTGCCATACTTGTAACGCTGGAAAGTCTATTATCACGCATACATTGATCTATCAATCTATTGCTACAAATAATAGCCGCCATTTTAAGAATCAACGAAACGTTTCGGATTAGAAAATGGCGTGTTCAGTTGACCAATGACAGATCGTTGTAGGCGTGTCTTTCTCCCACTCGTTTCTCATTGGTACCTGTTGCTGTGACGTAGATCTGACGAAGAATCGTGAAATAGTTTCGGTTTAGAAAATGGCGTTTTCAGTTGACCAATGGCAGATCGTTGTAGGCGTGTCTTTCTCCCACTCGTTTCTTATTGGTCTATGCTGTTCTGACGTAGAATCGTCAAATAGTTTCGGTTTAGAAAATGGCGTTCTCAGTTGACCAATGGCAGATCGTTGTAGGCGTGTCTTTCTCCTACTCGTTTCTCAGTGGTTCCTGCTGTTTTGACGTAGTTCTTGGCTTCAATTCAATATGAAAGAAATGACTTTCGTTCACAGCGAATTTTAAAGGAAGTAAGATATAGAGGAATTCCATTTCCCATTCAACAAACTAAATAATAATTAATAATTTTCTCCTATCCTCTTCTTCTACTATTTCTTTTTTCATCTTCATCTTCTTTTTCTTCTGCATCACCAATACTTCACACTTTAGTTCGTAGGTACTATTGTCAAGTTTTTCTTAGTATTGGGTCAGTATTTATTGTACAATTCAAAATCCAGTAATCTAAATTCGCTGTGATCCAGTTATGTATAGAATCTACAACTATATTAGAAGACAATTTATATTCCATTCATTAATATCTTGTGTAAAATAAAATTCAACGTACATCTATGTTGAAGTTTAGCTCTTAAGTGATTAGATCACTAGAACTAGGAAAGAACCTGTGTAAGGATAAAATCATGATTGTTTCCAGAAGATATATCTTAAAAGAATAATTATTGTATTAACTTGATATAGATAGACTATCAAGTTATGTCATATCAATAGTAGATGGTTTGGCAATGTCATCTTCCACACCTTTCTAAAGTGTTTATGGTAGTCTCAATTGTGTGTTCCAATGATTCAGTGGTGAGAAGACGCCATAGCTGCTAACTCTTGATATTAAACCATTGACAGCTTTAAGATCATTGTCCCATTTTGCAGTAATTCAAGAATGAAAACGATGTTATTATATCCTGCTTTTCTTCTGCTTCTCCAATTCCTTCTTTTTCTCCCTCTTCTTCTTTTCTTCTTTTTCCCTATCTTCTTCATCAAGGGATACTCATCCCTTTCTTCTGAGTTGCTAAAGGGATGCTTGAAGTAGACACATTTCGGACAAATCCGATTACAAACAAAAGCCGTTCCAGGGTGGGGGTGGTTGGTTGGTTGGTCAGAAGTAACTGAGGCCAGCCCCAATGAAGAAGGGAGAGGATTTGAGAAGGGATGAAGAAGGAGAAGGAGGAAATGGTGATGAAGGAGGAGGAGGGGTGGAGGAGGACAAATAAGCAGCTTCACTTCAGTTTCCTTGCCGATATTTGTTGGGTTGAAAAACAAGGGGAATGAATTTGATAAGATAAGATGGAAAAGGTGTTAGTTGAGTGTGTTATAAGACTGAATATGGAGAAGAAAATTATTATTGAAAACTAGTTTGAAAGTATAATAGAAAAACTACTGCAGTTACTATAGGGATCGAATTTGACCATTAAGTGACTATAGAAGAGAAAGGATGAGGAGGAGAAGAATAAGAAGAGTAAGGAGGAGGTGGAGAAGAAGACGACGAAGAAGTGAAAGGAGGAGGAGAGGAAGAAGATGAAGATGGAGAAGAAAAAGAATTTAAAAGAGGAGGAGTAGTAGAAAAAAAAAGACGAAAAAGATGACGAAAAAGAAGTGAAATGAGGAGTAAGAGAAGAAGAAGAAAAAAAAAGAAGAAGAAGAGATGAAGAAGTGAGAGGAGAAGAAGACGTAGAAGACGAAGAAGTGAAAGAAGAAGAAGAAGACGAAAAAGAAGTGAAATGAGGAGGAGAAGGAGGAGGAGAAGAAGAAAGAAGAAGAAGAAGTAGTAGGAGTATGATAAGTAAACAAGGTAAAAGGTAAAGAAGATGAGGAAGAAGAAGAAGAAGAAGTATACGAAGAAGGATAAAAGAGGATGATGAAGAGGAAGACAGAACAGGTAGTTAATGAACACGGTGACCACAACAATAGAGTTGTGAAACAGAGCCAGAGTGGTTGGGGTGGGGAGGGGTACAAGAAAACCACGTGGTTTTGATGATACAGGGTGTTCGGCCTGAAAAGGGTTTAACCAGCACACTGGCAAACAACAGAACAGAATCAGTGAAAGGGAGAAAGGAAATTGAGGAAATCCTTTTCACACCGAAACAGACAGATAGAGAGACACATTGCCAACCAACAACAAAACACGACAAATGAATACCTTCTACTCTTCTTCTCCGGTTCTTCTTCTTCTTCTCTTTATTCTTATTCTTCTTCTTTGTTATCATACTCTACGTCATTCACCACCTCTCTCCTATCGTCTGTTCACTTCTTTCCTTCTTCATCTTTATTTTTCTCTCCTTTCTTTTGCATTACAACTTGCCTATTTCTCGTCCCTCCATCATCCATCTTCTTCCTTTCGTCTATTTTAGTCTTCTATTCTTGTTTCTTCTCTACATGATCCTACTATCATCTTCTCCTCCTCTTTCAGCTCTCCTTTTTCTAATTCCTCCTCATTTGTTCCATATTTTCGATTATCTTTGTTCCTTTTTTCTCTAGTTTCTTCTTCTCTTCATCCTCTATCTTGCTCTTTATCACCATCCTCAAATTTACTTTTCGCGTTTGTTCTTATTCTATGGCCTTTCCGGGGCTTACCCCTTTTCCACCCCTCAAACCCCTGTTTTGGGGATTTGGGTGGCGAGCCGTTTGTGGGGCACCCTTTATATATACACGTGTTATGTGGTTAGTGGATCTCATTTGTTGGGACACCCTGTGTAACACATGTAATGGTCATCCATCCTGCAAACGATGCGTCGCTTAACCTTGTAACGCGTGCTCTTGTAACGTTATTGGAGTTTGCAGTTCATACAGATGATATTCTTATCAGTTGAATTGTTATCAAATATGACAGATGGTTACTAGTGTAGGCTGTATGAACTTTTCTTATTTCTTGAAGGCTTTTCAAAATAGCAAAACTTATACGCACAGTAGGCTACCTGTTGAATCTGTCTCTAGGTTTCAGCAAAGACAATTTGATTACTTAGTAAATATTGTTTTTGGTTTCAGTAAAAATCACAAAGATGCATTTTATATTACAGTTTATATATTTGAATTACTACCATATTTGTTGTAAATATTAAGTTGTAATATTAAATATTAAGTTGTAATATTACTGATAAAGTTGTCCAAGGTATTAGTGAAATGAGCAAAGGTTACCTATGAAACTTTTTATTTTTCATATTTTTTGTAAATATTGTTTAAAATGCCTCGAGGCTTCAGTAAATTAATCGAAGGTACTTTATAAATCTGCCTTGAAATTACTTCCCCTGCTTCTATGTTCCCTTTATAATTTTCAAGGTCATCACTCTACATCTTCTCTCCTTGTTTTTTTCTCTTTATGATTTCCAAGACAATCCCTCCCTTGTATCCCCCTCCCCGATTTGTATTCTCCCCTTGCATTGTCTCTTCTCTCCTCGAAACTCTATCTCTCGCTCTTTCTGTCTCTCTTTATCTCTCTATCTCTATAAATATTTCCATATTTCCAAGATAATCCTTTCTAACATATTCACCGTTTGATCCCCTGTTACAAGTCGTAATTATTATCAACCTGCCCTCTACCTATCACCGGCAATAATAATCCAACATGTTATGACGTCATCCGCATCCTATGACGTCACATGCAGCTAATTAACAGCACACACCACCTTTGAATGTTGACAGGCCTTTTATGCCCCTAAAGCCTTGAGGCACCGGCCTTATTTTGCATCATTACATACAGGGTGTCTCGTACAAATACAGCGCACATCATAACATTGTACGTAGTGCTACCTTTATCCTTGCAACACAGACTACATTAATTATTCGTTAATTAATTGTGGCGCTAATGATTGATAAATTAACAACACTAGCGCACTCTGGACCGAATATGGTGATAATCAGCTACAAAAATGTTCAATAATTATCGACAGGGTATCTGAGTTTACAAAGGGAATTATTAATCCTGTACCACCCTTTCCCTCTACACTGTCTAAAATATATATGTATTCATACGGAAGCTAGTAAACTCCACCAATCTGTTTATATCTATGTATATTTGATAGCAGTACATGACACCCTCCTCCTCCCTATAAATATAATTATATTTGTATAGAAGCGAATGAAATCCAAAAAACTTTTTATATCTATAACCAGATCGTTATACAGCTTCACCCAACCTGAAATACATGTATTTGATAATTATGTCTGTATACAGCTCTACCTAACCTAAAATATATATATTTATATTGATTCTGTTTATCTACAGATATAGTTCACAATCAAATCTATCGTTGGTTTACTCTGAACACAGCTCTCAAAAGCGTGTCTCATATATCTTTATATATACATGGACATGAACACACTATATTTATTCACCTAAATACCTGCAAATTTCACACATGTTAATATTGATAATCGCGATAATAATGATCAAATACAGGGCTGATTATATTGGCTGTTGATTATTATTATTGAGAGCTGTTGGTTGATTTTGTCCAAAGTTCGCATGTATGCAGGTTATTAGCGCGTGTGTTATATAAATTAGCAACATGTTGATACATGTGGCAGGGTTGTTTGAATTTCAGCTCGCTTAGCTTCGAATCCTCCTTTGTTGTCATGGTTGAGGGATGTTATTTTTCGGGTATTGGTTGTGTCGTAGGGGGCTAAAAAGAATTGGGAGAACAAGTTTAACATAATTGGGATGTTTTTTTATTGAAATAATAATGAAATGATGAAATAATAATTCATTCATTATACTTGAATAAGAATCTATTCTCTGAATAGAGGAATTGGTAGCTATTTCTATCATACTACTATCATACCTATATTTTTGAAACTATAGACTTCTTCTTAATAAAATCTAATCCACCCCTATAGAGATATTATTACTTTGCCATCGTACTCTAAGGTCATCAGCAACGTCAAGAAATAATATCTATCTAATGCCATCCGCCAAGTTAAATGAATATCACTGTACGTATTCTTCAAATAATAAAATAATCCTTCAAGTAATATAATAAACAGAGTATTTAATTCTTGTATCAGCAGAATACAGAACCTCCTCCATCATAATACATCTACCTTTACATCAACTCTTAATACCTATATCAGTAAAGCATTCGACTGTCTAGGTCTAGTCTAGATGCTAGATCTATTATTATGTCCATCAGTTGTGCATCTATTATACCTATATCTACAAAAAAGTAGTTTGTCGAGACCTATATTTCCATAACTTGGGCAGCAAGATGTTATACCTATATCTATGAAACAGTAGACCGCACGTGACAAATTTTCCCCTCTTTCTCTCGTTGGTGGGGGAAGCATGGTACTGACGATTGGGGTGGGGGTAGAGAGGAGGCTGTCGTCAATGTACAATAGGACTGTTGAAAGGATTGACTTTCCATGTCGCCTGTCGGGCCTGTTTCAAAATGACTGGAGGTGGGGGTTGCACATCACTACAAACCCTGAAAAAGATTTCCAAAATACTCACCTCCCCCCCTACCCCACAACATAGATCAGAAGGGGGTACCTCATGAACAATGGTAGGGCTCGGAAAACATAAAGCTTGATAGTTTGACAGTACCACAATCTAATTTCTCGTATAATTTAATCCAATAAAATAACCTGAAGAGCTCATAATTGAAGAATGGTAAGGTACTCACATACTATACATGCACTGTAATAACCTAGCGAACAATGTCTAGGGTACTTTAAGTATGATCTTATCAATGTTGGAATCTTGTAGAAACTTTCAAGATGGAATTATTCATAGAATCTCTTACAATAAAATATGCGTGACTTGAACTGCCGACTTGTAAGGTACCTACACACTAGACATGAACTGTTATAACGTAGCAAACCTTAATAATTATGCATGGGTAACCATGGTGTGCGTTTACATCTAGCTTGTGAGTTGTGATATAAAAAGTTATTTCATATTGGATTGATGTACCAATAAATAAATTCACGGTCAATTCACTATGGGATGTATACTATATTAGATAAGATCTACTATATTTAATCTAATGTTAATAATGTTAATGCTTATACCAATGATTTAATCCTATTCTGTTATTTCATATTGGAAAGAAATATGACAGAAATAGTCTTTTATACAAGGTGAATAAACCCTCTATTCAGTGTAGGAATATTTCAGGGGAAGAAAGTTGTATCGGAGCAACAATCTATTAGTGAAAACGTTATCTTTGATTGACAAGTTCTGTTTGCTTTTAAGGGGGGAGGGGGGTAAGTTGATGCTATTTTCGGTGACTATAATATCTTGATTGATTGATAGTGTATTGTTGATAAGCAGGCTTGCACGTGGCAGGTGGTGTTAATCAATAAATGGCGGTTTCTTCGCATGTAGATTATCATACAAAAGAGCTACCAACCCCCCCCCCCACCCTGTCAGTCGGTCGAACACTCTCAATCAAATCAATTGATTGCAAACTAATGAAATATTCAAGGCGTTTTTCATAGTGTTGTGGTTGTGTTGGTTTTCTGTTTTAGGTTAGAAGGTTGTGGGTATTTTTAGTGAATTGTAAGAGTGTAATTTATTTTGGGGATAGTTGGAGAGAGAAAGAGAGAGTGAGAGAGTGAAGAAAGAGAGTGAGGTTTTGAGGTTGGATGGCCCGTAAAGCATTCAAAGTAAATGAGAGAAAGAGAGAAAGAGTGAGAGAGCTGTTGAGGGTTGATACCCGAAAAAGCATTCGAAGTAAAAGAGCAGATTGGAATTAGATTGACACCAAAATTGTAGTCTGATTTGGTGTAATCGAATCAACATGATTACTTTCTGCTATTGGCCTATTTCTATTACAATAGATCCCTAATAATAGATCTCATGGTAATATATTCATCAGCATTTTTAATACTTAAGCATGATGGTAGCCTAGAGAGTACAAATGGTATAGATCTTTTGGTATAGCTTAAGGCTCTATAAAGGTGATTAAGCTGAGGTTTTAGGGTAGGCGTACACCGGTTAGTCAAGACAAGACAAGACGACATTAGTCACGTTTAGTCACAGTAAATCACATAGCTGCTTATGAAGCAGCACACACCGATGCAATGACTAATCGGTGTGTGTTGCTTCATTAGCAACTATGTGAAGTACTGTGACTAAACGTGACTAATCTCGTCTTGTCTTATCTTGACACCTGGTGTAAAAGGTGATTGATTAAAGCTATACTGGAGACAAATTCTTGAAAAAAAGAAGACTTGAAACTAAGAAACAAGAGTTTGGTTTGCGTGAGTAACAGCGACTTGGGTACCAAGGAATGTGCCCGAAGGTACTCTTGTACTAGGATAAGAAAATTGCTAAATGGCTTCGGTACAGAACTCTCTTTATCTTTGCAACTCGGGTCACGAAAATCTCACAACTGGGAAAACAAAGATAGTCGCATAACTGTACCTTTGTTCCTGTACCGATATCCTCAATTAGACCCTTATTTCTATTACAACATATCACCAAAGAAGGCTACAACAAAGGCTATACCTATACAGAATAGTCATGACTAATCATGAATGTATTTAATGTGTGACGTTGTCACTACAGTATTTGACTAAAAAGGGCTGTGATTTTCTCTCATATATTTTAAATATGAAGTAGAAAAAGAAGAAGAAGAAGAAGTAGAAGTAGAGAAGGAAGAAGTGTAACAAAGAAACATATGACACGCCATGTTGTTTCGTGTCTTGCATTTTTGTACTGTATCTTTTATCTGTTCCGTGTCCTGTATCTGTACAAATTACACTTTAGGTTCGAAATACCCTCTGGTAACTTGTCGGAAACTATTTGAAGTTCTTTGTTCAATTTCTTCAGAGTACATTATCTCTATAGAGTCGTTCTATATAGTGTAAACCTCTATGAAGTACAGTACTACTAAAGCTAGATTCCGTTGGATGTCATCGTTTTTCGGAGGTTGAATTCAATTATGTTTGTGAAAATTACTGGTCGAATCCATACTCCCTTCATGTGATTTTGCTGTAGAGAGAGTTTACTTTTTCCGATAAAATTGATAATTTATTCAGTATTTTTATAGTGAATATTTTGATATTTCAAGATATATTGTGTTGTACACCCATTCTTTTTCTTACTAATAAAATCACAATAATTAAAAAATAGTTTCAAGAATAAAAACAAACTCAACATATATTATAGTGTTGATGGTTAAGTTCTGGTGTAGGACTTTACAAAACTTGATGATACCAGGACTAAACAGACTAAACTATCAACACTATACTATAATGAAAGTTGAGTTAGTTCTTCTACTTGAAAGTTTTCTAAAATCAGTGAACTACTATTTTATCGATAGCTTTTCGGTGTAAGAACTTTTTTAATTTTATTGATGATTTTTGTTGAAAATTCAGGTGAATAATTGTTTTGTTTTGTGTTGTTTTTCAGGCGAAACTGGACAAAACGAACAGCGTGAAGCCGTCCAAAGTGATTCACATTCGAAACATTCCCAACGAGGTGACCGAGGCCGAAATCATTCACCTGGGAATTCCCTTCGGCCGCGTAACCAATGTGCTCGTACTCAAGGGAAAGAATCAGGTTAGTTTCATCTTAAAATCCATCCAATTTTGTTGGTTTTCCTGTAAAATTGCATGTATATTGTCTGTTTATTGCTTAGAAACTGGCTAGAACCTAGAATCGTAGACTAACCAAATACAGGTTACCTCTATCTCTGCTAGAATACAATCAGTTGGCTGGTTTCATTCCAATTTTGAATATTCAATGAATGTAATGCTAACTAAATTCTGTGATCTTCGACGTGTTGTTGGGAAAAGTGTTTAGAGTTTTGAATGTATACATTAACTAATCCCCGGTAGTTCTTCTTCGTTTCATCTGCAGGATTATGTTGAGAAGAAAAACAAGCATTTGCCACATATTAAATACGATAGCTCAATGAATATGTATTTTTAAATAGATGCCTACCACAATATCACCTCCACAGAATGTTCGATACATATTAACCAACTACAATGTCTAATGTATGACATATTTGATAATTTTTTTTTGCTAGGGATGATGCCCACATAAGCTCTTAGCTTGTGCGTGGGTAATGGGAAGGATGATGATGAGAGATGAATTATTGATTTAATTTAGTTATGAGATTAATTTAGGCATTGATATGTAACCTATCATTTGAGTGAAACTCAAAATTTGATGTATCGTGACAATTTTGTGTATAAATAAATAAAATCTAGTACAAAATAACCTAAATGTATTGAAAATATAAAGCTACAACAGAATTATTACCTCGTTCGGAAGGTAGCCTATCAAAATTGACTTGTTACATTCAAATTTCATTTCAAATGGAAGAAAACAATGAAAAGTCTTTAACCAATCACAGTGAACCAATCAGGGAGAGGTAGAACCGCTTCTCGGCCAATAGTATTGCGAGAAACGAGTCGAGCAATGGCCGTCTAAAATAAAAGATGGCGTACGCTTCGGATTTAACCTACTAACAATCGACAGAGTATTGATTTTCGATTTTTACAAAGTTTGAAATAATTTCGACTGCATTTAAGGTATGATAAGTTACTATAGGATAGTATTCGCCAGTGCTGGTATTGTTTTTAAATTTTTACTAAATTTGAAGAAATTTTACTCCATAATTTCAAGATTGAAGTAGGGTAAGATACTTTCTACTTGGGAAATCACTGCTTCTACGGGGGGTGTAATATGAGCGAATTTCATTGTTTTTTTGTTTCCAAAGCTTTAGAATTCTATAAAGCGGAGCATATTATATGAATGAAATTTATGTTTGATTTTCCCGTATTACAATACTTAAAAGTTCTATGAATTAGAGTGAATTTCATTGGCAGCTCTGCTGTATCATGAGACTTGAAATTTGATCATGTACATTCGGCTTGAGTGAATTAAATTAATTATTATCCTTTTTCATAAGATATTGAATTCTACTTTTCAGAATTAAACTCTATGTTTAATTAGAAAGTATTATACAATTCAATAAAAACCTTCTAATACTGTACTTCCATACATTCTAGGCATGAGTATTTGTGATAAGCTTAGCGTACTATGTAAAAACAAATTAATCGGTATAGTGTGAGGCCAACTTTCCGCTCTAATACAGGACCTCTAAACTAGCTTAAAACATTCCCCTGTTGTATAAAATGTATTGACGCCAGTTAATAATCTTCTGTAGCTCTGAGTATAAATGGTTCAGCTCACTTCAATGGTGACGTTTGAAAAGGAATAATGATGATCAGAATGGTAATGCCAACAAAAGAGGCGGAAGATGGAGAAAAAGAAGAAGAGTAAGAAGAAAAATAAGGAGAAGGAAGATTATGAAAAATGACAGTCGTCCAATACAAAAGTGGATTTGTGCGTATAAAGGGGGATTTGCTTCGACGAATCTGAAGGGGAAAAGAAGAATATCGGTTCTGTACATTTGGTTGTCTCTCCTTGTTCTTCTTCTTCCTCTTGTTCTTGTTCTTTCCCTTCTTCTTCTTCTTCTTTTTCTTCACGTTGCTCTCTATTTTCCCTGTGTTTCACTTTTTCGGGGAAGGGTTTGTGGAAAGAACGGAGTCGAGAAGAAAGAACGGACGAAGGAAGGAAGGTGATGTCGCAAGATGTAGAAGAGAGTGAAGAGAATTAGGTGGAGGAGAAGAAGAAGAAGAAGAAAGTATGGAAGGCAAGCCGAAGATGAGGAAGACGTTCCTGGATAGATGAAAGCCTTGTAAGTTACAGTACATGCTCCGAGATTCTAAGATTAGGATGTCTTTAGTATTTCCTCTTGTTTTCACAACTATTAGAGTACATTAATTTACCAAGTAAACAGACATTTAGTTGTATGTAAGTTAAACGATGAAATTTTTACCACAGTCATTCAGTTGAAATCCATTCCAATAAATTATAAGGAATCCTGATAATTCTCGTTTCCTCATATTATTGGTGAGAAGAAATGTTTTAGCAGATGTCGGTTATGAGTGCAAGTATTTTACTCTTCCTTCTTCAAATTCTTCTCACTCTTTGTCTTTCTTTCTCCTCTTTTCTCTACACTCAAGACTCAAGATTAGATTAGTCACGTTTAGTCACTCCTACTTATTTCTTCGGTGTTCTCTCTAACTCTTGTCTTGTCTTGACTCTTCATACGTCTTCTCCATTTTCTTCTACTCTTACTATTCTTCACATTTTCTTTCTTCTTATTCTTCTTATTCTTCTTTTTCTCCTTCTACTTACGGGGGTGCCGAATAAGCACTTTCTGCCCCAATATGAAGTTGCGAGGGGGGAACTATCACAAAGGGGTGCCCCTACCCCCCACCCTTACCCTTTGTAGCAGCCCTAGGCCTTTTTGCTGCTGGTGCCAACAAGAAAAACGTATTGTTAGGAACCTTTTTCTTCTCGTCCTTCTCCTCCTTCTCTTTCTTCTTCTCCTTTTTCATGTTATTTTTCTCCTACTCCCACGCCCCCCATACCAAACCATTACAATGAAGAGTTGGTCAAAAAGAGTTGGCTGTAGGCTGGCTTTTTATTCATTTTTTACAAGTCTCTTTTTTGGGGCTCTTTTTGACTCTGTGTTGTGTGGGGGTAGGAGTAGGCTTTTACAATACACTTTCTGTTGCTATTGGCACAATACAATGATGTGAGAGTGTGTGTGCGGTTGGATTCCTCCCTCCGCTGGCATTATTCAGGAAACAGGCTGTGGTAGGAGAATGTTTGGTAGATTAGCTGATTGGTTAGCTCACTTCAGTAAATTGAGTCTACGTATTTTTGGTAAATCCTGTCGTAATATGTGTAACAGTTGTATCTGATATTATGGTCATGATCAAAGTTTTTATTGACGTCAAGGTTTTTGGATCAAGATCTTGAAATTTTCAAGGTGAATCAATGTTTTTCATTTGGCTTGGCTTGAATCAAGCTCAGAATAAGCTCAAGGAATTTTTTATTATTTTAATCTATTATTCAACTTTTTATTTTCTACTATTATTCTACTATTCAAATTTTATTTAAATTTTGTTATTTGATGAGCTTCAATTCAATGAACATAGTTCAAATTTTAGAATATTTGACTGTAATTATTTCTGATCTCGAATGAAATCGGTAATCATATGTACCCAATGCAGCCTGAATAAAAATGATTCAAAACAGGATTAAAAGATTTCAACTAATTTTATAACTATTACAATAAATTGATTTCACTTATAGTTTTATTTAACAATATGACAACATTAAGAAGTTGAAGCATTATTAAAAACTGGAATCAGCAAATGTTGTATAACATACTGATAACAGCGTCTTTTTTATTAGTATTTAATTTATCAATCAATTTATTTTTATTATTTTATTCTGATATAACAGCATCTGTATAACATTCAGGATGTCTGTATAACACCGAGAATATAGGCTAAGTATTCTTCTTTTACACTTTCTGATGTTATAGAATTGTGGTGTTATAATCGATATTGCAAGATTGGATAGTAGAAGCTTCAGACTGGAATCATTAGATGTTGTAGATCACAGGAAATATCACATCTCGCCAGATATTGTAGTTCAGAGGAAATATCACATCCCAACAATCATGTTCTGTTGATGTGAAGAGTGCATTGTCTTGTGTTTCTGTTGAATTGGGTCGAAAGCAGAGTATTGGGTTGGAGCTTTCTGGAATCTGATTGTTTGTTTTGAGGACCAAGGAGAGGCGAGATTCCTGTGTCCTGCTTGCTATCCTGTCTCCTGAATTTCCTTTTGTCTTTCCTCTCCCCCCCCTCCTCCTCCTCCCCCTCCATCTTCTTGGAGACCGGACATTGTCTACTCAATTGACACATTTCTCTCCTCTCCCTACAATCGTCCTATCCTTGAGGATTTTGTCCTGCTCTTCTCAATCTGTCCTTTCCTAAAGGTTGTTGTCCTTCCTCCCCTCAATCTGTCCTTTCCTTAAGGACATCGTCCTCCTCCTCCTCCTCCTCTTCTTATTGGGTCCTTCACTCAAGGACTCTTTGTTGAGAACGCCACTTTGAGGGGAAGTAATCTGATGTTAGAAATCAGCGCCCAACAAATGTGAAAACAATGTAAGACGACAATCTACTTACAAGTGGTTGTCGCTTTAAGATGACGTCATTTTACGGAGCACAATAAGAGCTTCTTTGCTTTGGTTCTGTCAATTTGTAGTTTGTCTGTCAATTTAGAAACTTCTGATAGTTAATTACGTGATTCAAATTATACAAATTTCAACTTCAAATAATATATTTTCAATAAATTTCAACCACTATACCATCACGAACATCAATCATCACATTTTGACTTAACTATTACGTCTATTTAATTCTTCAATCAGGAGGTTTTGAATAGTCAGATTTATGTCTCACAAATATTAGGCCACAACACAATAATTGACGTAATTCTACGATGGCTCAATTCAAATGGCTAGAGAGCAATAGGCTGGAAAACATTAGAATTGATTTATTTTTATGAATTACTAGTGTTGTTTATTAATATATTAACAGTTATAACTGTTATTTACTACTGGATTTATTCACATGAATACGAGTTCACCGGATTCCGTTAAATCTTACTCAGTATAGGATTATCCTTCAATTTTCCGCAAATTTCATTTGAAAATTGTTGATTATAATAGATTTTTCAATAGCGTTTTGAAGAACAACCTGTATAGGCAGGCCTATCTTTGTACACAATCATATTTGAAAAAAGTGGTTCTTATTCTCTAGGTCTATTCTAGTACTTAATTCTGCTCGAAATCTCTACGAATTCTGCTTGGATCCCTGTTTTAAGCACTGTGTTATACACCCCCCACACCCTGAAATAAACAGCTAACATTTTGTAGTGGAATGAGGGGTGGAGGTCAGATACCCATTTCGAGTATGGCCTTAAGGCTGTTGTGAGAAGAATAGCCGTCTGCCACGGTAAGGACCACAGCCTTCTAGATCATTGAGGCCCCCCATTTCTTGATTTAGGGGTTTCAGGGGGAGGGGGGGCGTAAATGTAGCGTAGCGTGACCGACACACGTCATAGACTCGCACGTCACGCCATCACGCTTTGTTAGCACGTTACGGCATGCCGTGGTTCCTACAGATCTCTACATCGCAGTTCTGTTTTGGTCTCATTGTTCCACCATTTTGTATTTGATTTTCTTCTTGCTACATGAGTTGTCTTGAGTAATTTCAACTCTACATGTACATTTATAATAGATTAGGAAGAAAATCGAATAAAAACAAATGAGCCCAAAGTGCTGCTAAAATTTGCATTGTTTTCCATTATTGAAATTTGTTTAGTGTAGTTGAAGCTTTCCAGTATAGCCTATCTCTATATGATGTGTGATACAGATTCCATGATAAAATACCACACTTGACCGGTCGTATTCTGCATTGTACTTGGATCAAAACAGACGAAGAAGAGGATGAAGAAGAAGAAGAAAAAGGAGAGGAGGAAGAAGATGTGAAAGAGAACTTGGAGAGCATAGAGTACAGTACAGAGAGGGATTTGCACGGAAATTGATTGCTTTTTGTGTGTTGTGTACGTACGTGTGAGGAGCAGCTAAGCACGTAGACTACTTCTCCCTCTCCCTCTTCTTCTTCTTCTTCTTCTTCTTTCTCTTGTTGTTTCTCCTCTCTCCATGATTTTGATGCCGGATTTTGATGGGAACCATCTACAGCTGTGCTTGAGCTCTCTCGCTACCTACCAACAACTACCAACCAACGACCTGTGCTTAACTCTTTCTTTCTTCTACTACTTCTTCCTCCTTCTTCTCCTCTTCCTCCTCCTCTTCTTCTTCGTCTTCTTCTTCTTCTTCTTCTCTTCCTCTTCTTCTTTTATCACCTCAACTTCTTCTTCCTCTTCTCTTTTCTTCTTCTCTTTTCTTTGAAACTGTTCTTCTATTCCCATTTCCATTTCCTCTCCTTCTTCTTTCTCCTCTCCTTTTTTATTTTCTTCTTTTTTCCCTACCTCTTCATCATTCTATTCTTCTTTCCCTTGTTCGGCTTCTCTACTAAGCTTGCTGAGCCTGTGTTCTCCTTCTTCGTCTTCCTCATCCTCTTCTTCATCTTCTTCTCTTTCTTCTTTCTCCTTCTTCTCCCATTTCTTCCTTCTTTTCTTCTCCTCCCTTCTTTTCTTCTTCCTCCTCTTCTCCTTGTTCTTCTTCATCTTCTTTCCCTCTTCCTCCTTCTTCCCCTCTTCCTTCTGCTTTTGTTCTTCATCTTCTTCTTCATCTCCTTCTCCCTCTTCTTCCCCTCTCCCTCCTCCTTTTCTTCTTCTTTTTCTTAACCAGCACTTCCTTTTTCTTTCCTCCTCTTTCTTCTGTTTACTCCATCTCCTTCCTCTCATTCTCCTCCTGCCTTTCCTCCTTCCATTCTCCTTCAAATTCTAATTCTTTTTCATTTTCCTTTTTTCGTCTACCTCTTCGTCTGTTCCCATTCCCTTCTCTGAGCACTTGTTATAACTCCCCCCTTGTGACACGTGTTTGAGCATGTCGTCCGGAGTAGGTAGGCTGCTATACAGCTGTACTACTTGTTCAGTTTGGGTGTTGTGGTTGTTTTTCCCATAAAGGACACTCTTGCTTGGAATAGTTTGAACGCATCTGGTTGAGTAGTGGATGTTCTACTTTTCGCTTTGGTTTTTATGATGTATAAATATTATGTTCTTGGTAGACCTCAAATCACTCAAGCGTGCAATCATTTAGACAGACTAGTGTATTACAGGCTTATGGCCCAAACTGTTCCTCTTATAATTTACGGAAACAGACCAAAACCAGGTTATGTCAGATCATATTAATCAACCATCAGCTTCCACTCTGAGAACACAAACTCCAACTACAAATTTCAAAATTTATTTGTTATTTTAAATTGATTTATTTTAAAAATGTAGTTCTATTTTTTCCTATCTCTTCTACTCTGTCTTCTTCTTCTTCTCCTTTTTCTTCTCCTTATACTTCTTCTTCTTCTTCTTCTTCTTCTTCTTCTTCTTCTCTCCCATATTTTTCACACATTAATTAAGCAGAAGCTCGAAACCAGAGACAGAGTCGTAAGTCTTGAACGACTCAAGAGAGGTAAACCTCAACAAATTAGGATTTGGATTAGCAACTCGTCTGCCTTCCAATTATTCACGGGTTTGACACTATTACTCTAATTGACGTGCTTTCTCTCTCTCTCCCCTCCCCCTTCACTCACCTTTACTTCTCTACCTCTCTTTCTCCATGTCGATACGATTACAGTCCTTTTCACTCTCAAGCTTGATCTTGTTTATTCATTTCTCACTCGGATATTCTCAATCTAGTCCTTCATAATACTGTATTTTATTGATATTCTCCTTCGTCATGTTTATCTTTCTCAATCCCCTCACCACCCTCTCTCTTTTGAGAAGGGAGAAGAGGAAGGAAATGAAGGGAGTAGAAGAATGATCAAGAGAAAAAGGAAGGAAAAGGAGGATATAGAAGAATGATGGGAAGGAATAGCAGAAGAAGGAAATTGAGAAAGAAGAAGAATAAGAAGAAAAAAGAAGAAGATTAAGTAGGAGGTTTTGTAACGAGAGAAAGATAGAGAGATAGATGAAGACATGACAGAGATAAAGACAGAAGGAATTTCAAGAGAAAGATAAGAAATAGAAGAAAGAGGATGAGTGAAGGAGATGATAAAGAAGAAGGAGTTGGAGCAGGTGAAGAGGAAGGAGAAGAAGATGTAGGAAGAGGTGATAAACATAAGAAAGAAGAATACAGAGGAGAGGGTTGGGGAGAATCTCATTGTGACAACTCAGAAGAAGCAATTTGCTGGTTTGAGGAGGGGGGGGGGTACGATGATCCTTCTCCTTTAATCCTTGAGCGGCTGTGTGGCGGCAATTAATCCTTCCTCAAATTAAGCGGCTATTGTCCTGCAGGACCAAATAAGGATAGGGTCCTGCCGGGATCCTGGCCAAATAATGTGCAAATCTGCAGCTACACTTTCAGTGCCTAATCGATGGTGGCAGGCCTGCTTTGCAATTTGAATGAGGATCATCTGAGTTGTGGTTTTTGGTTTCTGATTCGGATTAGAATTGGCTTTGGTTGCTAAAGGTGGCCGGATAAGGGAATGTGGTTAATTTTAACGGTGGTCGAAAGTTGAAGGTAGTCAGCTAAGCACAGTAAGATAATGTGGTTAATTTAAACAGTGGTTAAAAGTCGGAGGTAGCTAGCTAAGGGAATTTGGTCGTCAATTTCAATTGTGTAGCAAGTTAACAGGTAGGCGATGTTGAAATTTGAACGATTTCTGCCAAGTTCAAGGTAGCTGGCTAAGCATGGTTTAGGGAATGCGGTTAATTTTAACTAAGGTTAAACGTTGAAGGTAGCCTGCTAAGTACAGTGAAGCAGTGCGGTTGAATTTGACAGTGGTCTAGTAGCCAGTTAACAAACGGGAATGTTGATAGAACGAGAAGAGTTGTTCAATGCTAAGGCTAGGCGTACACCGGTTAGTCAAGACAAGACGAGATTAGTCACGTTTAGTCACAGTAATTCACATAGCTGCTTATGAAGCAGCACACACCGATGCAATGACTAATCGGTGTGTGTTGCTTCATTAGCAACTATGTGAAGAACTGTGACTAAACGTGACTAATCTCGTCTTGTCTTGTCTTGACTAACCGGTGTACGCCTAGCCTTACAGGGACCGATACTTGAGATACTAGCGTACACGTGAGCAAAAAAGAAACATCTATCACCTGAAGCTAAACAATCATCTATTTGAATTAAAAGTATCTAGTCAAGTTATTCCACAATTATGTTTAATAAAAATTCGAAATTTCTCAGGATGTGAACGTGAATAAAATGTTTTATTGCCAAATAAACTAAAATACAAATAAAAAATTATAGAAAATAATAAATGATCGACCCCTACGCTGTAGTGGCAGAAGGGGAAAAGAAAAAGAAGAAGAAGAATAAATGATCGTGTAGAAACGCTGGGTTCCAGTACACGGTTCTTCTACTATTGATCAGATGATAAACCAATAACTAGGCTCATATCAGGCATCTTTTACACAATACTGTTATACATTGATCAGATAAAAATCCAATAATTATAGTCCAGTCGATATAATGAAAAAAAGTGGGTTTGCTGGAAAATATTCCGAAGTCTACAAAATTTTAACATGGTGTCTGGGGGTACTCTGGGTTCTATATCCTGAGTTTTCCCCCCCCTCCAGTACCCTATGCTAACTTCCGGGAGGGGCCAAAAACTTCAAAATTTTTTCAGTATTTTCTATGTTTTTCGTGTATATCTTGTAAATTAAGCATATTTTGTGCCATTGTGCATTACAAAGTTGTAGGAAACATGAAATTTGCTAAATTTTGGTTGGTGAAACAATTTTGTAGACCCGATATTAACTGGAATACAGCCCACCAAAGTTTGAATTTTAATTAAAATGTAAACAAATTATTAAAAACTGAAGTTTTCGGCCCTGTAACTATTTTATTACTATCATATTTGTTATGTAGTTATTTTAATAATTCATCAATAACAATATCTTGGAATATCTATCAACGAACCTCCCCTTTTTAATTCTTGGTTAGTAATTCTTCATCTTTTGAGAATAAGATTCGGATATTGAGCATACAGGGTTGGTGAAAATGATGGAAACAGCTTAATATTTATTAAACAAAAGGTAATTTGACGGTAGGTGATATTGGGGATCGTACTAAAATTTAAAATACTACTTTACTGTGGCTTCAAAAAGTCTGGTCCGCCATCTTGAATCCGCCATATTGATTCTAACTTCATTTTATTAAATGGGAAGGTGGTCATGTTATACATGATTTCGTGTACAGAATTTCAAGGAGAAATTAATATGGCGAAACCGCACATCGATAAGTGGAGCCGTTTTAAGATATTTCAATTATTAATCAGACGTATTAAATCGACTTCACTTACTATTTAAAAAACGGGTGAAAAATTCAAACTTTGGTGGGCTGTATTCCAGTTAATATTGAGTCTACAAAATTGTTTCACCAACAAAATTTAACAAATTTTATGCTCTACAACTTTTGTAATGCACAATGGTACACAAAATATGCTTAATTTACAAGATATACACGAAAAACATAGAAAATACCGAAGTTAGCACAGGGTACTGGAGGGGGAAAACTCAGGATATACATCCCAGAGTACCCCCAGACACCATGTAAAAATTTCATAGACTTCGGAATATTTTCCAGGTAAAAAGTGTATATCTACTGGATTATTAGACCAATTACTGTTTCTTTTGATAAAGAAAAACATTGGTAAGCTCCTCAAGAGTACTTGTCATGTCTTTACCGATCGCTAATGGGCTGCTCAGAAAAATGTTGCCTGCTCGGGGGGGTGGGGAAACCCCAAAGAGACTTTTTGGGGGGCTTTTTGAGGCGCGTATCGTTAGGGGTGGTTTGGTGAGACGGGTGTGGGGGGGGCAAAGTATAGATTCATGACAAGTAAACGGCTTTCGATGAAATAAAAAAGAAAAAACCGTGAAACAAGGAAGAGACGGCGAATTCCTTGGGGCGCAAATCGATGCTTCTTATTTTTGGCAGGGGAAAGAGTGAGAGAGGGATGTATAGGGTGGATAAGGAGTGTGAGAGAGATGATGATAGGGGTGGGAATATCATCACGCCTGTCAATAACGTTTAGGCGGTTATTTTGCGAGATCGGGAGTAGGCTGCTTGTGAAATAAGACAAGAATTGAGCTGATGTATATACAAAGAGGAGGAAGCAAGGGATTGTAGGTGGAGGGGAAGAGGCGGAGAAGGTATGAAGAAGGAAGGAGAGGGGTAGAGGGAGAAAGAGATAGAGAGGAAAATGGTGGAAGAGAAAAGTGATTGCAAGGAAAAAGAGAAGAAAAGAGATTGTAAAGAATAAGGTGATTTCTAGATGAAGAATGTTCGATGTGGTGGAGATGGCGAAGAAGGAGAATGAGAAGAAGAAGAAGAAGAAGAAGAAGAAGAAGAAGAAGAGAGGAAGAAGAAGAAGATTAAGAAATTATGGTACAGAAGAAGAAGATGGAGGAAATGGTAAGAAGTGATGAACTGGAAAGATGGAATAAAGACATGGCAAGTTATAAACTTTAAGATTTGAAGCGATGTGATAATTAATTAATAATATAATAATTTTTTTGTTTTTGAGTTGTCAAGAACACATTGCATCGTATTTTAATTTCACAGTTATCGATGATATTGTGTTTTATAATTTTCAACTTTGTTGCACTCTTATTTCACCCAATTTTAATGTATTTCTCCTGTCTTCTGTTACAGGTGTGTATTACAATTAAACTCTTGAATGGATTCTGATAACCAGAGGACAGTCGTAAGCGTTATATATTTATCATCATGTTCTATAATTTTTATTTATTATTCTATCAATTATTGTTAGTAAGATCGATGTCGGTCATACAATCATTTCCTTTCATGCAAATTCACATGAATTATATATTTTATATTCCTTGTTTATATGTCGCTTTGAAAAATAAAATTTCTTTCTTTCAGTGAAAATTTTGTTGGTTCGTACACTATCAAATTAATAATCAAATTCCATCCAATGCAATCAACTATAATTGAACCATGTCTAGAAAGAGACTATGCCTATTGAGATTGAAAACAAAATCATTTACACATAAAGATTGTTACAAAATTGACAATACAAAAACAGGCCTTAAGGGATTGTATACAAGGTCCAAAATTCCTACGAAACACATGAATTAATGCTCAAAACAAACAATAATTTGAAAAAGGTCTACAGTATTTTCCAAAATTCCTATTGAAAAATTGGCCTATTGGGATTGCAAACAAAATCATAATACAGTATATTTCAAGCACAGAAACTGATATACACAGTTGAAAACAAGCCTTCAGGGACAGTGTACAAGTTTAAAATTACTAACAAATCACAAAAATTATGACAAACAATTCTTGTTGAAAAATAGATCTTTTGGGATTGTAAACAATATCAGAGATACACACCTAACCTGAGTGCCTCCTAGGGATACTAATGAAATAAATGCATGGGGCCTAACAATCAATTTCAATATTAATTGAGCTCACCCCCTCCCCCACCTACCCCTTTAACCATCTATTAAACCTTAATCAGCCCTTAAACATCGATTAATTCAGCCCCAGCGCACACATGAATCAAATCACGGCAACAATAACAATAATATGGGCAAAGTAACGCAATTGATTCAGGAGGGGGTATCAACCCCCTTTCAGGGGAGGGGGTTCTGGATGCAGGGGGGCATTAAATAGTAATGTGTCCCCAGAGTGAGTGTGTGTCATGGAGGTCACATATGTGCTCATAATAATATGTGATCGAAGGGGTAGGGTGGTGGGGGGAAGTTATTAAATGCCTAAAATAGCGAGCAATAGCCTCCCCCTACCCCCCATAATAATTAAACTGCTACTACACCGACCAATCACTGCTAGGTTGGATACAGGATTTGTTGTGTAATACAGAAGTTTATTCCGAACTGGGGCCTTTTTCACAGTATTCTTAAAAACCAGGAAAATTGTGAACTCTTACTATAAAACAGATCCGATGAGGTAACTCGTCTTCTAACAATTCCTCGTGTTCTAACACGTCTTCCTTAAATCATAGGAATTTTTTTTGGATTGACGTTTCTCAAGTTTTACCTAATATACGTGAATATTTTCAATGGTTCATTGTATTCATCCATAAATATAGAATTCAACTTTAAAATTTGCATGTTACTATGAGTTATAGTACAGCTGATCTATCTGTTCGAAGTGAGTTCGCCATTTTCCTGTTTTACAAGACTTCTGAACTTCATGAAACATGGATATTTTTCAAATTCAATTGTTTTAGAGACAGGCATTTTTAGGGTTTTATTCAATCATAACCTAGCTTCAATCCCAACCGATTGTTCATTCTTCCCTCAATTGAGCGCTAGTACCATGAAACTCTCGATCTCAATGACTGGTACGTTTTGCTAGGCACCTGGTTTGGAAACGAATATTATTGTCATTACAAATTGTGACATACTCGTAAGTTGGAATTGTTCAAGAATGCATGATAGAGATTGAATATTGTTGGATGAATATCTATGCACCTTGAGCAATGTACAGTAGTACAAAAGCTGTAATGCGGTAATAATCAATGTTTTGTAATAGGCCACAATTTTTTTTCAAAGAAGTAAAAAACATGAAAAATCTTAGCCTATGTGAAAAACAAGACTAAATCAAAGAGATGAAGAGTCAAAGTGAGATAGAGATAAAGTAAGAGATAGTTATAGTGAGAGTGACAGAGCTATTTGGATAATGATGATGCCATTAGCGTGTTCATATACGTATGTCAAGGGAACCCCTCCCCTAAAACAAAAGGGATCCCCCCCAGTAAAATAGGGGGCACTCTCCCCCTCCTACCCAAGGGAAGCCGCAATTGACCACATCAAGTGGATTAACTGCAAAATTGAATTCAGTGCACCATTCATCATATGAGCGCTGTATCTATTCTGGGCTACAGTTACCACCCGTGCATGCAAATCGACAAATAGAACGATTCATGTGTAACATGTCGCGAAAAGATCTAAGGCTAGGCGTACACCGGTTAGTCAAGACAAGACGAGATTAGTCACGTTTAGTCACTTCACATAGTTGCTTATGAAGCAACACACACCGATTAGTCATTGCATCAGTGTGTGCTGCTTCATAAGCAACTATGTGAATTACTGTGACTAAACGTGACTAATCTCGTCTTGTCTTGTCTTGACTAACCGGTGTACGCCTAGCCTATGCTTTTAGATTAAAGGTAGGAAACTACAAAACGTAACTGAGATTTCATATTATGAAGGTGCTTGTAAAGATCAACTTTTTCATGAAATTTCATCAAATTTAGTAACTAACTTCGTTACTTCTTTAGTAACTAACTAATTTTTTGCAACTAATTCTTGAACTATTTTGGGATCTTGGGAATGTTATACTAACTATTCTTATCGTTTTTCGAACCAAAATGAAAATCGATTTAGTGTTTTTTTTGTGACGTCATGCCGTCGGAAGTAGCAATCATATCAGTTGGGGGCACTCTTTGGGGGGTTTTGGGTTAGCTTGGTGACAAAACCCTGCAAAAGATGGATGACGGTGATCCATCTCGAAATTGGGGGTACTTCACCCCTTTTCCACCTCATTCCTTCCTTTTTTATCTTCGTGATTCCCTCTTCTACTAACTTCTTTCCTTTTTCTGAACCGTCCTTTCTCACACATATCCTTTTTCTCCTTCTACTCTTCATTCCTTGCCTCTCCTAACCCGTCCTTACTCACACAGTATGTCTCCTTACTCTCTCTATATATCTTCTTACTCTCTTATAGTATGTTTCCTACCTTGAGATTGAAAAAAGTATTGAAGAGAGTTTTGTGTTAATTTGAATGGAAATTGACGATTAAACTTGAATTAATAGACAGATGAATGTGAGTGGGAGCAATAGATAGTTTGTTAGAGGAATTCCTGTTTTCATTGTTTATTTTATCCCAAATCACGTTTGTGTTTCTCCTTCTACTAATTTTATTTTATTCATTTTTTATTTCAATTAATCTATCTCGTAATTTCACTTTCAAGTCTATTATCAGAGTTATCTACTCGTATTTTATTAGTATTAGAAATTTTTCTATTATAAGAGAATCTATTAATAGATTTATTAAGGAAAAAGATGGTATGGGAGAGGCCAGCTGTGTCCTAACTTCACCCTTTTAGGAAACAAATGAAGGCAGCCTATCAATCATTACTATTCACTATGACCATCTCTTTCTTTTTTTATTCTAGTTTATTTCCATTCAATTTTCATCAATATTCCTACAGCCTCTTCAATCAGTCTGTTGTTTTCTCTTCTATTTTATCATTTCCTCCTTCTTCTCCTACTTCTTCTTCTCTTTCTTCTCCTTCTTCTTCTTCTTCTTCTTCTTCTTCTTCTTCTTCTTCTTCTTCTTCTTTTCTTCTTCTCTTCTCTTCTTTTCTTCTTCTTCTTCTTCTTCTCCTCTTCTTCTTCTTCTTCTGCTCCTTCTTCTACTTATTCTTCTTCCTCATCATCTTCACAATTTCTCTCGATTGTTTATTCTAGACAACAGCAACAATAAACACTTCAAGCCTTGTTTGTTTCTTGGAAAATTGCTATATTGGAAAAGTTCTATTTGTCTGTCACCGCTGCCTGCTCCCTCTTGATCAATCAAACGTTTCAAAACTTTTCTCTCATTTTATTCTTCTTTCACACCACCACCCCCCTCTACTCCTTCATATTTTTCCTCCCCACCTCCTTCTTCTTCTTTTTCTTTATATCACTGAGTAACTTTGGTCCCAACCTGTTGACTTGTCAATTATTGCTTCTCTCATCTTCCGTCTCTGTTGTCTCCGAAACACCACGTGGACAAAATCTCTAAAACAAATAATACGACAAACAACTAACCAATCAAATAGCATTGAAATAAACTTCTTGATAAGAAAATGCGGTGAAAAACTTCCCAATCAAATACATTCGATATGAACTTCCTAATAAGAGAAAAAACAACCCAATCAAATAGTACTGAAATGAAAAACGATCAGAAAATATGAGCGATAACTTGTCGTTGAGAAATTCTACAATATAAAGTGAACTTTCCAATCGAAAAACATGGGAAAAACACTCCAATCAGAAAGTACAAGAAAAACATCAGAATATTGAGAATAAAGTTACCTATGTTTACGTAAAGTACAGTATATTGACGATACAGTCAATTATTTCATCTTGTTAAAACTTTGTACTTGTGTCTAAGAGTGTGGATCGTGCTTTATTGCTGCTGTTTGCTTTTTAAAGTGAAGTTGGAAAGTTGATGGCTTTGCAAGTGGTTCAGTTAACTAGTTATCAAGCAAAAGTTATATAAAACTTTGTTCAATTATCAGTAAGCTCAGTTGCGGAATATGATTATTGGACTTTGTTTTCTTTGCAATTATCGAAGTTGTGCTTCAATCTCAGTTCGTTTGTTTGTTTATAATTCCAAGTTTTTGTAGTACTGTATATTAGAAATATTCAATGTTTTCACGGTGAAAGTTTGTATTCTTGATAAGTTGTCCAAGCTATTCCCAACCAAGTCACTAGACAATCTACAAAAAATAAACGTCATTTTAAAATTATGTGATACAGTAAAACAACAAAATAAAACAATATATTTTTGTAGCCGGAAATACTAAACCTTTTTGTGAGGAAGGAAAATTCGAAATTTAATCCCATAGGCCAATACTGGAACCGCATCCGAAATAGAAGTGTGATCAAACAAAAAGGGGTGTGGCGCGGGGGGGTGGCGTCGGTTGATAAAAACGTGGAAACAAAATAAACGAAAACGCGAATCATTCAATTTTGTTTTTCAGTGATATTCGAAAACACACGGCGGTAGAAAATTTTAATTAGCGCATTCTGCAAAAGCTCACTGCATGTGGCAGGGGTGAAGGAGAGAGAGGGAGAAACGCAGTATGGGAGGGAGAGAGAGATCGACAGAAAGAGAGAGTGAGTGAGAGAGAGTAAGTTGGGTTAACACATACTACTTTAGTGGAGCATTGTATGATTTTGTGGAAAAGGTGATAGGAACAGAATCATGATCGAAAAGGAGATGAAGAGAAGGAGGGCTCTACTCCTAGGAGGAGGAAAAGAAGAAGAAGAAGAAGAAAGAAGAAGAAGAAGAAAAGGAGAAGAAGAAGTAGAAGAACAAGAAAAAGCAGGAGAAGAAAAAGAAAGAAGAAAAGAAGGAAGGAGAGAAGGGGAAGAAGATGATGATAAAAATTTGATGTGAGAGGGAAATAAATAGATAGAAGAATAAGACAAAAGGTGAAGAAGAAAGAAGGAGTAGGGGAAGAAGATGATAGAGAACATGGAGAAAACGATGAAAGAAGATGATTATGATGATGATGATGATGAAGCAGAAGAAGGGGAAAAATGAGAATTGAAAGAATTTAATAACAAACTCAGTTTATTGAATGTGAGTGAGTGGTTGTCAAGGTTTCATTCGAATTAGTATTACAGTGTCGAGGTGAGGTTTCATACACACTTGAGTGGGAGAGAAAGAAAAACATATTCTAGAGGGGAGGAGGAGGTGAGGAAAAAGAAGAAGTGGTGGGAGGAGTAGGGATGGAAGTAAGAGGATTCAATTATTTCGGATATGTGACACTCGTGCAATGAAAGGCAATCATAAGTGAACAAACTCAAGGGTTGTTGAGAGTATTTTTCATTCATATTACATGCTTCTCATCCTCAACCCCTCCTCCTTCTCCTCCTTTTCCTCTTCTTCTTCTTCTTATTATTCTTTTTCTGTGACTGACAAAAAGCCTATTACGAATCTTCAATGATTCTATTAATTTATTCAATGATTCTAAACTGGGAATTCTTAGAAATCGCTCCATCCTCGGTGGAGAATAAAAATAGAGATACAATAAGATAGACTAGACTAAGATCAAAAAATTGAAAAGCTAGTAACATGAAAGCTGAATGGAAAGAAGAAGAAGAAGAAGAAGATGATGAATAAAAGGAAGAAAAATAAGGACATAGAGCGAAGTAAGACGAATATCGTGGGAAAAAGAACTGCTGCCAGCCTAGCCTAAAGTGTGTTGAATAATAATCAGGATGATGATTTTGACTGAAGAAGCAACATGGCGGTGGGAGGAGTCCCTCTGATGGAGGGAAGGTCTCCCTCTGATGGCGGTCTGCGATTATTTTCAGAGAAAACTGAGTCGGTCCGACACCGGCACATAAATAAAGCAATTAATGGCGAGAGCAGACCTTGGGGACTGCTAATTGAATATAAACATGCCTGCGGCCAGCCAACCAGCCACTCAGGGAAATAGGGAAAATTACAGGGAAAAAACAATGCGTGCAGAGGGAAATTTGCAACGAAAATTCATTGTAACAATATTGGAAGTGTTGGCATTACAACATGCCCAGAATTGGAATGCGTGTCTTGAGACTTGTTTTCTTTTCCATAAATCCCTGGGAAATGGTGTGGAACACATGTTTCAATGCCTAAAAGAGAATAGGAGAACACTTAATTGAAGAAGACTAATTTTAATGCCTAGAAGACTATGATACAATTTGAAATACAAATGTGTATTCCAGATTGTATCTCATCGTCTTGTCTTTCAGGTATCAAAACATGAATATTATACTGTGGGCCTATACTTAACAGTATTTTCATTCAATTCTTCTTTTAGTTCCACTCATTGTTCAAATCTCCATATTTTTCTATTAGTATGGGTTTCTCGTCTTGTATACCCAAAATCTGTTGTCAACCGGCAAACTTCAAACTAGCCTACTCAATTCTTGGAAATAAT
This sequence comes from Laodelphax striatellus, assembly GCA_017141395.1. Classification (NCBI taxonomy): domain Eukaryota; kingdom Metazoa; phylum Arthropoda; class Insecta; order Hemiptera; family Delphacidae; genus Laodelphax; species Laodelphax striatellus. The sequence goes on from CM029542.1 coordinate 17,561,686, forward strand.
TCTACTCCTAAGAATTTATGAGAATAATTATTATAAGTTCCATGCCATTCATAATATCATAATACTGCAATGCCTCTTATAATACCAGTTATAAGAACCAATAAGCGTTCTCACACCGTTTCCGAAATAACAATGAAAACTAGTGGACAGGCAACGTGTGAACAAAGGCAATTCTATTTCAATAACATAATAATTGAGGATAATTCTATCTGAAGAAATTGAATTATTGTCTCTGGTATTAGGTATTGCTGTGGGTCTTTTCCTAGGACCGGGGGATGTTAGTGTTCCTTTTTAGCATGGATTCAGGGGGAAGGGGACCAATTTTGTGGGGTCTGAAGGGTAAGGGGGGCTTCAGAGGGGGTTTTGGAGTGGGTGGGGAACCGTTGGGGTTTGTGGGGTCTGCTAGGCTCTAATGAGCAGTATTGTCCGTTACGCCAATTTTATGCTTTCTGAGCTGCTACTCCTATTGTTGTAGGGTGCTGAATGTAGAACACTGTTCAAAATATGCAGCTTCATTCAGGAAAGCTGAATTTTGTGTTGAATCGTAGTTATTCTGAATTCTAACCATTGATTTTACGTGTCTGGGATTTTTTGTCTGCTTTAAAAGGAACGAATTTCCAATATTTTACATATTTATATTATATTTTAATATTTTTATTTTAATAATTATCGTTTTATGGCATTGTTTTTGTCAGTTTATATAAAATTAATTTAAAAATAGAATTATTTTGGTAGTTTTATATAGTTTTTGCTCTGCGATTTATTGTTGCCGAGTTCCAAATATTAAACACTGACGATGAAAACTGGATGCTTCCAAAATCATTACAGTTTCATTCATAAATAATAATCAGTTTCATCAGAGACAGTTTGAATACTGAGTATAATGAATAATTAGTTAGATTGTCTTTGGTTTCATGTTGAATCTTCGAGTTATTGGTTTTGATTTTTAGCGTCTGGAGTTTTCCAGTCTGCCGATTGCATAAAAGACGTTATTTGATTCAACCTCAATAAAATTATGTCAAAAACAAATAAACGTCTTTAACCTAAAAGCTTCATTTCCTTCAAAAATGTTGGATCTGGAGTGAATAGTAGAAGTTATTGGTATTGATTCCCGTGTCTATGTATTTATTGCCTGTACGAAATCGTTAGTAACTCCTCCCACTTGTAGGCGTGTCTCAGTTCCGACCAACCGCACGCCTCTGACGTAGAAACCAGCTCGGCCAATCAGAGAGCTGCACTTCCATTTTGATAGTTTGTAGAAATCAACGCACTCTAGTAGAGAAAAGAAGAACTACGTGTACACTCATTGTTGATAACTGCCCCCACCTGTAGGCGTGTCTTAACTCCGACCAATCACAGGCCTCTGACGTAGAACCAGCTCGGCCAATCAGAGAGCTTTACTTTCATTTTGTTTCTTCACTTTGTAGAACCACCATAATATATTGAAGAAAGCTGTTGTTATACGTGCATAATTCGACTAAATCTTCGGTGTCAATAAAGTTCAATATTCAACTATTTGTTTTACAAAATGAACTGAATTATATTTGTTGAAAATGTTGAAAATTTTGGTTCTTAGCAATTACGTAATCTAGCTCACTGGTTACTACGCAAACATTTCATCACTTCTATCAAAGACAATTCAATCGTAGGGTTTTTATTTATTTTAGGGTCTTTACAATTTAAAGTAGTAGGGTTTTCTTTGCTTCTACCATAGACTAAGCAAATATGATTATAAAATGTAGCCGGATTATCTCCTCCTCTACTGTATTCTCCTAGATAACGTGCGTAGTAAAGCTGGCTCACATTGCTAAGGCACCTGGACTGACAATTAATTACCTCAATACAGCTTCTTATCACGTATTCTAATATTCTAATCTTCTTATATACGAATTTCAACTTATTTGTAGAATTTATATTTTTCCTTCCTATACGAATTTTTGAACAAACATGATGAAGTCATGTTAATATTCTGTAGTGGATGAACCTTTATGCATTATGAGAATTATTGTGTAAAGATGTTGTGACATTAATCCTTTTTTTAATACAGTGGACTCTTTCATGGAATTTCAGAAGACCGTAAATCAGAAAAGGGCTGACTTATTGGTATTTTACAATAAGTAAGGTACTTATTGGCACAGTATTACCATAGAGAACAGATTAGACGAAGAGAGTATCGCTTTTCTATGGTATTACATAGCATAGATATAGTAAGACATTGGGTAGACATATGCAAAGTTTATTGCATAGTACGTGCTATTAATGTCCAGTGTATGACCACCTTTTCTCCTATTTAGAAGTCTTTTAAATTCTATAAAACAGATCCCTGGTGATCAGCTTTACTAATAAATGGAGATTACTAGACTATATATTCATGACGATACTATGAATCAATGAAGATTCACAATCTGATATAAAAAGTAGCCTCCAACTTATTAATGATCAACATTGGAAAAGAAGTTCATGATTTGCAGAGCAGTTTTACACTTTTTTGGCATCAATTTATCGGTGGAAGGAGGGAAGGAAACAATAAGCTAGATAATAAAATCGTGAATTTCATCCCCTATAAATAACAATACTCTGTTGTTGTAAATGATGACCGATAAAATGTCGGGGTGCGCTCACTAAATACAGGGTGAGTCGTTAAAACGGGTCACAATGAAAAACAATAGCAGGTGACCCGACGTCTAACCCCATCTTGGGGGGTGGTTCCCTCCCTCACCGCGGTTGATTGGGAAGGGGGTCGTTAATCCAGCGCGCGAGCATCAAACAACAATAAATACAGGGGTGGTTGTTTTGTAATTAAATCGGGGACCAGGGTTGACTGAGGGTTAAGTTGGGTTAGGTCACATGGTGTCTAAGAATGCACAAGATACCCACATACTAGACTTGGACTGTTATAACGCGGTATGTTATAACTGTTATAAGCGTCACTGTGATATTGATTCTTGTAATTTTTATTACATGACTTTTCACATTTACTCATGATCTGTTATAACTCTGTACATGAAAAAGAACTTCACTCACATACTTATAAGCCTCTGAGATCTCAACTTAGTTTCCATTAATTTTAACATTATTACTATTATTTTATTGGTACAGCATCATTGTATTGTGCAACTGTATACTAATGTACAGAGAATTATTATTCCAGAGTAGCATCAATAAAACATTATGAAACAGTATAGCATCTACAGTATGAAATTCATACTATGAATGCATAATAGCATAAGCATACGTGTCTACTAAAATCTACGCTCTAATAGATCTGTGTGACTATCTTTTATCTCAAACGCTTCTTGAATACTATTTAGTCTCACTCCACAAATCAGAATGTTCTAGCATAGATAAGCAATACTCTCTAGTCGTACTTAGTCTGTTCTCTGTGGTGATAGGAAGATAGTTGGTAAAACGTAATAAGGCTATTGTGGAGAGGGAAATGGTATACAAAGGGAGAGACAGAGAGAAAAAGAGAAATGTGATGGGGAGAGAGTGAGAAAGAGGAGTGCGACAGTGTGAGGTAGTATGACTTTATAGGGGACGGCATTACATCGGGAGAAACAAGGATACATTAAAACGGTCAGGACACCCTACTAATACAAATGACAAGGAATTTTGTGTATTTGTTTGAGAGATTGATAGATATATCGATTATTTGAGAGGGAGAGAGATAGATTAGTTTGGATTTTTAGATTATTAACTTTTCAATAGATTACAAAATACATTGGCTCTCTTGATATAGATATTTTCTCTATATATACCAGATTATTTTAATTAAAATTGATAGAAATTTCATTGTTCGATTGATTTAACAAGACTATAACAACGAGAAGGACAAAGAATTGAATTGAATGACTGCCTCTATTTTTTACCTGGGAGGGCGAAGTTAGGGCGCAGTCGGCCCTCTCTTACACTTAACCCTCAAACAGAGAGAGTGAGAGTGAGAAGAGAGAGAGGGAGTGAGAGAGTGGAAGAAAGGAAGAGAAAGATTAAATCGGTAGGAAGAGTTCGGTTCTATTAAAACAGTCCGGTCACCAATCCACCACAATGAGCAGCGGCTGTTGCTTAAAACACCACGGATGGATGAAGACATAGACTATAATATGTTTTAATGCAGGATGGAAATTATACGCTAGGTGCTTTATTAAGGGGGGTACATGTCAGAAGGGGGGGTTGGAGGGATGTCCAGCACACGTATTACACCGGCGGCGGTGCATTATTATAGATTTTATTACCCCCTGTCATAAACTACCCACTGTCTGCCAACTTCACGCTTTATTGCTCATCAAACACACGGGGGTGGGGGGTGGATACCCAGGGGTAGTCGGACATCTATACTCGTCTGAAAGGGGGGGGAGATACAAATCCAGAGGTGGTAAATATAGGTGGACATGTGGTAGTAATATCTAGGTGGATGGAAAACTAGGGTATTCACGACAGGGTTGGGGGGGGGGGTTGTATAAATCCAGGGGGTGAATACAGGTGCACAATATGTTGCTTTATGAACACACACAGGTACTAGATATACATATATTGGGTTTGGTTAGAGTACTGCATAAATGTATTATGGATGTACTAGGTAATATATTGGGTCTGGTTAGGGTAGTACATTGGAGGAAATAAGGCTGGTTAGGCAGTAAATGAGTGTTGTTCAACACAGTGGTTTTGAAGCCCGATTACAGTTTTGTGAGCATATATTTTGTGTCAATAAACCTAAATGAAATAAAAGCAAGGTTGATGGAAGTTGACATATTTTATAATTAATATTTCAAATATAATATTAATATCAATATTTAATATTAATATTAAATCAATATTTTAACATATTGTTCATAATTGAGAGCCCAACAGTCAATATAATATGATATCACTATAATGACAGCTACTATTTACATTTATATCACATCTGCATTTACTGTTAGATGTAATTAGTGGGGGTTGTTCATGTATGGTTTTCACTTGATATGTTGATGACTACAACAAATAATTGTTTGGGGCACTTTCCTAGGTCATTACTGATCACGGCTTAGTGAGGTTAAAACTGGTCAATTTACCTCCGTCTCAATGACACACCTTTAATTAAATTTTGAAAATTTATAAAATGTATAGCTTAATCCACATGCTCTGCTGTAATCCTCTATATTGTAATCCTCTATACTCAATCCTCTATAATCCACATACACCTGCTGGAGAATTTTAGACATATTATTCTTAGTTTAGTATGTTTTAATGGGTTTTCCATCTACGATTAAAACTTTTCAAATAACTAGACTAGACGATAATTAACAGCTGCACCTTGTACTCTCCACCAACTTATTTGAATCGTGCTATACATACTGTATATAATCTCAATACTTCAATAACTACAGGTATACAGAACACACATAACTATTACACAAATATTGCTCGTGCACTACATTAGTACTGTTGTACCTATAGGTATAGTCAGGATGCAGGAGTATATACAGGTATAGTGATAGCACACAGTCATAGAGACACACACAAAATAGGCGAAATTGCAATTTGGTGTACTATTGATGAAATCCAATATGGCTGACCACATTCAATATAGCAGGCCGTCGCATCACAGCGTGTTAATCAAATCCGGCTGATTGTCTTCTATTCCTCTATTATTCCATTGTGCTCTCTCCTCTCTCTCACTCTCTCTCTCTCGGTATATTGATAATACAAACGTTGGCTTGGCTTGATTTTCACCTTCATTCAACTAGCTTTAATCGAAATTCAAACTCGATGAAATTACTGTTGGTTTCATTAAACTATCTATTTTGAGAGTCAGGTTTTGTTTCAAATTATTCACATTTTATATTTCCAGATCATGTTGAAAAAACATACACTGTTCTTCAAGTGATGTAGGGCTAGGCTTGGTTATAGGCTATCTAAATACCACGATAGATGGAGGTTATACTGTACCATGATTAAATAGTAGCCTATTAAGAAACAGGATTGCAAGCACTCAAATGCAAAATAGTTTGCCCTCTTCTTCTTCTTCTTCTTCTTCTTCTTCTTCTTCTTCTTCTTCTTCTTCTTCTTCTCTTCTTCTTCTTCTTTTTTCTTCTTCTTCTTTTCTTCTTCTTTCTTCTTCTTTTTCTTCTACTTCTTCTTCGTTTTCTTCTTCTACTACTACTCCTTCTCTTACTCCTCTCTATCCTCCTCCTCCTCCTCCTCCTCCTCCTCCTCCTCCTCCTTTGTTTTCTTCTTCTTTTCTTCAGTTTTTCTTCTTCTTCTTCTTCTTCTTCTCTACTTCTCCTCCTCTTCCTCTTCCCTCTCCTCCTACTCCTCCTCCCCCTCCTCCTCCTCCTCCTCTTCCTCGGTCTGGTTCCTTTTAGTCGGTCTTTGAGGCCTCATTTTTCATGTATTTGCGGTTTAGGGAGGTAACTCTGCGTCAGATAGAAAAGTGAAAGGTTTTTGTCTCAAAGGAATGAATAAATTTCCACCCCGGTTTCTGGTCTCATGTGGATGCGAGAAGGGTGGCTATATAGATTGAGCTGTTTATTGTGTGAATGAAAGAGAGCCTTGCGATGCAAAACGATGGTTTTTGATTTGTATGATACTGAAAGTGCCAGGAGGGCCTTTTTCTATCACTGCAAATATCTGTGTTTACGGTGTGAAATACTGTATCATTCAAATCTTTTTCAGCTTTGTTTTGGTGCTCTTCAGCCCATAAACAAATCCTTGCGTTAAATTGCTGTGATAGTGATACCAACATAGGAAATTCTCCAAAGCAATTGCTGTCTATCTTAGCAAGAAATAGAATATTGATCTTGTATAGACGACACACTTGTATTATCAAGTCTTAATTAGTTATTAGTAGGAAATCTATGGAAAATTTAATTATGTTCATTGAGATTTCATTTTGTTTGTTAGCTAAAACACCTACTTACAAGCAAGAGTAGTTGAATCACTGAATACTTATCTACAATCCAAGAAAGCATTCAACCTTGAAGAAACCCTCTTACCAAAGACTAAGCAAATTCTCTGCTCTTACTTGATCAATAATAAAGCAAGTAGCATTAATTCTAAAGATGCGGCGTCCAGGTTCATTAGAGAGATATCTACCCAAAAAAATCACACACAATACAAATGCTTTCTTTTTTCCCCAAGTATACGGACCGAAATGGAAGCGAGCGGCACCATCAATTAATTAACTTCTTTTTGGTAAGAGAGAGTACAGGGTGGTAAGAAAGGTGTGCGCCAACATCATCAAATATCTGTTGCTGCTGCTGCTGTTGGTGTGAAATTGCTGCTGCTAGCAAAATTGATGATGATCGAGTCTGCGGCGGACAGTGGAGGAATTCGGTCGGAAAAGAAACGAGAAAACGGGTGGAGGAGGAGGAGAAGAAGAAGGGGAAGAAGAGAGAGACGAAAAAGAGGGGATGGTAGAGTTAAAGGAAGGAGAAGGAGGAGGCGGGGAAGAGAGATTCTTACAGTAAAGAAAAGGATAAGAAGAAAAGAGAGAGAGGAGAATTACTAAGAAGAAGAAGAAGGAAAAGAAGACGTAACAGAAGGGATGGTAGAGTAAAAGGAAAGAAAAGGAGGAGGCGGCGAAGAGAGATTCTTTCAGTAAAGAAAATTATAAGAAGAAGGTGGAGAACTAATAAGGAGTAGAAGCAGCAGAAGAAGATGATGAAGAAGAAGAAGAAGGTGGATGAGTAGGAAGGAGAAGGCTAGAAAGAGATATTCTTACTGAAAAGAAGAAGAAGAATTGAAAAGGGTTGAAAAATATCAGAGGTGCCTATAGTAGCTTAGGGTTGTTTTAAAATAATAATTATTCTTGATTGTGTAGCCTCCTTTCTCTCTCTTTCTCCTCATTCTCTCTATCCCTCCCTCTTTTTCTCTCTTATTCTCTCCCTCTCTCATCCTCTCCCTTCTCCTTTCTCTTCCATCCTCACTCTCGTTTCATCTCTCTCCCTCCTTTTAAGTAAACACTTTTCCCGCTTAAAAGATTTTGAAGCAAAGTATCCATAGCTGTGCTTGTGTTGCGAATTAGGCTAGGCGTACACCGGTTAGTCAAGACAAGACGAGATTAGTCACGTTTAGTCAGTAATTCATTGCTTAAGCACACCGATGCAATGACTAATCGGGGTGTGTGTTGCTTCATAAGCAACTATGTGAAGTACTGTGACTAAACGTGACTAATCTCTTCTTGTCTTGTCTTGACTAACCGGTGTACGCCTGTCCTAACAGAGAATGAATTGGGCGAGAATTACATTTTGGCAAGTGTTGTACCAATAATTATGTTTAGCATATATCTTTAGGTTTCTAACTATCTTTAGCAATTTAATAACGTGTTCAGTATGTTTGTTTCGTGTTTCTAACTATCTTTAGCAATTTAATAACGTGTTCAGTATGTTTGTTTCGTGTTTCTAACTATCTTTAGCAATTAATTAACGTGTTCAGTATGTTTTTTAGTGTTGATAATGTATTTTTTTGTCTGTTTTTTTGCTTAGGCTTTCCTTGAGATGGCTGACGAGATGGCCGCCTCAACCATGGTCACGTATTTCACGTCGTGCACGGCTCAGTTGCGGGGCCGCGCCGTTTTCGTTCAGTTCTCCAATCACAAGGAGCTCAAGACTGATCAGACGCACAGCAATGCCGTGAGTAACACACACTCTCATCTCTTATTAGAATATGTTACAATATTTCAATTATAGCAGTAATTAGTAGTATAACAATGCCAAAAAAATAGAAATTGAGTCGCATTCTCAAATGTCTAATGAGTCCCAGTGGCAGAGGCGAAATTTTATTCTCAAACTTTACAAAACATATACTAAACATAAGGAACAATTAGAATACTAATAGTTTCCTATCGATCTTTGATAAGAGCCAGTCAGAACCAGCTGTTGTATATGGTGACACTAAATACACAAAAATTTATGAGCTTCAAAATCGCTTCCCGGTGCTTCGGAACCCACCCAAAGCTGTATGTCCATTCATATCTCATCATCATCCTTCCATTACCCACGCACAAGCTTAGAGCTTATGTGGGCATCATCCCTAGCAAAAAAAAAAGAATCGAATGTATTCTCAATGTTTACAATACATAAACATGTGTGATACTTGGTTCAAGAACAAATCAAGTATAAAGCATAATAAATAGTGTAATCCATCTAAACTCTCTGAGTGATTTGTCTCATAGTACAGGCAATCACAAGATTCCATGGATAATTTAATACACGATAGGGTGTTCAGTAGTATCGGCAGTAGACTGCTGCGATTGTCAAGTAGCTATAAAACCATTACCCGTGAAATAAGTCACTTTTCTACAGGGTCACTGGTGACATCTAAAACGCCTTTAAAAACTTAGGCTGGGAACCATGCTATGTTATAAGTTATATACTAGGTGTGGAAACACCTAGAGAAGTGGAAATTCTCCTGGATCATGAGTTTTTTTCAAATAGGCCTCTGGTCGAGAGTATAATTGATTGTTTATGTTGTTAATAAGCGAGAAAGGTGAATTTCATCTATAGCTTCACCCTTTACCAGTAGTAGCTTTGTATGAAGCGACAATATTATAATGCCAGTGTCAACTAGAATCTAAGCTTTTAACGTTGATATGATAGTTTGGTAGTGTTTCAAAAGCCAAGAGCGTCAACACTGGAATTTAGCCGTCCAACTTTAGAATAGATAGAGGTAGGCTAGGTGGGTGATGATGAATAGCTTGGTTGGCTTGCGCACGTGTCATGGCAAGCTATGACAAGCCACGTGATGGTGGAGAAGAAGTAGAAAAAGAAGAAGAAGAAGGATAAGGTGGAGGAGAAGAAGAAGAAGTAGAGGAGGGAGGAGGCACGATAAGGCTAGGCGTACACCGGTGAGTCAAGACAAGACGGAATTAGTCACGTTTAGTCACAGTAATTCACATAGCTGCTTATGAAGCAGCACACTCCGATGCAATGACTAATCGGTGAGTATGCTCAAAGCAACCAAGTACTGTGACTAAACGTGACTAATCTCGTCTTGTCTTGTCTTGACTCACCGGAGTACGCCTAGCCTAAGAGATGACGAAGACAGGAAGAGAAGGAGGAGGAATTAGGAGAAGAGGGAGAAAAAGAAGAAGGGTAACAAGAAGAAGCAGAAGAAAAAGAAGAAGGCAATAGAAGAAAAGTTGACGAAGAAAGGAAGAGAGGGAGGAGAGGAGGAAGGAAGAAAATAAGGAGTAGGAGAAGAAGAACGATGAGGAGGTGAAGAAGAAGAATGAGAAGAAGAAGGAAGGGAAGAAGGGTAAGAAGAAAGAAGATGAGAATGAAGAAGAAGAAGAAGAAGAAGAGAGGAGGTGAAGAAGAACTAGAGGACAGGAACAAATGGAAGAAGAAGATGACAGCGAAGAAGAAGGAGGAGGAGGAGGTGAGGAAGAGGAAAGTTGTCACGTCACGTCTTACTTTGTGGTGCGGAGCTAAGATAGCAGAAGCCGACGTGATGACGTGATAGGTGGCGTGTGACGCTTCCTCAGCTCTCTTGTCACGCTGCTTATCTTTGTGCGTCTTCTTCTTGGTTTTCTCCTTCTCCTTCTTCTGCTTCTTCTTCTTCTTCTTCTGCTCTTCTTCTTTCTTTCTTCTTCTTCTTCTTCTTCATTCTTCTTCTTCTTCTTCTTCTTCTCCTCCTTCTTCTTCTTCTTCTTCTTCTTCCTCTTTTTCTTCTTCCTCGAGAATGACACCTGTTAACAGAATCTTCTAGTAGAGGAACACGAAACAGATGATATCTCTTTCTGCTCAGAATCTTACTTGTTATTCAATCAACATGAAAATGATTGAAGTATTCAGTTTTGAATAACTGTTTTGTCACAATTCAGTAATATTTTCTAAGTTTATCGGGCACTTACTCTCAATTTACTAGCTCTAACAATCAAAATTTTTCTGATTAACTTGCAACAAAACCCAAATGAATTTGGCCGCCATTAAATTGTGTCATCTAACAGAACTAATGCAACTATACTTATTGTTCTCCATAAAATAACATCATAAATTAGGAAACAAAACAAAGAAATCATCGGTATTGAGCTTTAGAAAATAATCGGCCTTAAATACAAAAATTTCAATTACGTTGAAAGCATTAACTTCATCACATATTTCACTTGTCAAATTATCCGACCGAATTACGCCTTCTTGTTCAAATACCACTTATTACATGAGAATCGCTGATTAATTGCTTGTGTCAGCTGAGAAGAGACAGTTATTTAGGAAATTATGCTTAGGAAGAGGAACAAAGGATATCAAAAAACAGAAGTAGATTTAATGATTGGTATTGTCGAGTTGGATTCGCGAGTAGAGTGAGATAGAATTCAGAGAAAGACAAAATTTAGAGGAAAACAAAGGGAAGTAAATGATTACAGTACAGCGAGTTCTTTGCTAGAATGAGACAGTTATCTGAGGAAAGTAGCAAGTCTGAGAAGGACAGAACATGAATGGATAGAAAGGCGAGTGGTGAAAATGGAAAGAGAGAGAGGCAAAATAAGTGAGAGAGAGTGAGAGAAATGAGTAAGAGAGTAGAATTTGAGAAATATGAAGTAGCCGTTAGCAAGTGATCAATCACAATGTCATTTGTATGGCGGTGGTGGTTTGTGACAGCAGCGCATTCTGGCGGCGAGTGTCACAAACACTCAGTGATTTAGAGTGATGACATGTACCCCCCACCTCCCACTAACACCCCCCTCCCAAGCCTGATTTGTGTAGAGATTTCCAACTGTGACAACAACCATTGCATTGTTGTAATACATCCGCACTAATAACCGCCAGAGTACTACTGTCTTTAATGATGATGATGATGATGATGGTGGGGCTGGTGATGATGATGATACCGTAATTGTATTTTGTTAAAATTGTAATTGAAATAACGATCGTTAATTTCTGATTATTCTTATTACCTTTGCAATTGCTGCATTATTTTATTATTTGTACTTGAGTGGTAGTACTAGTATTTGTACCGTCAATAGATTCATAACATGTACCAATACTCCTAACACTAAAAGAAAACACTATTAATTTGATGTTAGCCTATCAATTTCCCTATTTGAGGTAGAGCACGTCAACGGAGATTCAAATTTTTTAAAAAACTTCTAATATTTTGTTTGAAAAAGAATAACTATGACTTCTACTAATTCATAATGTAGCTCTTTATAATGTTCCTCATTGATAATTTGTTGTAAACTTCGCAAATTGCTTAACCTTTCAAGTTTTAGTTGAACATTGTTCTTGATTTCTTTAATCCCATGTTTATCAATTTTCAATTCAATGTTTGTTATTATCTCAATTAAGAGTTACACATAGTTTCAAAATCTTGAATGAACAGTGACAAGAATTTAGGAAATTGTAAAGTAAACCCAAATTACTCATATTGAACCTGAAATATATTACAGTTAGTTACAGTTAAATTGAATTGTGAATGTCATAACAACCCAAATTACTCGGAAATTTACCCAAATTACAGTTGACAATACAGTGTACTCAGTTACAAAATTCGTTGGTCCCTCTGTCACAATCGATATAGAGGTCCGCCGAAAAAGCCCCAGTCGGCTATCTTTGACATAATAATCCTTGACATATTTATCCTTTAGGAACAGTGATTGGCTAATTTAATAACTTTAATCGTCCCTGAATCACTAACTCTCTCTCTCTCTCTCTCTAAAACTCGCATGCACAAAACATGTTTGACACAAAATCCATAACAAGGCTGGACATAGTTGGTGGGTGCGAGGGGGGGGTTTAGGAAATGGATGAAAATTGGGGTGGAAAAAAATTGATCCCCAATTTGACGACTGGTGTGGACATATACAACTACAGGCTAGCGAACCTGCAGTTCAACGATAAGCGCTCCAGATATTTGCATTATTAGAGAGAGAGGGGGTGAGAGAGAGATAGAGCGAGAGAAGTGAAATGGATGATATGGAGAAAAAATAGAAGAGTGAATGGGAGAAAAGAGAGAAACAGTAATCGTATGGTCATGTGAATTGAAGAAAGGACAGGATAGGGAGAATAGTCAAGAAACGATAGAATAAGGAGAATAAAATAACAAACAAACGAGAATGAAACTTGTTTAATATCTTCTCCTATCTCTCTATTTGTGAAGAAAGAGAGGGAAGAAATAGAAAAATTGTTTCAATTCTCGATGAAATCACAATGGTATAAAAATGCCAGTTTCATACAGTGAACATTTATTATCATGAAAACTGAACATACACAAAATTGAAATAAATATAGGATAAGATACAAATACAAGAGAATTATAGAAGTACAGTAAGAGAAATGAACAGTCAAATACTAAGACATCAAAAGTAAAACTGACAAATAGAGAGAGCTAGCAGCTAGGAATAGGAGAGAATGAAAGTGAATACAATATTAGAGAGAGAACCCAAAATCCTCCGATAAAATAGGGGGTAAAACGACACAGGGGTTTCAAAAAGTTGAACCTGTCGGCTTTCATTGTGTGAGGCCTGTGACATTGGAGGGGGGCGAGCGACCCCCAAATCCCTCCCTCCCCTGGTTGGGGTTTTGCCGCCTCATTAAATATTGAAAACCCCCTGTACAACCCCCCTGGAATAGGGGCTGTCTCCCCCCCCCCACACAGCAATCGACACATATATCGCGCTCACACATCGCTCAGTCAGCGACGAGATATCATCGGAAAGTTTTCGAATGAGAGTGAATGAATGAATGAATAAGCGGAAGCTTTTGCTTTTTCAATTACTGATATTGGCACGCACACAGAGAGATAGAGAGAGAGAGCGTGGGAGTGGGTGGGGGGTGTTTATTGGGGTTGGGGGAGGGGAATTTGATAAAGGAACGAGTGCATAGACTTGACACCCTTTCAAACGTCAGAATATTGAAACGCCCCGAAAAATTCTTTGATACCTTTTTTCGATGATTGATTTCTCGCTGGGGGGACAAAAATAAAGCACCTGAATTGCTTTGACGTGTTTGCTGGCTCATAGTGTTTCAATTGGAACGTGATGAACTGAAAAAAATTGGAGTATCAATTTGACTAAAATTAGAGGTAAATTAGTAGATGAGTCTTTAGAATTGATAAAATCTTGATTTTAGGTAAGGAATTAGTGGAATTGTGGATTACGTTTTTCGAGTGTAAATCTTCAATCGGGGACAAGCTCGATGTTTGGACTATTTATGTGATTTAATCCAGGAATTAAAGAAGATTTGGTTGATTGCTTGTTTTTCTCAACTAAACGTGTACTTTCTCATGTATTTTTCTATTTTCAAGCGCGTGATAACTACGGGTTTTTTTATATATCGTGGTACTACTTACAATTCGCAGTAGCAAGCTATACACTGACAAAATGGAAGTACAGCTCTCTGATTGGCCGAGCTGGTTTCTACGTCAGAGGCCTGCCATTGGTCGAAGCTAAGACACGCCTACAAGTGGGGGGAGTTATCAACGATGAGTGTACACGTAGTTCCTACTTTCTCTACTAGAGTGCGTTGATTCCTATAAACTATCAAAATGGAAGTGCAGCTCTCTGATTGGCCATGCTGGTTTCTACGTCAGAGACCTGCGATTGGCCGAAGTTAAGACACGCCTGCAAGTGGGAGGGAGTCACCAGTCATGTGTACATGTAGTTCCTACTTTCTCTACTAGAGTGCGTGGACATCTACAAACTTGAAACCAACATCAGACAAATTTTGCATTATTACGTAATTTGAAGATGTAACAAAAGAGCACCTATAAAAGAGTTCATCTACTATACAATAATTATAGGACCTCTGAGTTTCTATATTTAATTAGAATATCCCTGGTTTAGCTGTTATTGATTACATTTCCTTTGCTTAATTGGCTAATAGAAATTGCAGGAAGCCAAGATAATAAGTCACCTTTTGTTGGGTGTGAATGAGAAGTTTCAAAAGTTTAAAAGAGTTATCACAAGAGGGTGGTCACTGCTATTCAAGGGTGTTTAAGATTAATTAAAAATGGAGGGGGAGGGGTGGAAACAATGATTTAAGGATAACTGGCAGGGGTGGGCAGAAGGGGAGTAGAACAATAATTAAAAATGAGGGGGTGTGAAAGACAAGGAGGGGTGTTGAAAATACCAAAGTTTCATCTTCTTTGTCTTCTTCTTGATCTTCTTTTTCTCCGCCTTCGTCTTCTTGAAGATTACAGACAATGAACAGCTCATTCTTTTGTCAAAGTTTTTGGAAACTTTTGGGCTTCGTTAAAGTGTTGAGGATAGTTAGAGGATGAGGAGTAAGAGGAGGAGGAGGAGAAGAACAAAAAAGGAACAAGGAAAATAAGGAGGATTGTTGATAAAAATGTTCGGGAATATTTGGAGAAGACAACACATTCATTGTTAATATTATGTATAATAATTTTTGTATTATTGGAAATAGGCGTATATAGCAGTTCTTAATACCATATAGCAGTAAGGGTAATTGAACGTTTTAAATAACTTTTCATATACCTTTTTGATGCCTACATCTACATATCCGACCCCATTTTGTCTATATACATGTATATGCCTCGTTTTCCCATAAACTAATCTATTTACAATATCTGTATATGTTGGTTGCCTACTGATAGGAGATAAATGCGAATTTACACATCTCGTTGCTCTTTAATCCTCTGACATTAATGCAACACCTGTTTCGCGTTGCTAATACTCTTGTAGGGATAATTCAGGGACATAGTGGTAGGGATTAGGATTTGAAAAACTGTAGTTTAATCTGTGAGAGGATTATTAGTCAGTATTAATCTAATCCAACATCATAGTAACAAAGATCTGCCTACCAAACAACACTGTATCTATGGAACATTGATGAAAGATTTGGATTAGATTATCAATCTAATCAGGCTTAATAACTTGAACGATTATCTAGCAATTGAAATGTTTATTATTGGATTAGTATGATACTCGACATCATAAATGAGATCAGACTATTAGGAAAATACATGGATTAATACTGAAAAGGGAGGCCATATTAGGATTAGGCTAATCAAACTATGCATTAATTTATTGATCAAATGAAATCTATTGGGATTACGACTAAAGATGTATGATATATGTATGTATGAATATGATTACAGAAATTCCTATCAGCATTTTAGACTACAATCTATTGGAAAACACGGAAGATAATGTTATCAATCTATATAATACGGCGATAGATACCTTATTACGTAATAATCAATGAGATTACACAAATTACAAAGACTGTATAATAACAGTGTGGCCACTTGATGTCACACTTTTGATTGGTTAGCTCGGACAAATCCACCATACTTTTTCCTTGAACATTTGCATTGAAATTGTACGCAAATCATATTTTATGTTGAGTTATTCACTTCTTACCTACAATTCGCCTTTGCCAGTGTTTGTTTTTATTATTTCAAGCTTTTGATACAATACCAAGAGTAGAGAGACAATTCATCACAATTGGACCATCAACACCACAAAATCTCCGATTTACAAACAAATTCCGGTCTGTAAAAAGTGTGTTTCACAGTAGCGCCAAATTCAAAGGGCGATTGTGTGCTTTCACCTGTTCTGAAGTCTGGATGAAAGGCATTCATTCATCAAACAGAACACAGCAGATCAGCAGCAACCAATAGCAAAGCAGAGATCAATGCACGCGTCATTTGACTGCTGCTGTTGCTCAGAGAAAGCCAACCAAAGCTATATGCGAGTGTGAAAGGAACCTTTGGCATGCATTCACATGCACACGTCACCCTTTGATTTCTCCCCCCACCCCCTCCTCCACTCCTACAGAGGGTAGCAATTCAGGGTTGTGACATAATGCTCCCCCCCTCTTGATCAGCTTCCCCCAGAAGGGGGCACTCCAATGAATAATTGTTGTTGCTAGCTCTTTGATTTTCGAATGATGTGAGTGCTGTGCTGGGCTGTGCTTTTGACAATGCGTTTTTGACTAGGCTACATTTTATTGCTCTTTTTGACAACATTCGGCGCACCTGTGTGAATGCGTTCACTGAATGTTTGACAGCCTGATGTTTTTGTTTACGTCTTTTGTTGTGCAGGTTTTGGCGACAGTTTGGGGTTTGTTTGTAGTTACAAAAAGAGTTCCCCTGTACAAGCGAATGTGTGTGATGTTGGGGAAGAATTGTTTGTCTATTCAAACACGTTTGTATGATGTTGTCAGTGATAGGTTTTTGTGGAATATGACAATTAAAAGACAATTTTCAGATTCATCAATGTTCAGAATGTCAAGAATGATAAATTTATTCATTTATTTGTTCAAAAATACAATATTGAGGGTTATGGTTTTCTTTGCCTTCAAGGAAGCTGTCAGTACTAGATTTCTGAAATTATAGGTTCTGTAAACACTCATTTATTGTTATAAATGATATTGTATTATGAGTGACATCAGTGTATAATTGTAGCCTATTATAAATTGATTTGAAATGAGTCGACTGGCAACTTATTGATGAGAATTTATGAATAATTTATGAGATGAGTATAAATGTAATTTATAAATCTTATTTTGGACTACATTATGATTCATCAAATTTTGTAAGAGAAACAAGTCTCCTGTTCTTACTCTTTGAAATTATAACTATTATATTTTCTGTGATGATTGAATACTTATGATTAATACTCCAATGTCACTTATAATACCCTCCATTTATAACATTAAATAAGTCTTACTTTATCTAAAATTCCAGTATTAACATTGAATACTAGTCGACCAACAACATGCAGACAAGTTATGAAAGTTTGCATCTTATCGACGTGATTCTGAAGACGTGACGCATGCAGTGAAGCAGTCGAGACGTGTTTGCGGAGTGTTTTGGTTGTGGTTCAAGTGGGGGGGCGGTGGTGAAGTACCCTGTAGTGGGGGGTGGGGGTTGAGAGAGGCCTAAATCCCATCTCAGCTCTGTGCCCAAATTACACTTCCCAAGAGCACTCACCCTGCTAACCTCAACATGCTGAATCTCACACGGCTTTACATGATCGAATTCCTTACAATAAAATAATCTTGAATGGAACAGCTGACTTAGTAAGGTAGCCACACACTAGACATGGATTGTTGTGGCAAACCATGTTATGGATATATATAGCAGGATTCTTTTAACTTGTCATAAAACAGCTGATTTAACGTTAGTAAACGAGCGTACATCAATCAGCTGTTTTCTGACAATTTAAAAGAATCCTGCTATAGTGTGTGGTATGAATGTTTTTGTATCTTACCGAATCACTAGTTATATTGAAGTTTGAAGGTTATTTTATTGGATGTAATTAGACAAAAATGTGATCGTTTACATACCCTGTACAGCTTAATGAGATGTTGGCATCTATTATTTGATTGTTTCCAAATGTTTTCATGAATCGATGGATTAATGTAATATCATCAGCATTATTAGAACTGTATGTTTTTACCATTTTCAGTTGAGATTTTTGATCTTTTCTCTCTCACTTGGAATAATCCTCTCTCTCTCTCTCTCTCTCTTCCGGTCATCAACTAAGCTTTCCTTTTTTTTCACCTGCAGGACTGGTATCTCAATAATTTTGTTCTGAATTGGTCCTGAATAGCTTTTTACACATGATTGGATTGGTAGATAATATATGGAGAACCGATAATATAGGTACAGAAAATTCAATGCTAATAATATACGTCCACTTGTTTGTCTATCAACAATGCATATGTAATGTATACAGATATAGGCAATAGGTAGATGTGGATGTTGAAAAGATGGATATATACAGATATAGGAATAGTGTAATTCTCTGATGGCCAGAGGGATCATGCCACATAATTGGATTTGTTTCCGATTCTAGGAGAAGAGAACGAACAATTCCCCTACTGTTTCTGTTTGTTTCTTCTTCTTCTTCTTCTTCTTCTTCTTCTTCTTCTTCTTCTACTTCTTCTTCTTCTTCCTGTGCTCCTCTGTGCTTTGTTCTCAGTTGTGTTGCATGTCAAGAGAAAACAAATATTCTCGGGAAGAAGGAAATGCTGCGCTTGCCTTGTGATGATACGTTTTTCTCTTTGATACCAAGAAGAAGAGGATGATGATGAATAATAGGAGGAGGAGAAAATGAAGAAGAAAACAAGATGGCGGATGAAGGAGTGGTGTGTACTATGTGTGAGTGTGGGCTGGGATGAAAAGTAGCAGGAACAGACCTTGGTTTCTGGGTAACACAGTATTCCTTGTTTCATTTGCAGTAATACAGTTCAAAATTTAAATGGGGAGGCCGTTTTTACAATGCATTAATCATTATTACGGTGCTTGGTTATGACCATTATACAGAGTGATCATAAAGTCTTGCTATGAAATTAGAGCTTCCTCTGTGATTGCACTCTATTAACAATTTTAACATTCGACAACCTCTTGTCTTATCGACAAAGAAAACTGAAGTTTGTGTAAGAAAAGGTCCAATTTTAGGTTGGGATAAAGTTACTTGAACTTGAAGTGTTGAGGAGAAGTACTGAGATTACATAAAAAAAGAAAAGCACAATGACAAAATGTTCAGACAACTGCCTCGAAGAAGAAGGATATGAAGTAATTGGAAGGGCTGGAAACTGTAGAAGTAACAGATGAAGGAGAATGGAATGGAGGAGAAGTGATGGAAGTACAAGATGAAGAAGAAGAGGGATGAGGAGGAGGAGAAGAAGGACGAGGAGGAGTAGGAGGAGGAGACAAAAAAGAGATTACGAAAACGATCAAGAAAGCCATCACAGAGGTCAATGATAGGGATGTAGCCTGCAAGAAGGTCCAGAAAATTGAGCATGTGGCGTCTGTGAGTTGATGGTAGTGTCTCCATTGGATATTTCCCTCATCTCTTTCTTCTTCTCTTTCTTCTACTTCTTCTATTCTTTGTCTGTTCTCTTCTTCCTTCCCTCGACAAGAGTCCACCAGCATGCAGATTAGAGATCGTCAAGTAAAATGGCCTTTCGCTATTGCGTCTGGTTTGTTCTCTTAATATCTGCTCTTTTTTCTGAGTCTTCTTGTTTTTCTTCTTCTGCTGCTGCTTCTTCTCGTTTGTCTTCTTCTTCTTCTCCTCCTTTTTCTGTACATTGAAGTCGTTTTGGAACAACAGTTTTCCACTTTGGCTTTTAATCACCACATTTGCTGTTTCTCTGCTGTCTCTAGACATCTTCCTTTATTCATTTTTTACGTAGATTTCATTGTTGAAAAACAAAAGTGAGTATTTTTAGACATGATCGTATGAGTAGTATTCAGTGAATTGATTGAGAATAAAATTATATGATTGGAAATATTCTGTAAACTGATTCAGAATTGATGAATTGTTTAAAAATAGTAATTATTCAATAAATTGATTGTACTTAGACACTTGATATCTTGACCGTAACATGAAAGTATGAGGTGAATATGAATAATTGAATAAAAAGCACTTGAAGTTGATACAACCACCAATTTATCAATTCATCGAGGTACTTGTTTCGTTTGTTACCCCAATATCAATCACTGAACTAGAATTGAAATGATGATAATAACTCATAGATATTATGGTAATTATTAATTGATTGATATGGTGTAACCAGCGTAACAGGCATTACAATAATTAGTAAATTGATAAGTTTGTGATTGTGTTAGTTTCTCTAGACAATAGTTTCCCTTTATTGAATATGAATCTAATATTTTCAATCAATATGATCATGAACAAAATAACATATACTACTATACAAACAGAATAAGAGGATGGATGATAGATAGATAGAGAAAGAGAGAGAGTGACTCTGAGTGATACTGAGAAAGAGAAAAACAAATCACTAGAGAGCTGAATATTGGCCTGATAAAAGTCCTACCTTGCCCACCAAGGTAGTAGGTAGCTGCTGGGGCATAGAAGGAAATAAATAGCAACATCGACAGAATTTCAGAGGGTTGTTTTAGCCCCCCCCCCAACCAAGGGGGGTAAAATTGAGGAAGTAGACACCTTTACACCTTGTCTGTGTTGTTTAATCGTTTTCGAAATGAACGCTAGCCCCCTCCCCCCTCCACCCTTGTACTAGACAGGGGAGGCACAAGAGTGGTAGTCAGGGGAAATTAAAAGATTTATCAGCTGCCGGGGCCCACGGTGGTGCAAATTGGGGGGGATGGGATCCCTGGGGGGAGGGGGAAGGCCTCTCGTGTTATTTTGGGGTTGTGGTGAGGTGTGGGGGGGGGTAATACCCCCAACAACAGCCCCCTCAGAATAAACTTTCGCGAGCCAGCCATTTTCCGGTGAGCATCGAGTGATTCTGAATTGTTTATCACCCACTCACTCTCTTTCTCTCTCTGTCTCTCTGTTTCTATCTCGCTATCTCTTTCTCTCACTCATTTCTCTATTCTACAAACAGAATCAAGAAGGGTTATGTTTTGGAAAGGAGGTTTGTAAATGTGGGGTACCCAATACTTGTGAAAAGAGGTAGTATAGTTAGTGGTATTTGATATTTAATCACTAGGCCTGACTTATAAGTAAGAGATATATTATGCACATGAAGGTGGAATTTATTGTTTATCTTATATTTCTTGTTTGTTTGCAATGAAACTGAAATCATTATTCATTAAAAAAGAGGCTAATCATCCATATTCTCCTTGCTTATAACCAAACAATAATGAAGCCATACACTAGTGACTAGTCAATAGATATGTGCCCGGTTTCTGAGTTGTTCAATAAACTATTGAATCAATAAAAAAATTTTGAATTTGAAAACACATGGTTATTGATTCAATACTGCTATTGGATCCATAAACTGTTTATTGAACGACTGAGAAACCGGGCAATGGTCAGCTGTTAGTTCCTGGTTATATTGTTGAATTAAATTTGTCGAAAACTATGATATGGATGTTTTAAAGTTATTTTGTTGAATTAAATTTGTCGAAAACTATGGTCATGTAGTTTAAAAAGATGAAAGTAAAATCAAATTGATATTAAACTAATTGAACTCATTGAAAGACCCCCATTATCCACGATATTGACAACTTATTAAGTGAATTATTGTATTCGAAAACGAATTTATCCATATCTCCCTAGCAACCTTTCATGATAGGACTTATTCAGACCTGATATATTGTGCGTTTTAACCAGTGAAAGTGAAAACAAATTTAGTCCTATACCTCTCAACCCTCCCCCCTCACCCACCTATACACGTGCTGCCCTCTCGTGGGATAACTTGGCAACTGTTAATAACGTTATTACCTACACAAGGCAGCAGCTGTCCCTTAGGTATACGAAAATACACAAATATAAGCTGGACAGCCCTTCATACCCCCGAGGGCTAACAAGCCTATCTAAATCCAGAACCTTCTCCTCCTGCTCCTCCTCTTCCTCCTACTCTTCCTCCTCCTCCGCCTTCTTTTCTTCTACTCCTTCTCCTCCTCTTCCTCAAGGGTCTTGTTGTACCACCTTATCAACCTCCATTTATTGTTTCAAATCGTATAAATAACCTGTGTTCATGTTTACTTGTGGAGACGTCCCCCTCTCAAAATGTGGGTACATCGTCAACTTTACCCCCCAGTTCCAACCCCCCCTTCACGAACTGCGAACAGTTTGAATATGTTTATAATTGATAAACCAAATTACCAAGTCCATTTCGGGGTTGGCTAGCATGCCTCTCTTTGGGGTTTCCCCAGCCTCACTCTCTCACACTCTTTCTATCTCTGTTAGGGAGCCTTCCCTTTCCATTTGTTGGTCATGTTGTCATTTCCGTTTTGTCTGTGTTTCCTGTACCCTTCCTCCTTATCTTCTTCGCCCTCCTTCTTCTTCTCCTTTTTCTGATCATCCTATTCCCTTCTTTCGTCTTATTCTTATTCCAAAAATTAACATAAATTTGTTCAAATTTTGTCGTTACATTATGTAGGATACATTGACGTTGATACATAACAATAATTCTAATATTGGATAGTTTACTAGGTCAATCCATCGAATATTCACTTTTATCTTCAACTGTCTTTAACTAAAATTTAAGTCGACATAACTAGTACAGTATTATACTTGAATATTGTCCATTCAATAATCAATACCCCATTGAATAATCATATTTTCTTTGCATGTGAGCATGATCTAGTTTAAGTACATATTCTAATCTTCTATGCTCTATCCATGTAAGGACGCAGCTATTTTGAGGGGAACTCAAAGGAAAAGGACAATTGATTTTTCACGTTAACAAACTTGATTCGAAATGTGAACAACCACCTTTTAATTCTCAAAGATAAATACAAGATCTCCTGAACTGAAAAACCAAGATTCTGGTGAATGGGAAGGTTATTCTAGTTGCAGTATAAGAAACTGTATCTATAAGGTGGGATTTTATGAATAGAAAGAAGATACAAAGTGAGAAGAAGAAAGTGAAAGAGTGAGAGAGCAAGGAAGAGAGAATGAGAGGGAATGATCGGGAAAGAGAAGAGAGAGAAAGAGACGGAGTGGGGAAGAAAAAGACCCGTTTACACTGTTGGTTGGTAACTTGTAGTAGGTTTTAAGCGTGAATTCAAAGTTAAATGAAGAAACAGATAAGATGAAAGAAGGTTTCCGGGTTTCGCGGGCGAATTGAGGGATGTTGAAGATGAAGAAGAAAAGGAGGTAAAGTGAAGGAGGAGGAGGAGGAAGACAGGCAAAAGATAATATATTATAGAAAACACCCGGGCTTTAGTCGATTTTGTGTCTGTGTCTATCAAAAGAGGAAGTCTGTTCCGCTTATTCCTCTTCTTCTCTTTCTTCTTCCTTCTCTTCTTCTTCCTCTTCTTCTTCTTTTTCTCCTCTGCCTTCTGCTTCTTCCACCTCCCCCATTTTTCTTTGGCTTTCATCTTTGTGTGCATTGCCCCACCCCCCTAAGTTGCGCGAATTTTCTTTGAAAAACGCCGTCTCATCCTGAGCTTTCTTTGAGATGAGGCCTCCTTAAACAAACCTTCTGCCTTCAGCGGTGGGGGTAGCTTCTTACCAGCTGTTTTTCCAGTCAATGTTTTCAGAATCCCCCCTCCCCACTCTGCAACATCGCGATTAACAAATCTTCCATTTCTCGCTCAATGTTTCTCGAATCATTTATTTCTGTCTCTCACTGTAGACTGCTACCACCACCGCAGAATCGTTTTCTTCTTATCTTTCTCCTACTTCTTGTTATTTTTCTTGTTTTAAAGTCCCTCCCACCAACTTTCTTCTTCTAACCACATTCATCTCTAACTTCATTCATTTCTCTGTTTAGTCTTCAATAGGTTTTCATCATCACATAGTCACATTTTCTCACTATTTACTTCCCTATTCTTATTCTTCTTCTCCTTCTTCTTCTTCTTCTTCCTCTTCTTCTTCTCCTTCTTCTTCTACGTCCTTCATCTCTATCGTCTTTGACTTCTCTCTCTAGTAGTCTTCAATAGGTTTTCGCCATTCACAAAAAGTCGTTTTTCCACCAGTCACTCCCCAATTATTATTCTTCTTCTCCTTGTTTTTCTTCTTCTCCTTTCTCTTTTTCTTCTTCTTTCTCTTTTTCTTTCTTCTTCTCCTCATTCTTTTCTTTATTCTTCTTTTAGATACAACCCTCTCAAAATGTTCGACATCGTCCTCCCCAATTAGTAACCGCGTTTGAGATAAAGAGAATACTGGGTCGATTGAAGAATAAGTAGGAGGGGAGGAGGAGGAAAAGATGAAGAGGAGGAGAAAAAAGAACAAGAAAAGGAAGAAGAGGGAGATGATTATGAAGAAGGAGAAGAAGAAAATGAAGAGGGTGATTGAAGTGAAGACAGTAAATTGTCGTTATATTCTTGTCTTTGATGATGAGACTTGTTTGAGATGCCTCCTTTAATACAAAAGGTGTATTGACCATGATTATTGGGTTCAAGTTTGCTTCACTTCTGTTTGAGTATTTCATTTACACTTCACATTTACACCTAGCCTCAATAAAGTCGAATCATTGGCAGATAATATTATTATAAGCTTACAAGATGATCAAATTTGTGCTATTGAGTTAACTGGATTGGTCAAGATTTTTTCTATTTTGTTATGGTAAACTCAAATAATACTTGTTCTCTCACCTCTACCCTCACGTTTCATTTCTCGTTCTTTTTCCCACTGCTCTTCCTCTTCCTTGTCCTGTTCTTTTCTCTTCTCCATTCTTAATCTCTTTCTTCTCACTCTTAATCTTCTTCTTCTTCTTTCATCTCTTCTTCTTCTTTATCTTCTTCTTTTTTCTTCTTCTTCTTCTTCTTCTTCTTCTCCTTCTTCTTCTTCTTCTTCTTCTTCTTCTTCTTCTTCTTTTTTTTCCTTCTCTCTTCTTCTTTTCTTCTTCTTCCTCCTTCTCTCTTCCTTCTTCTTCTTCTTCCTCCTTCTTTTCTCTCCCTTTTCTCCTTTTAGGTACGTGCTCACCTTTTTACGACACTTGCACTTCACTCCACTTCTAGTTCAGCACAGTTCAGTTGAGTTTATCGCGACAAAGTTACTCACTCACTCAGCCTGCTATCAATTTGGACTCCGCGCTAGACTTTTGACCCCCCGTCAATAAAATGGTAAAGGGAGGGGGTGATCATTGCCCCACCCCCACAAACATATCGAAAGAAAACTTTTGTCTCAAGGACCGTTGAGAGAGGGTTAGGGGATGATGAGGAGAGAGTGAGAGGAGAGTAAAGGTCACCAAATGTGTCCTTCAGGATCGGGATGAAGAGAAGAGGTCCTTTTTGTTTTATGAAAGACGGACGTGAGATAGTAACAATGTTAGTCCCCTGTGTAAAAAGTCTCACACTCTTTGGAAATCCTGCACACTTTCTAACTGAGTTGCTGATGGAATTATTACAGGATTAACGATTTTCTTTGGGAAACATTATGTTGAAAAAGAGTTTTGTTGAAGGGATAATCACGGATTGACGGGGTTCAAACTTAATTTTGTATACGAATCACGATCTTTGATTATTATCTGCTCATTAAAATAATGTAGAGATGTGATCGCAACAAGAATATCAAGTTTCAAATAATCTGCTTTTTCGACTATTTCATGAATAATGATATTCACAGAAATAGCTTGGTTTGAATAAGATTGTTGAATGACTTACAGTTTAATAACAATTAAAATGAAAACACAATGATTTTGTCTTGAATGTAAATATACTATTTTTTTGTGGTACAAGGACCATGGTTTCATGAATATACGAAACCATGGTTCTTGTACCACAAATAAATAGTAGAATTGACAAAATCAGTGTGTTTTCATTCTAATTATTATGGAACGGTTCTGCAATTTCAATAGTGACTCTTTAGAATTTTTGACTCACAGTTACTTTGACAAACAGCCTTTGTACTAGTAGAAGTGTGAAGATAATTTGTTGGTTGGGAACCCACCTAAAGCTGTAGGTTCATTCATCTTCCATCATTATCCACGCACAAGCCTAGAGTTTATGCTATTGACGAACAGTTTCATTTAATTCTATTGAAGAATTAATTAAACAACTTAAATAGATTATAATATCAGTTGGTAATCATCTAAATTTTATGTGAATTATTGTGAATTAATGTGAATTATTAAAAAAATGGATAAATTATAATATCAGTTGGTAATCATCTAAATTCAATGTGAATTGTAATCAAACTGCGTCAATAACATCGACCAATCCCAATCGAGAAGCCATTTTGTTGTAGAACACGCCTCTTGATTCTTATTGGTAGATAACGTGTTACGTCATAAGGAAGCCATTTTGTAATATTTCTAACAATTTTATGACCTTCATCACTCTAGTACTGTAGATAATTGAATTAATCCAAAGAATATCTAATAATACAATTTATTTTGATAATCCCTTAGATGATTTATAAATATTATAGATGATTTATTATAATACGTCTTCATTTCCGTGCTTTCATGTAGTACGATTCGCTTTAATGTGATTGGTCAGTCGATAACGTTGCACGTCATAGCCAGTTCGTAGGATTTCGACCAATAGCAAGTCAGTACTAGTTTCATCTGAATGTTTTGTTTGTGAGAATTATTTGGTGAGAGAAGTAAGCATCAGTCCATTATTGTTTTGTTTTGTCTGCATCTCAACTCTATTACAGTGTGTTGCGTTTCGAGCAAATGGAAAACAAACAATTGCGTTGTAATAATGTTATGATTGCAAAAGAGGGTAACATGTGGTGGGTCCGAGAATAGAGAAATATAGATATAGTCGAAGGTTTATCCAACGCAAAAACTATGTAGCCTAGTTAGCAACAGTTATAGGTATGAAGCATAATAATAGATATGGAAATTGATATAGAGATATCAGACTTGAAAATATTTGTATATAAATTTAGATGTGAATATATGTAGAAGCATCAAACATAGGTTGATCGAAACGATAAATATATGCGGCTGATCACATTGCATAAAATATTAAGCTGAGAGAGGACATATATACAGAGCGCACATATACAGATATACTTGTTAGCACGTTTGGTCGCCATTTTTGAAATGCAATTTCATCTGGATCTTCTGAGATGCGCTTTCCATTGTGTTTCCCGCAATTTCCACTTGTTTTTCTCGGTGAAAATTCCATTTAGAATTGACGGGTGTCCAGTGCACTCTTGTACGTGATTGCATCTAATACGTGCGTGAAAATCTAAACGGTCTTGTGATTTTCCTAGGAGAAAATTGGAAAAATGAGGGGGGAAATGCTTTGAAACACAGTAAAGTAGTTCGACTATCCTACAATGCTCTTCTCTTAGTCTTCTTCCAGTTGACGATTCACTTTTTTTAAAGAAATTCTCAGCTTTGGTAATATAAGAAATTATTTCGTTCTTCGCAGCTTTGGAAAGAGGATACTGTATACTGTACTTTTTTTCAATGGCTCAACAGCCCTATGTGGGCTTAGGCCCACCAGCTGGTTGCCAGTTTCACATCCACTTGACTGAATCAGCAGAGGTGAATGATCATTAACCAGAAAAGATGTAACGTGTGGTTAGCACATTGACATCTCAACCATAAGCTAGTCTTCGCTTACTGTACTTTACTGTACAATCTGTACTATACTGTACTTTACAGTGTCTAATTACTGAACTATGCTAATCGCTCTTAGTATGTTAGCCCTGTATGTTCAACTAAGACGAAGTTAGTACAGTGGTGTCCTCTCTTGGAAAACAAGAAAACGGATGCACGAGTGTTGCAGCTTGGAACAATGATAGAGTAGGTGTATAGAGTGGCTGCACTGTGATGGAGTACAGTACTTTGTTGAATGGATAGAGTGGTGTCGGGCCGCCCTTGGGGCCAAGCCCAAGTACTCCTGCTTAAGGGTCTAACCCCTTCTCAACCCTCAAGGGTTAAGGGTCTGTCTAGGTAAAACAAGTGAGCCATCACACACACTCACTACATGCAAAGTGCTAACCCTAACTGAGGACGAAAGGGAGAGAGAGAGGAGAGAGAGGGATTATGAGTTCTGTAGGAGGTTTGTCGATTCTGTGGTATACAACACTGGTAATAAATTTTTTGGCATTTCTCTGCTACAGAAGACAAAACAGGCTTATTTCTTTGATTGTTTATCACGACTTATTAGCCAAGTTGTTTTTATTGTTATGAACGTGTAAATTTCGTGAATTTCTTGATGATTCTCTTGTACTGTATTCTGAGGCGAGATTTAGGCTATATGACAGAAGCATATTTCATTCAAAGAAATTGGAATTCTTTTAATAATAAGCAAATTACTGGACACACAAATTAAGATTCTTGACAAAGCAATTGCTTTAAAATACAGCATAAGGTGGACACAGACTTGACTTGAATAGCTTGGTGTACTATGTGTTAACCCATATTGTAGTGAGTATCAGTCTTTTCTCTATATTCCATGATTCTGAATTTTTCTAAAATGGTTTTAGGTCTTTATGTCTAATTTCGATTATTATTATTTTTTTTACTAGGGATGATGCGGACATAAGCTCTAAGCTTGTGCGATTGCTATAAGCAATTTGCTAAGCTAGTGATCTAAGCTATATGTCTGATTGTATGAAATATCATTAAATTCAACAGATGTAGAATGTTGTCGTTTGACAATAGCATATTGAGGATTCAGTTGAATTGGTTTCCTCAAGTCTTAGGCTAGGCGTACACCGGTTAGTCAAGACAAGACGAGATTAGTCACGTTTAGTCTCAGTAATTCGCATGCGTAGTTGCTTATGAAGCAGCACACACCGATGCAATGACTAATCGGTGTGTGTTGCTTCATAAGCAACTATGTGAAGTACTGTGACTAAACGTGACAAATCTCGTCTTGTCTTGTCTTGACTAACCGGTGTACGCCTAGCCTAATAACGGCATACGACATTGGTTAAATTTCCAATTGGCTTTCGAGAAATCACCTTATGAACTTGAGAGTTTTCAGTTGAAGCCAGAATTGTTCAAAAAATCCATTTCGTCATTCGAAATTCAATTGGCTGAGCAAATAAACTACTCACATCTTCCTGTTGAAACCAAAACCATTCAAAAAATCCATTTGCAAAGCTCAACGCTACCAGGATACAACACGTACTTTCAATTCCGTATCATGATTCTCGTCCTACATTTTCCGAAAATAGATATTCGACTCTATTTCGGGTAAATTCCAATTTTTCCTTATATCCTAAGCTTTTCCACGGATTTCGTCTCTCAGCATGTGAATGAAACCCCCGCAAAAAAATGTACTCACGGTTTTGAGAAAGTGAAGAAGAAAAAAGAGCTGATTGAATGAAAAGAGAATCAACAACCAGCAGATGAAGAACAGTAGGAGTAGATGGAGGAGCAGAAGAAGAAGAAAAAAAGGAGGAGGAGGAATAGGAAGAGGAGAAGGAAGCAATAGATAGGAGATTCCGTGTGATAAGAAAGATTCTATCTTTTCGTTCGCCCCACAGCAGCAGCCTCGATCCTATCTTCGAGAGATCATCGCGTGTTCCAGAGATGGATGGAAGAAAAAGAGAGAAAACGATTGAAAGAGAACAAGATAAGGTGTAGAAGAAGGAGGAGGAGGAGGATGAAGAGGAAAAGTGGGAGAAAGGTATCTGTGTAGTCCAAAAACCGATCCTGGGAATTCCTCTCACACAGTCTGAAGAAAAATGGGCTGAAGGGATGAAGTCTGGTCTGGGGTGGTACATGGAGGGGAGGGGGGTTTAAGGGTGAGATTCAATTTCGGAAGTAATCTCGTCCCGGAAGAACCCCCAAAAAAGTGGTGTGGGGGGGGGGGGGAGAAGGACTTGTTGGTCGAGAATGGCATACAAGAAATGCAACACAGGAAAGGTGATAGATAGAGATTCACCGGTAAGTCTCAAGGACAGTCTGTGAACTGTCTCTTCCTCCTCCACCTCCTCTTTCTCTTCTTCTTCTTTTTTCCTCCTCCTGTTCTTCTTCTTCGTCTTTCTGCTTTCACTCCCCATTCTGAAAGCGGACGGAGATTCCCCGTCTTTTTTTTCGTTTACTGTTGGAGACACATTGACAAACAACCGCACAAGGGTCATCGATTAAAGAAGAAGAAGAAGGAGGAGGAGGGGAGGAGTGAGAGGAGTAGATTGAGGTAAAGGTAATCTGAGTTTTCTCCTTGTACCAGTACATTGGGAACCTGTAGGAATTCTAAGGATCGTCTATTGTTTCTAAGGTGATTGTCTCTTGTAGGTTAGTATCTGGAAAGTTTTAGTACTTGAAGTTTTCAAGCGTATGTGATCAAGACCATCATCACATCTTTCCTCGATTTTTCTAGTATCGAGTACTAGTTACTAGTTTTCTAGTATCTAGTTACTAGTGTCGTCTAGTCTTGTCTTGACTAACCGGTGTACGCCTAGCCTTAGGAAAGGTGAGATTCAGATTTCAGTACAAATTATTTGAGTAGAGAGGAGCACTATGGGATGGAAGGAGAGGAAAAGGATAAAAGATGAAGTGACCGACTTCGAGAAAGTGAAATGGAAGGTAATGAATAAGAGACGAAGATAAGCTTGGTAATGTTGGTCTGGAACTTAGAATGGAAAACAGGACAAGTTTTTGAAGGAGAAGAAGGATGAGATGAGGATGAATAATTAGGAGAAAAGAAAGAGGAGGAGAAGAATAAGAAGATGTTTTAAAGGAAGAAGGGAACAAACAGATAGTCTGGAACTTGAGAGAATAGAAAAAGGTGGAAAATTGTCGAAGAAATATAAGTAGAAGTGAAAAAGGAGAGAAGAGGCGGAGGAGTAGAAGGAGGGAGAAAGTGGAGGAGGAAGGAGAAGAAGATAAGAAGAAGAAGAAGAAGGTGGAAAGTCTGAAAAGGAGATTCAGAATAAGTTAGAAAGCCAGCCACTAGAGATTTACAGTGAAAACTGAAAAGTAATTTGAGATCTCGCGAAGTAAGGTTCCTACCAACTACAGGTAATGAGGGTAAGAAAAGCCATAAGGAAAGAAGACTTCGGAGAGGAGAAGGAGGAGGAAGAGAAAGAAGAAGATAAAGAAGAAAGAGTACAAGAAGAAGGAGAGGAAGTAGAATAACTAAGAGAAATAACCATCAAGGGGTGAAATGTTTAAAAGGTTTAGAGAGGGTTGAAGCGAGGTTTGCTCTGGTTAATTTATAAGCCATGACCAGTGCTGATTGTAACATAATTACTAATTTGAGTGCAGGTGGTGGGAGGGGGGAATGATGTTTTAGTTATTCATTTGCTCGCCTTCAGCGCCAGTATCGCTCTTGAGCTGTCGTCAGACGGTTAATTAATAACGATGTGAGAAAATGGGCGTTGATTGTTGTTTTTTAATGATTAAATTTGTATAACTAGTGTACTGTTTCTTACTTTTCTATCAATATTTCTTACTAGGGCCTGTTTCGTGGTAATTTACAAGTCCTGTAATAGTTACAAGTCTATAGTCACTCTATGCTAGAACACTGCTCTCGATTAATAATTGTGTTTTGAGTCCTGTTATTATGTAAAACGTGTGCAAACCACCTTCCCATCACTACATAGCTCTGGTCCTTTAGCATAAATCAAATATAGATTTAGAATAAAATATGAAAAGTTTCCTTTACCTTCTATCTGATACCTAAAGTCGCATTATACTCTCTGGAATCAAATACCAAAGTAAAACTAAATACCCCATTGGACTAACATTTTCACTTTCCTAACATTAAGGCTAGGCGTACACCGGTTAGTCAAGACAAGACAAGACGAGATTAGTCACGTTTAGTAACAGTAATTCACATAGCTGCTTATGAAGCAGCACACACCGATGCAATGACTAATCGGTGTGTGTTGCTTCATAAGCAACTATGTGAAGTACTGTGACTAAACGTGACTAATCTCGTCTTGTCTTGTCTTCACTAAGCGGTGTACGCCTAGCCTTACGTTGGGAGTATCACTAGAAAACTTTGTTCTGCAATCCCTAGATGTCGAAATAGCTATAGCATCACTGTAGGCTTTATGATAAGATCTTTGAGTAGTTGTGAAGGTGATATTGTGGTAGTTATCCATAATAAATGAAAAGACAAGATGTTGTCAAACCACTGATTTATTAGAAAATCGAGATACCGGTTTCGGTTGTTACACCATTATCAATCTCTGGTAAACTCTGATTTTCTAATAAATCAGTGGTTTGACAACATCTTGTCTTTTCATTTATTTTTATGATAAGAAATCAAATCTGACAAAGCCTTTGAAAAGTGGATTGCTCTTTGATTTTTTGTCTTTCAACTTTACATCGAAAATATAATATTTATTGTATTTCTATCGTGATTCCAATTGGTTTTTATTTTTGATGACTAATTTTGTTTCCGTTTTTTTTGCAGAACGCTTCAGCCCAGGCTGCCCTGCAAGCAGCCCAAGCGTTGTCGGGCCAAAACGATACACAGGGTGGACCCAACACCGTTCTGCGTGTCATCATTGAACACATGATGTATCCCATCACACTCGACGTCTTGTATCAGGTCAGTGCTGCATTTGATACGCAAATTATTTTTCATTTCCAATTAATCAAAAAGTATGATAGGTAGTTCTCCTATTTGTGCAAATTAATCATCAGGAGTGAATTAATTTTTTTATTATTAATTTTCAGAGTGAAAACAAACTTTCACCATGTTCCCTATCAAGGGATAATTGGTTATGTTGGTGAAGAGGAACAACCCTACTCGGGTCTCCCCTCTATTAAAAGCCATACGCTATAAATAAAATAAATAAATAAATCATCAGGAAGCTAAAATATTATAAAATAAATCGATCTCCTAGCGGTGCAAATTATAAATATAAAAAATCCAATAAGAAAAATAATAAATCGAAACATAAGTTATGTACATGATCTTCTTACCGTGTAGTGTGGCGAAAAAACCATTAAGGTGAGTTTTCGTTACTGCGACCGAGTGCCGCAGTGACCCGAACTTGCCAGTTATTAAATGAATGAAAAATCCCCACTATAAATTAGTTTATTTCATCAATTCATCAGTAAATTGAACATAAATCGCAACCTTTATCACCTTTAAATGGTTAAACTACACCTCAATATTATGACCCCATGAAAAATGTTAACAATGGATTATGATCAGAATTTAGTCTACTTTCACATGATAATCAATAAACTTGATATTTCTCATAATCAGGGTTTATAGAGGGTGTTACATAAAAATAATTTTTGCCTCTTTTTTCCATCTCACTCTGCAACTATTGAGTGTAAAAGAGGCCACCTGCGCCTCAACGGCATTTGAAGTTATTGGAATATCTCAAAGAATAAAAAGTCTATCTTTTTTCACCCCCACCCTGTACCCCCCAAAATTGCCCAAAAATGAAAAACAACAATGCAAACCTGTAGAGAATCGCTTCCTCTTCCATTTAAATCAAGAAACAAAATTTCACAAAAAAGGGGGGTTTTTGCCCCCCTAAAAATAGGGGGGACTTTTTCAAAATGTCAGATTTTTCCCAACAGTATCAGCGAAAATCGAATCAATCCCCCACCACCCCCAACCACCCACGGAACCCCATCATCAAAATCTTTAATGTATATCTCTAGGTGTGTAAAGTACAGTATATGAAGAAAATACTGTTTATTTTCAAGTATGGGATGAGAGAATAATCTATCCAAGAAGCATTGCTCATTTTGAAAGTTATTGATAGGATATTACAGTTAAACAACTTAAAATTTGAATAATATAGGCTTCATACACTTAGAATGCAACGGCTTGATGTCTTTCGTATCAAGCGAGCAGTTCTGTGCGTAACGCGTCTGAGCCTCATATCTTTCCCATGTTATTTCGCCAGGCCGTGCTCCAGCTTTGACTCCATTTGAACGCATGTTAAATGGAAGAGATTTTCAATCGGCTTTGGAGCGAATGATACGTTTGAACAGAGAGTGTACCGTGTGAGCAGTTCTTTGCGTAACTGTCCTATCTTTCCAATGCTATTTCACCGGGCCTTCGTCAGGCTGGTAAGTGGTGGATGATACGCAACTCGAAGCGTAGTAATGATTTTTTCAAAAATTAATTAAAAATAGTAGAATACATGTGACTGAGTGGAATAATACATCAATTTGTTCAGAAAGACCTGAATTTTCGTTTAATGGTATCAAATAATCATTTGTTTTTTGTCACGAGCCTATTTTTGATAGTAGAAGTAATTTCTCAATTACTGAATTACTAAATGTAATTATTGCAATCGAAACAGTGCTGAGTGCTGCAGATTTTTGGTAAAATTTCCGATATTTCTAGTCATTGTTTGTAACCTAGTCATAATCAACTTTCAGTAGAACTAAACAAATCGTCTTCTCACGTGTTTTTGAGGTGTTCGTTCAATTATATCACCGTCATTATTGGTTACAAAGGAAAATTATAACATAGATTTGTAGAAAAAACTAGTTTCTGTAGAAACTAAACCTACAAAAAAGTTTTCTTGCAGAATTTTAATCAAATATTTCAGGAGTTATAAATTGCAAACTTTCTTCAAACAGTTCAAAAATCTGTCTTTACTTTCAAGCTTCTTAGCCTACGCAAACAGGTTGATGTCTGAATGATTGCAAAAGGGAACGCTCCCGCTACCTGTTGATAGAAATTGGAACTAATATTGACATTGCTCCGGTTTTTTGCAAATTGTGGGCTTACCGTTCATTTCAACGAAAAAATGCAGAGGACAAAATCTGTAGACTCGATACAATAAACCAAAATTCATTTCCTGAGGAAATCTCCAATATTTCTAGTCATTGTTTGTAACCCAGTCATAATTTGAGAAGAACTAGACGTTATTGTCGAATTGGTACGATGCTGTTTTTGAACTGGTTTCCTATTATTACACAGTCATTATCAATTTTCAAGAAATAAATCTGGCACAGTTTTGTAGAAAAAACTATAGTCTACAGAAATGGTCTCTTGCATTTTTTCGATAAAACCAACCATAAGGTCACAATTTACAAAAAACCGGAGCAATGTCAAGATTAGTTGAACTTTTTGCCAATAGGTAGCGCGGGCGTTCACTTCTGAAATTCAACCATCAACCTGGGTAAAGTAGGACTTTGATTTTTGAGGCGTTTTAAGAAAAGATTTCAATTATCTGCTTATAACTCCAGAAATAAACTTGTAATCGAAATTTTGTAAGTGACATTTTTTGTAGATTATAGTTTTTCCTATAATATTATGCTGTATTTGTCTCTTTAAAACTAATAATGAGTGTGTTATAATCGAAAAACAACTCAAAAACAGCATTGTGCTACGACGGTTCGTCTAGGTTTTAATTAATTATGGCTCAATGAGTTATGATTTCGAAAAATTTTACTGAACATAAATTGTAGCCCAATTTATTTTTTACAATTAACTTTCTCTACATTTATTCGATAAACGAACGGTAAAGCCACAATCTTGAAAAAACTTGAGGTATGTCAAGAATAGTTCCAATTTCTACCAACAGATGGCGTGGGCGTTCCGTTTTGCAATCTAGCCTTCAGCTTTCTGTACAGGTTGAGTTGCTTGGAAGCTTTGTAACGCATTTTCTCAGTTTCTCATTTATAACTATTGAAATACGCTTTAAATCGAAATTTTTCAAGACAAATGTTTTGTAAACTAGTATTTTCTATAGAACTGAGCCGTATTTATTCATTTATAATTGATAATGCCTGTGTTATAATTGAAAAACAGCATCTTGTGAAGACGATTCGTCTAGTTTTTCTCAAATTATGACTCAATGACTAGAAATATAGAAAATTTGTTCAGGACATGAATTGTAGTCCAGTTCATTGTCTACAAATTTAGTCCTATGAATGTTTTCGATTAAATGAACTTTAAGCCCACAATTTACAAAAAACCGGAGCAATGTCAATTTTAGTTCCAATTTCTATCAGCAGGTAGCGCGGGCGTTCCCTTTTGCAATAGTTCAACTTCTGAAAAGGCTGAGTAGCTTGGAACACAGATTTATTGCAGCGTTTCTAGAAATATTCCAATTAACTGTTTATAACTCCTGAACTACGCTATTAATCGAAATTTTGCAAGAGACCTTTTTTGTAGATTATAGTATTTTGTACAAGTTTATCCCTTTGTAACCGATAATTACTGTTTTATAATTGAAAGAACAACTCAAAAACAACATCGTAAAAAGATGGTTCGTCTAGATTTTCTCGAATTGTGGCTCAAAGACTGGGAATATCGGAAATGTTTTAGGACATGAATTGTAGCTCATTTTATTGTCTACAGGTTGTGTCCTTTGCATTTTTTCGATGAAATGAACGGTTAGCCCACAATTTACAAATAACCGGAGCAATGTCAATTTTAGTTCCAATTTCTATCAACAGGTTGCGCGAGCGCTTCCTTTTGCAATCCAGCCATCAGATACATACAAAGCAGTATTGCTTGGAAGTAGGGACTTGTATTATGAAAGTGTTCTCATACAAGTTTTCACTTTCCCCTATATAACTCCTGAAATACGCATTTAATCGAAATTTTGCAAGAAACATTTTTTGTAGGAAATAATTTTTTCTTCAAGGTTAAGTATCAAAATTTCTCTGAAAATGAAAATTAAAAGAGTTATAATCAATAAATAACTTGGAAGCAGCTTCGTATGACTATGAATTGTGCAGTTTTTCGTAAATAACTGTTTACAGTGTCAGAAAATCATTAAAATGTACTGGACATCAATTGTAGTCCATTATTTTTCCTACAAGTTTTGTTCTATACATTTACACGGTAAAATGAGTGGTTCAGTCATAATTTTCGATCAACTGCAGCAATGTCAGTTTTAGTTGACATTCTTTCCGCCAGGTGGTGTACGCGTTCTTTTTAGCAGTAGGAAGCTATTGAGGCTTCGGACCTGTGATTACGGAGTGCTTAGTACTGAGAAATATTGTAGTCTCTCCAGTTTTTTGTTGATAACTCCTAAACTAAGCATGATAGCTGATTTATGTAAAGGGTATTTTTTGTAGGAAATTAATTTTTCTACATATTGAGATTTTGAAAATGTTCGTAGAACAATTTTTAAGCGAGTTATGCTGTTTAAAAAGTGAAGGTTTTGAAATAATCTTTGAAACGTCTGTATTAAGATTCTATCTTGTCAATATGTCTCAAACGGTGGAGTGTAGTTGGGCTTAAGCCGAGTTTGAAATTCATTCCTTGGGATTAGGCTTCATAACACAATCTTTGAGTGATTTTTAACATTAAAGATTTGTTGATACCAAGTAGTTTCCAAATAAATTAATTCTTATGTAGCCTATGTATAATAAATTATTTAAAAATATATTCTTATATGCACTTTATGTTTTTGCCATTGTCATCCATATTGATTAAAATAGTATTTCGCATAGAATTGATTCAAGGTTTTCAGGGCTTGAAACATGGCAGTGTTTAGAAGACGCTTTGAAAAAAAAAACATGAAAATCGTGAAAAAACTTTGTAATTAGGTATCTAAATATAAATTCCACAAAATACTGTTCATTTTAAAGTATGGGATAAGAGAATGATCCATCCAAGAAGCACTGCTTTTTTTGAAAACTACTTATTACAAATGAAACAACATGAAATTTAAATAATATCTTAGCTTTATACCAATTAGCTATCTAAACATAAATTCCACAAAATACTGCTTATTTTCAAGTATGGAATAAGATGATCATCCATTCAATAATCACTGCGTATTTTGTAAATTATTGATACGGTATTACAGTTAAACAACTTGAAATTTGAATAATATAGGCTTCACAAGCTTAGAATGCAACGGCTTGATGTTTTTCGTATCAAGCGAGCAGTTCTGTGCCTAACGCTTTTGAGCCTCCTATCTTTCCAATGTTATTCCGCCCGGCTGTGCTCCGGCTTTGACTCCATTTGAACGCATGTTAAATGGAAGAGATTTTCAATCAGCTTCCGAGCGAATGATACGTTTGAACAGAGTGTGTACCGTGTGAGCAGTTCTTTGCGTAACTGTCCTATCTTTCCAATGCTATTTCACCGGGCCTTCGTCAGGCTTTTAAGTGGTGGATGATACGCAACTCGAAGCGTAGTAATGATTTTTTCAAAAATTAATTAAAAATAGTAAAATACATGTGAATAAGCGGAATAATACATCAATTTGTTCAGAAAGACCTGAATTTTCGTTTAATCGTCTCAAATAATCATTTGTTTCTGTCACGCGCCTATTTTTGATAGTTAAAGTAATTTTTTAATTACTGAATAACTAAAAATGTAATGATTGCAATAAAAACAGTGTTGAGTGCTGCAGATTTTTGGTAAAATTTCCGATATTTCTAGTCATTGTTTGTAACCTAGTCATAATTAAATTTGAGAAAAACTTCTGTACGCGTACTTTTCAGCAGTGGAAGCTATTGAGGCTTCGGACCTGTGATTACGGAGAGCTTAGTATTGAAAAATATTGTAGTCTCTCCAGTTTTTTGTTGATAACTCCTAAACTAAGGATGATAGCTGAATTTTGTACAGGGTATTTTTTGTTGAAAATAAATTTTTCTACAGATTGAGATGTTGAAGATGTTTATAGCCTCAAAATGCTTAGAAATCCGTTTAACTTCGTAAAAACATTGAGAAATTGAAGCTTATACTAATTTGAGGTATTATTTCCGGTAACGAAATGGATTTCAAATTGATCCAACAAATATCAAATTTCAAATTAGAATTTCAAGTAATTCTACGGATTCAATTTTTAATTGATTGAAGAATTATTTTGGGTCTAATATACGGATTGAGTCCTTTGCTGTTAGGTATTCCCGTATAGCACATATATAGATAAAATGCGACACAACTGATAGATTATAGGTGTCACACGGTTCTAACTCCACCCTTCTACCCCTGAAAGCTTAAGGGTTTAGGTAAGGTGTTGAAGAAAATGCACCCCCGTGTTGAAAGCAAGTCTGGGGGTTTTGATTTCCAGCCCCCCCCCCCCTTGTGTCACATGGGGGTGGGTCTCAAATCCACTTAATGCTAAGCGTTAATGCTTTTCACCTGTCTAGCTTCCCGTCTAACGATACAGATATACAAACCGTAACATCTTATGTTATGTATATAATCCTTCTGCCAACAATATAGATATGAATTCTGTGACATCTTATGTTGTATATATATAATCCTTGTGTTATTGTTGCGGCTACACACGTACGCACTTGACACGTGTAATGTATACCTATATATACTCCCTAGATGATTTGTATTATGTATTGCTGTGTATATCGTGAATATATATTGTTTTGTGGCTTTTCACGTACTAGCTCAATCATGTAGGATCGTGTAACGTAGGCTATATCTATATACATTCACTATCAGATATCGACTTGTGTAATGTATAATATCTATATGTATATTTTCACTAGTCTATCGTACATTGAACTTCAACTCTTATTATTCACGCTCTTATTATTCTTATTAATCTAAAAATAATATAGGTTGATTTTCTCAATTTTATAACAGCTATATATAGGCGTTTGTACATGATAAAATACCCTTAGTACAGTGTTATTAGTCATGATATCTCTGTGAGAAACTGTAATTAATATTTTCGGCTAATATAAACTATTCTCTCATTGTGAACTATTGTCACAATATATTCTTATGGTGAATTTAAGCTATATCAGAATATCAATTGCAATCTATTACATCATACAACAAAAATAGAAGCTGAAAGACGCCATTTTCTTGTTTTGCGCGGCCATTTTAAAATTCCCGTCACACTAGCAGTCGACCAATCACAGACTAGGCGTGGCCAAAATTTTGGAGGAAGCAATGCCATTGGTCGTTGCACAATCGTGGTTT
Organism: Laodelphax striatellus; assembly: GCA_017141395.1. Lineage (NCBI taxonomy): Eukaryota > Metazoa > Arthropoda > Insecta > Hemiptera > Delphacidae > Laodelphax > Laodelphax striatellus. The sequence continues at coordinate 17,601,730 of CM029542.1, forward strand.
CTCTGTTTTACAGTAGAAATGAGTAATTTTAAGGAATATAATATCAGAGATTTTTTATGGATAAGTAGGATGGTATTTGATGAAAAGTTTTATTATGAACGAACTCCTGCAACTTACGATCTTTGAATTAGAATTGATATAACTTGATATTCCTTCAAGTATTGCCTCGATTTTCACATATTCTTTGAAAAGTTGAAAAAATTGAAATTCATTAAAAAATACACAATACACAGTACAAGCAAAGAAGAAACAAAAAATTGATTTTTAATTATTATGTGTGTAGTGAGCTTTGAATAAATGGAGGAATCATTCTCTAAAAGTAATACAGTATAGGTGATTTTGAATTGATATTACTCCAGGAATCGCCTAGATTTTCACATATTATTCTTTGCATTATTCTGTGTGGGGTTTTAATAAACGAAGGTTTTGATCACTAGACCTGTACCTTCAGTATAGCTCGTTCACCTTGCTATGGCATCTGGATTGGAAATTAATTTTTGCCATCTCAACTTTTTACAATGTTCAATGTCTATAAGAAGTCAATCATCATACAATATTAACTTGACTTTATTACAGTGTATGAATTCACTTTGAACACTGTAAGAAGCTGCAATAGGTGAAATTCAGTCAATGAGGTAATTCATTGTCAGTGCAGGTGCCTTAGCAAAATGAACCAGCTGTATATACAGGGTGATGGTGGTTTTGGGGTGTACAGCACACTCACACCTAATCGATCATTCAAATTATCGTGTTTGTCTTCCTGGTTTGTGGGGGGGGGAGTGGCAAGGTACCCCCGCCACCTAATGAAAAGGAAAGCATTGCTTTTACGGGGTTCCAGGGGGTATTTTAGGGGGTGGGGGTAGGATTGTTTGGTCCCTAGTCGCAGACTCGTTAATCAATTAGCCGGTGACGTTTCGTGGTGCTGCTGCATTGATAGGAGATGGAAAGGGGAGGAATAAGGAGGAGGAGGAGGAGAAGAGAAAGACTGGTGAAGAAGGTGGAGGAGAGGAAGAAGGAGGAGGAGGAGAAGAAGAAGGAGGAGGAGGAAGAAGGTGGAGGAGAAGAGAGAAGAAGGAGGAGGAGGAGGTGAAGAAGAAGAGGAGGGAGAAGGAGATAGGAGGAAGAAGGAGGAGGAGAAGAGGGAAAAGAAGAAGGAGGAGGAGAATTATGATCACGTTGAAGATTTTCAGTGCCTGATATACCAAAATTTCAAGGTTATGTTGAAAAAATATTTGACTAATGTCTAATTCTTCTCTGAATGTCTAAGGGCCGGTTCATGAGCTGGTTAGTCAAGTCCTAGACAAAACGAGGTCACAGTAGCATCGACAAATGTTAGCAGCACACATCGATGCAATGACTAAGGTGTGTTGCTTGCTAACTCACTATTATCGTGACAAACGTATTGTCGATGCCACTCGTCTTGTCTTGGACTTGGCTAACCGAGCCTAGCCTAATTCTTCTCTGAATGCACCAGAATCGCAATTATTTATAAAGTTTTCCAATTACAATCGAGTTTTCATGGTTTGTATTGAATTCAAACATCAAACTGTACAAATATATAATTAATGTAATGCTATTAACTACAAGTAATCACAGAAATGTTTTTGATCAACATTTTTCAAGTTATTATTAAGTAATAAAACATGATGAAAAATATTGAGTAAAATTTGAGAAAAGTTTATCGAAAATTTTCCTGTGACTATACTTTGAGTTTATACAGCTGAACTGGCTGTTTAGAGAGTGATCGCCATTTTGTGAAATTTTATCTCACGAAATAAGATGTATTGATATTGATAAGTTCATTGATATTGCCCTTGTACACCAATATTGATGTTGACCAATTATTCCAATTCCAACTCTATCTGCCAAATATATCCCCGAGAATTTGAAGTGAAAGATGGTGTCTTGAGATAGACGAGAGATATCCCACAGGGAGAGTTATGCAGATGTTTGAAGAAGAAGTCGGAGTAGAAGAAGAAGAAGTAGAAGAAGTAAGAGGAATAGGAGAAGATGGAGGAGGAGGAGGAGTAGGAGGATCTAGTCGATAATTTGCGACTTCTTCAATTATGTAAGGCACGAGAATGCATTATGCAGGATGTCAGGTCCAGTTGAGAGATCCTTCTCCTTAAGGATAGTTGAAGGCATCCTCCTTTGGCTTGGGGGTGGAATTGCAGTCTCCCGGGGGGAACTTTAACCACTAGTGATGTTTTGGAAGGGGTTGGGTCAGGTTATTGAATGTCATCATCCTGTGAAACTTGGAGCATCTCTAGGAATACTTTTGTGTTGATTTGTTGATAATATCATCAACGTTTTCTCTATCTCCTTCTTTTTCTTCTTTCTCTTCTATTCCTCGTTCTCCTCCTCAACTTGAACACTATTCATCAATATTCTTTCATTTTCATCAATTTTCAAAATAAAACCTTCGTTTTCAAGATAATTTTCAATAATATTCTCATAGAACTACTTATAAATCGTCCTTCTTCTTCTCCTTTTTCCTCGGATTCCTCATTCATTCACTCTCTGCTCTTCTGTTTTCGTATATTTTCTTATTTATATATTATTCTCCTCCTCCATCTCTATGTTCAATTTATCTTCCTGTCTATTCTTGTTCTTCGAATCAGTTATTAATTTAGTTGCAATCAGTTTTATTCTTCATATTTTTTCTTCTTTTATTTCCCACTTTTTGACCTGCTTTTCTAAGCAAATCTTTTTCTCATCCACATGTTTCCTTTTTTAAGCATATTATTACTTTTTTTATAGTATATTAATCAAGTAATGGATTTGAATTGATTGCTTTTTATTGCTTTATTGTATTGTATTTCTTATTTAATTAATTCGATTGTTAATAGTAGTGAATATCAGGTAAAATTTGGGTGTAATGCCTGTAGTATTCTTTGTTCTTGAGGTATATGAATAAATGAATAAATAAATATATGTACATTACTGTCCCCTGCAATGGACGACCCTCAAATAGTGCTATTTACAAGATTGAATCCGCTATTTCTCTATCTCAATAATCTGTGATTCAACAAAATCTCTCCAGGTATATGAATCGAGTCAATAGATTAATAAATACTCAAGGAATATTATTACCCCCTACAATGGACGACCCTCAAATACTGCTTTTTTCAAGATTGAATCCGCTATTTCTCTATCTCAATAATCTGTGATTCAACTAAATCTCTCCATATTCTCTCTTTCTTTCTCTCTTACTCTCTCTCTCTCGCGCTATGTCTACTACTGCTCCAACGTAATCAAGACTTGATGAAGCCATCCGACATATCTATGTCAAAGGCAGTCCTTACATATTGCCTTGGACATATGGACATATTAAATACAGATTAATGGTGGTAGGTGGACTAACCTACACAATCAAAGCTACTCAACTCAGGCCACAGTCTGTGATTGCAAGACATCCAACTGCAGTTGATTAAATTCCAATTTGTATTGGTCTACAAGGAATGTTTAATAAGCGTATTATATTTTTCAGTATAAAATTCACACATGAAAACGTTTTTAAAACAAGTTACAGTGTGAATATGAAACAAACACGATCTGAAGCAAACAATTAATTGATGTGTGAATTTATAACATAGTAAGCCTTGTTATTGATGACTTGTGTATGTAAGCCATTTCCCTGTATTATAGTTCCTCAAAATAGACTACTCATTAAACAGGCTCTTGAGTCAATTTATACAAACTTTTATTAGTATTGGTGAAGTGTAATAAATGAGGATATTATAATGTAATACAGTATAATGAAGATAGAGCGCTCCACTTTCCATGAAAATGGTATGTTTGTTTTTTGATTCAAAAGAAAAACAACCCTCCAGTCATAGTGTGGCATAGAATCGAGAAAAAAGGATAACCTAAAAACATCTTTTTGTCTCTCTCACCAACTTTTCTCCCTTTCTCTTTCTCTCTGTCTCTCTCCTCCCCATATTCGCTGCCAACCTCCTTTCAACAACAATGTGTTCTTACTGGCAGCATACAACAAAAGAGAATTTTTAATAATTACCCACAATGCCTGAGGGTAGTGGACTGGTTGATGTTGTGTTGTGGAGGGGGTTTCCCCTCCCTTCTAAACAATTCCCTCTCCTCTCATTTTGCTATTCCTTCCCCTCTCTCTTTCTCAACTTCCCCCACCTCTCTTTCTATACTTCCCCTCCTTTTTCTACACTTTCCCCTCCCTCTCTTATTTCCTCGCTTCTTTCTCTGCTATTACCCCTCCACACACCTCATTTCCCCCTCTTTTCTCCTCACTTTCCCCTCTCCTCGCTCCTTTCACCCTTTCCTCCCACTCCTAAGGGATAATACGCTCTATTTATAACAGCAGGAACACACTGTACAGCTGCAGTAGAGTAACTGTGATAAATTGTTGCAGGAAAAGAGGAGATCTCTTTGTGAGGCCTGTGACAGCCATTTACTAACTTATGCTGCCTTAGTCGCTGGGTGGGGTGGAGGGGTGGTTGGGGGGGGGTACATTTCCCCTTCCTTAACATCATAATAGTCCCTAATTGCAGCGGTTTTGCTAATTATTATCTTTGTTGTCCGTTACAAAATAACTCTCATTGTTTTATGTGAGAGGAGCGGTGGCTTGCTTGCTTGCCTAAGGCCTGATGTTTTCAGGAATGTTGTTGAATGGAAGAAAGATTATAGGAATGGTAGTTTGTGTTCTGTTTTTGCGAATATCGAATGCTGGGTTTCATCCAAGGCTAGTATAGTTTATTATCTGTTTATTTTGGTTAATATTTACAAGTTTAACAAGTTTGCAAGTGATAAACAAGTTTACTATTTACAAAGAGTTTTGGCGGGGAATTATACTTCCTTGATGATTTGTTCTGAAGAGATCATGCCTTGATAATAGATGATGTTTTTAGGAATGTCTTTTGAATAAGCATAATTATTGCTGTAACGATCACTACTTACAATGCGTATGCTGTAACGTCTAATATTTTTCTAGTTCAATATTGATATTCGAAAGATTTATCAGTGGAGAAGGAGAAGAAGAAGGAGAAGAATGAGGACAAGAAGAAGTAGAAAAATGAAAAGACAAAGATTGAGAAGAAGGCGAATATCAATAAGAAAAAGAAGAAAGAAAAATGAAGAATTGAAAGTGATGATGATGAAAGTTATCTTGTTTGCTGGCATTATCCAACTTTGTCCTGCTGTTTGTGTCCTCATCATCATCCTCCTCCTTCTCATCCTCCTCCTTTTCTCCTCCTTTTTCTTCTCATTCTTCTTCTGCTGCTTCTCATTTGGTGGCCCTCGTTTCTCAGCATTGAGCGAAAGTCTTAACACAAAAAGTTCATAATCCGAACTCAACACAACACAGTGCAAGATATGACTTGGTGGAATAATGTGGGCAAGAAAAGGAAGAGGAGAAGTAGAAGAATTGGAAGAAGTAGAAGAAGAAGAAGAAGAAGAGAAGGAGGATGAGATGAAGGAGTAGGAGGAGGAGGAGGAGAAAGAAGCAGCCCAAGAGGTTTTGCCGTTAAAACTTTTCACAATACAGAACTGTTCTCGTCCCCATAACTTTTCATTGCTGTTCCATAGATAGATAAGCAGATAGAGATGCTTCTTCGCATTGTTATGTCCTCCTTTAGTAGTAATAGGGGTGTGCAGTGAGTTCTGTTGAAATGGAATTTGAAGATTAGGATTTAATTAGTGGTGTACCACTTTCGGTAATCCAATACCGTGATAATCGTCATTGTAATTGAGTGTTAGATTCAGGAAAAGACAATATTCTATTTATTGAGTTGTATTAGATTGAGATAATATAGTTGTATTATTCCATATTATGTCAACCTATTGTATTTCTGAGTAATAATGTTGTAAAACATTTGCGGAAAATAAAATTCAATTTAATTTATTAAAATAGAATTACTGTCTTCGGTGTAGGATATCGGTTAATTAGTAGTAGTTTACGTATAGTTTTTGAGGAGACCTTGGAGATTTTACCTTCTATTGGTATAGGAGTATTGTAGATACAACGTTATTATAGTAATTAATGATGAATTTCACCCCCAGATGAAGATGAAAAATTAGTAGTAGAAGAAGAAGAGTAGAAATTCAGTTGCTTTCCAGACTCGAGGCCTATCAACCAAAATCTTTGAAAGAGATTTTTGGCAGCTACCGAAATTTCCAGAGCCCCGCTTTTATTCATTGGGCCAATTTACATACTCATTGTCACAAAATAATGGATTCAACAGAAAAGGCGGCGCGAAAAAAAAACAGCTGAAAAGAAATAATGTAGAGTATATTGAAAAGGGGAAGAGCAGATACGGGAGGAGAGAGAAAGAGAGAGAATTGGAGGAAGGAAGTGGGGAGATAAGGCATAAAAAAGAAAAGGAAATTAGTTGCAAAGCGAAACGGCAGACGCCTGAGTCCACTAATATCTGATGAAAGTTTCATGGGGGTGAAAGGAAGAGAAGAAGAAAAAGAAGGGGAAGGAGGAGGAGGAGGTGAAGATGGAGACGTTGATAGCGAGCGAAAAAGAAGCGGAATAAATGAAAATAAAGAGAAGTTCTCGGCGCGCCTGAGAATAAATAATGAAAGAAAATAACAACATCATTGGAAAAGATTGTTGGCGAATGAGGTGGGAGGAGGGGGAGGAGGAGGAGGAGGAAGGAGAGGAGAAAAGAGTTTGTGAATTAAAAAGTTTGAAAGCTACTCTGCGCGCCACTGCAACTGTGAAAAGAATGCTCGACTGGACTGGACAGGTGTTGAGAGAGAGAGCAAAAGTGAGGCAAAAAGAATAAAGAAATTGAAGAGAAGAGAGGGGTGAGGAGTAGGAGGAGGAGGAGGAGGAGGGTGTTGAAGAAAGAATGTAAAAAGTATGAAAAACGGAAAATGAGAGAAACAATTATAAATCGAGATTATAATGGATTAAGTGAATGAAGAATTAAGGGAGTAAGAAAATGAGCAAAACAAGGAAAGCGATAAGTATTGAGTAAAAGGAGGAAAAGGTGAATGGTGAGATTAGAGAAGAATTGAAGGGAGGGAAGAGGGAATGAACGATAAATAGTAGGACTAAGTTTAGTGGCTGATGTGAATTGAGAATTTGAATTTTAGAAGGAGGAATTGAAGAGGACGTAGATGGGGAGTAGATGCCGATGAGGTGGAAGGAAATTTGGGGAGAGATAATGAAGGGTGAGAATAATCAGGAGGAAGAAGAGGAAGAAGAAGAAGAGGAGAAGAAGAAGAGGGAATTAGAAAAGAACAACAAAGGGTTGAAAGTGAAGAAGAAGAGGAAGGAAGAGAGATAGAGAAGAAAGAGAAATGAAGATAATATAGAAGAACAACAACAAAAAATGGTAGAGGGGAGATAGAGGAAGTGGTGGAACATGAATAGAAATTGGATGAGGAAAAAGAATGAAGAGTGAAGATTGAAGAGGAAGTAGAAGAAGAGAAATAGAAGAAGACGTAGAAGAAGGTGAAGAGAAGAAAATTGAGAAAAAAAGATAAAATGTGACAAGAAGAAAGATATAGAAGAAAGAAGAAGAAATGAAAAAGGAGAAGAAAGCAAAGAAGAAGAAGAAGAAGGAGGTGGCAAAATGGAAGTAGAACAAGGCGAAAACAAAGAAGAGAAGAAAGTAATAAGGAAAAAAGGAGGAGTAGCAAAGCAAACGTACGAGAATAGAAGTAAAGAAAATCGTTGACACTTGCAAACAAAAATCTTTTCCCCCGATTCTTTAGGAAGGCATGAAAGCGCATTTTTACGGTGTGATGCTTCTCTAGACATCAACATCACGATTGAAAGAGCAGCATGTTGCGCGCTCTCTCTCTCTTTCTCTCTAGCTCTCTCTAGCTGTCCAGCTCTAGCAACTGCTCTATCACGCATCGACTGTCATGCGTGTCTAAGTAGAACGTGACGTGATACAGCTGCAGCTGCGCTATCTAGCGGAACAAAGACGAAACTTGGACAAGCCGAGCATAAACTTGACTGCTGGTGGTGCTCCAAAATGAAATAATGGCAGCTTCAGATCTAGAACAATGAACGACGTAAATAATAAATGGTGTGAAGTTTAATGTATGGATTTGTGGATAAAAGGAGTTGAAGTATGGATATTATGTGAATTGTATTTTATGAAATTTATTTGATTTATGGATATTGTTATCCATAGCCAGCTACGGTTAAGATGTAACTTTATGAATTTTGTTCAAACGTTCACAAATTAATAAAAAGCAATTCAATTCATTTATTGATACAAGCACTAATCATTAAAATATGATTGGGAGTTGAACAAAAGGCTCAGCCCAAAATTGTCTCTCTTCCAAATTTCGATATATAATGTATTTGAGAATAAGATTAAGTTTCCAATAATTTGTTGAACACAAAAATTTCCAGTCCAAAAGTATGTGTACTTGAAAGACAAGAATGAATCAAGGCTTGTAATGAAATGAAATCTTGTAATGGAGATAGACCTGGGTCATTTTGCTATGGCATGTGAACTGAAAATACAATATTGTCATAAGACATTGTAATATTTACAGGCAAAACGTTCATAGTGTATCAGAAAATAATCATCCATTGGACATCCAATGATAAATTCTTATACACTTTGAGCAGAACGTTCATAGTAGATAAGAGAATAATCATCTATTGAACAGTATCAACTTGATTGCATCGTAGTAGATAAATTCTTAAACACTTTGATCACTGTGAAAAGCTGTGAAGAGGTAGTTTGTCAATCGAGGTGCCTGCCTACCAGCTATAGAACTTTAATTTTGGCCACTACAACTTTAATGCAGATTTATGAGTTCAAAATTGTATGAGAAATGAAAGAGTTCGGCGATTCTTCTCACTTAACAAGTTTGTCTCTGAAACCCATCTGGCTGAGGGTATTTTTCCAATTAACGCTACCCCCCCAACCCCCTCCCGTGAGGTATCGATAGTGAGTGAGTGAGTGAGGCATCTCTCGCCTCACCTCACGTGGTGAAATCACCCCTGAGAATATGAGGCTGAGGCCTCAACGATGAGAAACGACTTGAGGGATCTGGAGACCCTACACTGCTGCTCGATCATTCTAGGTTAGGTTTTTGTGCCCCCCCCCCTCCTCCTCCTGTGGGGGGGGGTACGACCCAGGATCAATTTTGGATTTATGTAGGTGACGGGAACCCCCCTACTCCTCTTTTCTCCTTCCGCTTTGGCGCTTCTTTTAATTCGTTACCTGTCCTTTTCCTTTTAGCAACACTCTCTTAACGACACCTCAGAGAGTTCTCTTTTTGGAATGGTGGGGGTAGGAGTCGCGCAGAAAATATGTTTGTCACTGGAACGTAGTAGGCTATGCTCTAATTTGGAATAAGAGGCAGGGTCGTCTCTGAATAAAGGCGTTTTTGTTGAGAAATTTCTGCAAAAAAAGGTGAAATTGATTGGTTTTGAAGTCTTACACCCTCATGCACTTTCTTCCTCTCTCCCTGTATTGCCTCCCTGTAAACCTCTCTCTCTCCCTCTCTGTCTTTCTCTCTTTTTCTTCTGTATAATTGTTTTGGCCTGGTTAGGAAACCGAATTGCTTCAATCAGGACAATAATAAGTCATTCAATCATCCTGTACTAGTGGAAGAGAACTATTTATTCATCTACCGTACCTATTTATTTGATAATGTACAATAAAATTGATACTTTTAGAAGGTCCATTGATAAATAGGCTTACTCCCAAACTTTTCCAATTCATGAAAGCAGTCGAAATTGCTTCAACCACGACAATAATAAATCATTTAATCATCCTGTACTAGTGGAAGAGAACTATTTATTTGATAATGTACAATAAAATTGATACTTTTAGAAGGTCCATTGATATTTAGGCTTACTCCCAAAATCTTTCCAATTCATGAAAACAGTCCAAATCTAGGTTATTTCACAAAGATAAACATTTTCTATACGAAACCAAACACAAAGCAAGTTTCAATTTTCAAATATTTTTACAAATAATATGAATGCTTTGAACCAAAAAGAGAAGAAAGGGCTGAAACACTTGTAAAGGTGGAGAAGGAAACGATGAAGTAGATGTGAAAGAAGGAGTAGAAGAAGGAGGAGATGATAGAGTAGAAGAAGAAAAAGAAGAAGAGTTAGTAGTAGGAGTAGTAGTAGTAGACTCAACAACAGGTGACAAAGAAAAATTGTCGGCCAAGACAGTTTGGTTGGACAGATAGCTGCTGCTGTAGGAAATAGCATGTCATCAATTTGAAGAGCAGAGGGGGTGAACTTGTTGCTGCTTTTACTACCCTTTGCCCCTTGTAAAGGGGGTCAAACCCCCCCCCCACATTAAAGGGAGCCACTGTCGATAGAATCAGAAAGAATCAACAAGTGAGTAGGCAAGCCGCTTGAATCGAAACAAATAATGGAACGCAAGCCTGCTTCAATCAACTGCTTGCTACTAGGATGATCGACTTGAGAAAGAGAGAGTGAGAGTTACGAGAGTGTGTGTGAGAGAGAAAGAGTGAGAGAGATGGTGGGGCAGAGGATGAGATTATTTTATTCGTCTAAATAACAAAATAAAATAATATCGGCTTCAATTCTAGATTAGGTTAGTTGAAAAATGTGTAATAGTTTTTAATAAATCTTACGAATCTATTCAACGATAGAATGAGAGAATTATTGGTTTAGATAAGTTAATTTGTGTAGATAATAAAATATTTCTGCATAGAATCTAGATTACAATAGTTAGAAATCAGAAATAAGATCAAATGAATTTTACAAATTTTAATCTTTAGAATGTGAGTGAGTAATTTATAGCATAATATAATGAATACGATAATTATTAAAATTAATATAATAATATAATGAATATTCATGAATATTATAGGAATGTTCTTGAAATTTTCAGGAAGTTTTACTTGTAGAAGGCTTTCTTATCATGGTTATTCTTTTGGATACAAACAACATAGTTGTTCGTCTGTTTCATGCACTTAAAACCTGAGATAACATGCTTCTAGCAAAGTAATAGTTACTTATATTAGCAAATCTTAATCAAATTTATATCATGTATTACAGTAAAATTTCCAAAAAACTACCTAAACTGTCTTCAAGAGATTGTAGTGGTGTGTGTGGTCTAGTAATTTATTGTATCATTTTGGAATAGTGCACGAGCAAATTTTGGGACGTGAGACGTGAGAGGGTAATGTGCACTCTCTGAAGAGAAGAGAAAATTGGGAAATAGGGAAAAGAGATAGAAGATAAATAGAGTGTTGCAGCAAGACGCGTAGAGAAAGGGAAAAAGGTGTGTTCAAAGTTTAAAAATTCAAGAGCTCCTTTACTTAGCTGATTAGAGGATTATTTTTCGTAGTGGTATCCTGTCGAACACCTTACGTTTACTTCCTCCTCCTCCTCCTCCTCCTCCTCCTCCTCCTCCTCTCCTCCTCCTCCTCCTTCTTCTTCTTCTTCTTCTACTACTTCTATCACTACTACTCTTTTTCTTTACAAAATAAGATATACTACGGTTCTAAGAACGGGTAAAACAGTGTTTGTGAGATGAAAAGGGGTAAAAAAGTGAGCAGAAAACCTCGTAAGGAAATGAAGTAGATGTTTTCCCGGTTTTTTTTCTCTCTAAAAAATGGCCTCCAATAGGCACGAACCAAATAAATTGATGACGGCGAGTTAGCCGAGATGAATTGGTCCAAATTTCCAAAAAGCCCGGAATTCAGCCCTTGGGAATTTAGATACATGGTTATGGTTGGTTTCACATCAGGATAATCGTGAAGTTGGTATAAAACATTCTTGTGACGAGGGGTACCTTACCCTGAACGTGAGGAATGGGCCACGCTACGTATAATTTTTTCTAGATACTGATTCGAATTTGGGTGACGAGTGGTAGGCTACTACCTTATTCTGAACATGATGTTGTTAGGAATAGAGCAAAAAACATGAAATTTATCCTAATATTCTTCCGGTTTTGGTTGTATTTCACGAAATTCGTTCATTTTTCATCAGTGTAAGTGATGTTGAGAGGATGTAAGATCAATTTATTTCATTGAATTTGTTTCTTTCTTACCCTGAAATACTAATTCCCAAGCATTTTCTGCTGAAAAGTGTTGAAAGCTGTTAGTAATGTGTTGTGATCATAACAATTAATTTCCAATTCAGGAGTCAAAATGAACCAGATAAAGCTGTATTGTATTGTACAGCTAAAGCTGAATGTATTGGATAAAAATCTAGAGAATCTATGCAATCAATACATAGCTGAAACAATTTTGAATGTTTAGCACTTTAGTAAGTGCTTGCAACAAGCCTCTTGTGTGAATGCACCCTATCATAGATATGACAAGTATGTCTATGGCTCTACTAACAATTAAAGGGTCATTTCATGACATTCAATGAATTAATTTCAGGAGATTTTGAACAATATGCAGAATAACATCTCGTTATGTAATTATAGGAGGCAAAGAATAACGCTATTAAATCAATACGAAGCACTTCTTTCCAGGTCAATTCCCAATCATTAAATACAAACCTGGAGGTTTTCGAAGAAGTGGACTTTTGAGATTATTAGCAGTAGTCACAATTTACAAGAGGAGGAATAATAAATTGGTTGGAAAGAAGTAGATTGAGAATGAGAAGGAGAATATGAGAATGAGAAGTCGAAGACGTCAAGGAGAAGAAGAAGAAAAAGACTGAGGAGATGAGGATGAGGAGAAGAAGAACAAGAAGAAGAAGAAAGAGAAGAATATGGCTTAAGGGTGAAAGGGGGGGGGGTTAGGGGGGTTATAGCAGCAGCAGCAGCAGCATTGATGTAGAAATGAGGCACAAGAAAAGAAAGCAGGCAGGTTTATTTTTAGGTTGTGGGTCTTAACGTCTTAAAAAAGTGTGGTGGGGGATGGAGATCCCTATAAGCCCATTCCATTAAGGGCTTTACGCTTCGTCTGCACCCCCCCCCCCCCACTACTACTACTACTTCCTACTTATTCTACACTACTTCCTTGTTTTCTTTTTATGAAATTTCATATTTCTTCTTTGACTTCTTCTTCTTCTTCTTCTTTCTTTCTTCTTCTTTGAGTTTCAATCTTAACTTTCTGCTCAAATAATCTGCTGTCTACTTCTTCTTCTTCTTCTTCTTCTTCCTTCTTCTCATATTTGTCTCCTATATTTCATGTCCCATATCGTCCTTCATTCATCTCTTCATTCTCTATTCTTCATCATTCTAATTTATCTTCTTGGTATTTTTTTTACGACTTCTTTTACGATGACTTTATTGAATAATATTCTTCTTCTTTCTTTTCTTCTTTTTTCTCTTTCTTTCTCTTCCTTCCTCTGGTTCCTTCTACTTTTTCCACTAGTGTTGCCTTCTCCTTTTTCTCCTCTTTGTACCAAGTTTTCTTCTTTGATATTATCCGCCTCGATAATCGATTTGTGAACAACCACTCTACAAGACTCCACTTTTCATGACCTCATCCTCTTCTTCTTCCTCCTCTCCTCCTCCTCCTCCTTCTTCTTCTTCTTCTTCTCCTCCTCCTCCTCCTTCTCCTCCTCCTCCTCCTCCTATCCTCTCTTCTCTCACTCCTTCAAGGCACTGTGAAATATTCCAGAAAATAAAATCTAATTGGAAGAAAATGTATTGCTCTCTTGAATTATTATTTTTCATAACTCGAAGCAAAAAATATGGCTTAGAATATTATAATGGATTGGTGAAGAATGTTTTGCTTCATTGAATAATATTGTTCAGTTGTACAGTGTATGCATGAAGTAGTTTTCAATAAGCCATTTTATAATTGGTTTAATTTTGTGCTATGTTATAACTGGGGAGCTCATGTTGTGTGATTAGCGATTGAGCTTAGAATAGTTTTCAATGTTCGATGCAATTATTCAATTTATTGAATTTTGCCTAGTTGTAAGAACGGTGTAGAACCAATTAGGCTGTTGAATCTCAAGGAACTAGGGTTATATTGAGGTAGGGATTTTCATGAGAGAGAAAAGTTTCAATAGATGTGATTATCCACATTACCGTCCTAGCATCAAAAAGTTTTCAATCTTTGTAGAAGACGTACAGGATAAGCTTAGTAATAGTTCTGTAAAAGGCCTCAAATAATCATACAGCAAAATCGTAAATTACCTGAATGTCCTTATTTAAGGATCAGGAACTGCTGAAGATTACACACTCTAATACCTTTCAGGTATCCTTGTTCAAATCTCATTGCACCAACCTCTTTGAAGGAAATAATGCCAGGTACAGTGTTCTGTAATGAGCCTTAAATCCCAATTGCAAACTAGCAAACCGCCTTCGGATCAGGATCACATGAACAGGTGTCCTTGTTTAAATATTGTATCCTTATTTGAGGACCAGAGATCCTTCTTACAGGTCCTTGCTTGTTTGAGGACCAACCACGCTTAAACAACGGCAGGCTTCTTTAGAATATCCGACACACCCCCTCAAGGGGGCGCTCACCACACCACCCCACCTTAAGGGTGCCTTCCTTCGAATCCCACTGAACTGATCCACTTTAGATTAAATCTAAACAAACGGCCCCGCTTTCTTCTAGTCTCTTTCTTTCTCTATCTCTCTTTGTCTCTCCCAAAGCATTTTCTCTCAATCTCTCCCAACATCCGCTTTCTTTCATATTCGCTTTCTCTCTATCTCTTCCCTCTTTCCCTTACTCTCCTTAATCTACTTCGCCTCCACTTCCTGCCCTTTTCTTTCTCTGTAACACCTCTTCTCTCTCACACTCAATCTATTTTTTCTTTCTCTCCTCTTTCTCTCGTCAATCTGTTTCTTTTCTTTCTCTCTGGTTTCCTCTGGAAAATGGCGAAATCTCCATTTCTGTCATACACTCTCTCCTTCTCTCCTTCTTCTTCTTCTTCTTCTTCTTCTTCTTCTTCTTCTTCTTCTACTCCCACACCACCGCCTCCTTCCCGTTCTCCTCCTATTATTCTTTTGTGCACTTGAATGTAGCAAAGCATCAGTTTTTATAGGCTGTATGGCTGATGTAGGGCGAAAAGATAAAAAATGGATTCAGAAATAAGGGGAAGAAGAAGAGGAATAACGAGCGATGAAGAAGAGTTGAAGGAGAAGACGAAGAAGAAGAAGAAGAAGAGAAGAAGAATAAAAAAGAAGAAGAAGAACTAGGAAAACGAAGAAGGAAGAATAAGAGGAAGGATAAAGAAGAGGAGAAGAAGAACAAGAAGGAAAAAGAAGAAGAACTATTAGAAGTAGGAGGTAAAGGAGGCGAGTATGAAGAAGACCAAGAAGAAAATAAGATACAGTTTACTTTTCGGATTGAATTCCAGAGGGGGTCCAGATTTGCGAGGGATCCAGTCACCTGTATCGATGTTTGTACTAGCTTATAAGGGTGGCCCCGTCCCCCGTTACTCCCCCCGCTCAGGGGAAAATCTCCCCAAACAAACCAATGTCCTCCATTCTTGCGTGTATTTGTTGAGCATTACATTCCAAGACAACGAAAAGCATACAGCATGGGATCTCACAGCACAGGTGGTGTGGAAATTGTAGGCCATTGTTTGAAATGTATCTTGTGTAAACACTTGTGGCTGAGTTGAAAAATGTATCTCTGATGTATTTCGTAGTATTTATCCATATATCAACGATATCTTGTATGGTAGAGTAGGACAAGACTAAAATATAATATTTTATGTAAGGTTTAACGGAATATTTGAATAGTTACACATCCGATGTATTTCTAATGATGGGTCGGTAACTATTTTAAATCAATTTTCCATATTTTATCTTGGTACTGTACTGATTAAAATTGAACTCGCAATCCAGCGTATTTTATTCATGTATAGTATTTAGATGAAACGGCAAAATTTGAACATTAAAGTGTTGATTCTCTAAGAAAGATGTCCAAATGTATCCTTTCCTTAGATCTTTGACCAAGAGAGACAGTTAGAGAGGGAGGAAGAGGGAGAGAGAGTGAGGTAATGCATATGGAATCAAGTTTTGTCGAAAACCGTTTCCAAACTTTGCTGGAGATAACCGTTGAAAACAAAGTTGAAGTTGAATCAGTTTGTAATGTTTTCCATTCGACAATCACATACGTTCGAGTGTTGAACAATTGTAATGCCTGCTCAACACTTTATTATGTACTTTCACGCACATTCGCTTCCGTCTACTCGCTTTCTCCCCTTTCTCCTCTTCGCTCACTTCTTCTTTTCTTCCCTTCTTCTTGTTCTCCGCCCCCCCTTCTTCTCTTATCTTTCTTCTTCTTCTTCTTCTTCTTCTTCTCTTCTTCTTCTTCTTCTTCTTCTTCTTCTTCTTCTTCTTCTCTTCTTCTCTCTTCTTCTTCTTCTCTTCTTCTTCTTCTTCTTCTTCTTCTTCTTCTTCTTCTTCTTCTTCTTCTTATTCTCCTTCTTCTTCTTCTTCCTCTGCGTGGTCTTGGCTTAGCTCTTCATCAGTTTACGATATCTAATCTCAACACTTATTACTTTCGCATTCACCGGAATATTTATCTCATACCTTTTCTCTTCTTTCCTCGTTTTCTTCCATTCCTATTCTCTCTCTCTCTCTCTTTTCTCTCTCCTTGTACATCTGTTCTTATCTCTTATTCTTTTTGTTTCAGCTTCTTAATCTTCATTCTACAAATAAATATCAACCCATGATTTGACGTTTCTCCCAATTTCTTTTCTTGTATTTTTGCTTTCTCTTTTTTACTTTCTCTCTTCTTCTTCTCCTTCTTCTTCTTCTTCTTCTTCTTCTTCTCCTTTTCTTTCTGTCATGAACCCCCACAAGAGGTGTGAGAAGTAGATAATCGCCTGATGTGTGTTTGCAAACTGAGTGAAAAACCGCAAACTTGAACAATATCGACTCTCCTTTCCCCAACTCCTCCTCCTCCTTCTCCTCTTTTTCCTTTTCCTCCCCCCTCTCGTCTACTCCTCATCCCCCTTCTCCTCCTCCTTTACTGATCCTTCTCCTCCTCCTCCTCCTCCACCATCATCTTTTTCTTTTCCTTCTGCTGTACTCTTCTTCCTCCTCCTCCTCCTTCTCCTGTACTCTCACTCCTCCTCTTCCCAGTCATCCTCTGCCTAATCTTTCAGAAGAAGGTCTCTCAAGAATTTTGAAAACTTTTCAACCTCCCTCCAAAAACTTCAGTTAGCATGTGTTTGCATGTAAATAGAAGTGAGGAGCTGAAGCAAGTTGACTGAAACCATCGCGTTGTTTGTTTTGAACGCGATTTGTTGCGCCACTCTATCGTCGACTTTCTTACTCTACTTATACGACACGTGTCATCCTTACCCCCCAATGCAACCTCCTCCAGTCTCGGCAATGTTTCCATTCAATTACACTTTGTCTTACCTCTACTACTATTGCTTCTTCATCTTTTTCTTCTCCTTCTTCTCCCTCCACTTTCTGCTTTCCACTTCTTTTGCCTTCTTCTGCTTTTCCATTTGCCATCTTCTTCTTCTCCTCCTTCTCCTCTTTTGAAATCTTATTCCTCTTTCTCTTCTTCTTTCTCCTCTTCTTATTCTACTTCATCTACGTTTTCTTGTAGTTCTCCATCTTCTTTTTGATTCTGCTTCTCTTTCAACACTTTTTGGCTTTCCCTCAATTAATTCCATTCTATTCCTCAATTTCAATTCATATCAAGTTTTTTATCATCGCTCTTTTACTTTCTTCTATACTGTTTCCCCCATCTTTTCACAACTCGTTTGTAACTTATTCTTCTCTTTTTAACCCTTCCACTTTCCTCGCTTCCCCTCATCGCCTTCTCCTCCTTATATACTTCTCCCGTCCTACATTTTTCTATTCTCACTTTTCTTCTTCTCCTCCTTCTTCTCCTCCCCATCCTTTTTCTATGACTCTTATCGTCTCAGGTTTCTTGCCATCACTTGTGCAAACATATCTCACCAAAGTAAATTCGTGAACTACGGCAATCCTGTTTGTACGTTACATTATTTGCTGTAGAACATATATCATTTATCTATTCCTCTTCCTCCTTTTTCTTCTCCTCCTCCTTCTTCTTATTCTTCTTCTACCTCTTGTTCTCCTCGACCGCCTCCTCCTTCTTATTATTCTTGTACCTCCTTTTCTCTTCGTATGTAATGTGAATACTTAACGCCAATGTATGTTTGATCTATCGCAAAAGTTGCTTCCCGACCAAGTTTCACTTATTATCAATGGTTGGTAAAATACGCTCCGACTTTTAAGGCGATAGCGTATCCATTACATATTAGTCTTTCTTCCCCAATACGCAGGAGTATTCGCCATTCTTCTTGAGTACATTGAACTTCGAGAAACGTAACGTTGAAACTCAAATACCGTACAAGATTCTAAACGGTGCTAAAGTTTCATACATTATGTTCTGAAATGACTTTTATTTGTTATTTGATAATCGTGTGGGTTCCTGGTTACATGTCTGTTGTAGTGTTTGATGAATGAAATTGATAGCAAGTTGAATTTCTTGGTGTTTGTTCAGCTAAATTGTGTTGATTGCATACACATAGAAAGCTGGTTATAAGCGCTTGCTATACGGAGCTGTGTGTGAACAAACACATTTGAGACAGTACAATCTTTTCAAAGCTGTAAGCTATTATTAGCAAGCGCTTGCAATACAACCAGTTCCTTTGTAAATGCTCTACTGAAGTGTATAACAGTATTCCGAAACACTGGGCTGTGTATATTTAGGTGCATTCCGAACCACCAGGCCAACAATAATCGATGAGCTCCTAGAGTTTGGAATTGAGGAAAGCAGTTCGTTTACCAAGGATTGATTCCCCCGCCCGCTCCCCTATACAACAGGCAGACGGTTTAGGTATTTGGTGAGCTATTTCCCCGGGGGAATGCTGGGGGAATAACTTGTGAGAGATACAGGGTGAGGCAGAAAGCCCGGTCTCTATTGGCCAAGACATGATAGCGAAAGCTTCCGTTCAATCCTCGAATTTCATTTTTCAAAACCAATGCTATCTAAGAAAAGTTATATTTTTCTTCGTAATACTTCGTGTTTTTGTATACGCCATTCCTGTTCATCTAAATATTATTTATCATTGAATTTTGCTTTTCAAACCTTGCTCCACTTTGCTTGCCTTGAAGTTGAATACCTTTTCCAGCTTTCTCATCTTTATTGACATATTTTTTAACCATGGGCATATAAGATCGTGTTGATTAGTTAAAATTACACAAGATGCAGTCAAAGAAGTCCAAGTCAAAAATGGAAGAAATAAAGGCTTTCTTCACGGTTTCAGAAGTTTTAGAGATTGCAGGCCTATGCCTGACTGTGATAACTGTAGAAATTCATGAATTAATTAGAATAAATGGATTGAAATAAATATTTTAAATTAAATGGATTCATGCTGAACCACATACACTATAATTGTGCTTTTAAACTCTCTGAAATATAGGTGACAGAATTGATTGACAGACTTTGAGTGATGGAGAGTTACAATTTCAAGTTCAAGAATTCAACAGTACAGGGTTTAACAAAACCTCACTTTTTCAACACTTGAAAACTAATTGTGCGCCTTAGATGACTAATGACTCAGAACAAAACAAAGGCCACATTTCCAACAAGCATAAACTTGAAGACAGTTAGTGCTAACCACAGAAAGTTGTAAACAAAAACAAAATGGCGCCAAACAAAAAGCAGAGAGGTTACAGCAAGCAGAAGTTTACCAGTAATGGGTCTGAGAGGAGAAGTAGAAGAAGAAGGAGTAAAAGATTTGTAGTAATGTTTAACAAACAGAACACCTGAAAATGATGACTATTGAGAATGTTTTCCACAAGTAAGTTTCAAAGAACAATTTCAACAATAATAAGTACAGATGAATGTAGTCGAGGATAAGAACAGAAAAAAAGAAGAAGAAGGTAGGTAAAGTAGGAGGAGGAGGAGGAGGAGAAGAAAAAAAGGTAGTCGTGGCGGTATTTAGAATTCACAACACCTGTTGTAAATGATGACTATAATAATAATTATGGATTTGTTTTACAAGTAAGTTTCAAGTAGAGAAGGGTGAGAAATGAAGAAGAAGGAAAATAATAATAAGAAGAAATAAAATGAGTTGAAGAAGATATTGAAGTACAGTAGTAGTAGGCTAGTGCTGAATAACAGACAGAACACCTGAAAATGATGGCTATCATGTATCTGGTTTACAAGTTTCAAAGAAGGGTTTCAACAACAATTGCAATAAACTAAGAGATGTGTCTGCAAAGCAAAGAGTTTGTGAATGAAACCTCCACCATACATACAACCTGGTTGCTTGTTGTTGGCTGTAACTAATGAACATTGTCCATTATTTTTGTAACTCGCATCGAAAAAAGAACAACCCTTCCTCACGCAACCGACAAATCGCTGAAAGTGCTGCAACAACACTCCATAAATTCCATGCTACTCCATAAATTTTGGCACTCTATGGCCTCACCCCTCACAAAAGTTCCATAAACTCTTCGTTTTTGCACGGATCCATCCCGTCTCCTCATATAAGAGCCATTAAAAACAAGACATACCCAACTTTATGGTGCTCACAATACGGGGGGCGCTTCAACTTTTCTCGTGGAGACTTACAAAACAACTTTCGTCGCCCATATTTTTCCGCGGGTTTTCTTTTACAAAGAGAACAAGTTTGAAAACAAGTAGTTGGGTGGTGATAGGAGAAGAAGAAGGAGGAGAAGTTGGGTACTAAATAGAGCAAATATAGTGATAGGATGTATATGCACCTGGTAACACATGGAAAATAAGTTGGACGAAAAGTTATGATAAATGAGGAGGAGTAGGAGGAGGAAAAAGACGAAATATAGGAAGAAGAAGAAGGAAAAGAAGTAGATGTAGTAGTATGCACCTGACAATACATTTCGTTAATTACAAAGATAGTGTTTTGGAATAATGCCGAATGTAGAATAGTGGTTGTGGAATTGGATGTTGAAGTTTGATTAACTACAGAAGAAGAAGAAGAAGAAGAAGAAGAATGAGAAAGAGGAGGAGAATAAGAAAAAGAAAGTAGAAGGAGGTGGAGGAGAAGAAGAAGAAGAAGAAGAAGAAGGAGGAGGAGGAGAAGAAGAAGAAGAAGAAGAAGAAAAAGTATGGCCTACATTTCAGTAAACCCTTGTATTGGAGAAAGAATAAAGTGATTTTGGGATTGATGGGAAATTTCTATGAATGATGGAGCGAAGGAAGAAAGGTAGAAAAAGTAGTAGATGAAGCAGAACAAGAAGAGGAGAAGGAAGAAGGCAAAAGAAGAAGAATAAAAAGATGTGGAAAAATAAGGATAAGATAAGGAGGAAAAGGAAGATGAAGGTAGAGAGGAAGAAGAGCCGGTTCGGGATGAGGAGTGTGTCTAATGTTAATAACTCTCACACGTAACATAACAATGACGAGGACTTGAGGAGCTGATTTGGAGTGAAAACAGATTTGCAGTGACGTGTAGTGCAGCAGGCAGCCCATAGTGGCGAAACTTTGGCGGCGGCAAGGAATTTCCAGCGCACACACCCTGTAGTATAAGCTGAAAACAACAACAGCAACAAATGACTGACTGACTGACAAACTTTACCAGGAGCCATACATCACTCACGCCACGCGCTCATAATATCATGATGTCATCACTGGTGTCTTCTTAGTACTTCCTAATTCTTCTTCTTCTTCTTCTTCTTCTTCTTCTTCTTCTTCTTCTTCTTCTTTCTTCTTCTTCTCCTCTCCATCTTCTTCTTCTTCTCCTTCTTCACTCTCCTCCTCCTCCACCTTCTGCTTTCTTCTTCTTCTTCTTCTTCTTCTTCCTCCTCCTCTTCCTCCACCTTCTGCTTTCTACTTCTTCTTCTTTTCTCTTCCTCCACCTTCTGCTTTCTTCTTCTTCTCTCCCTCTTCCTCCACCTTCTGCTTTCTCTTCTTCTTCTTCTTCTTCTTCTTCTTCTTCTTCTTCTTCTTCTTCTTCTTCTTCTTCTTCTTCTTCTTCTTCTTCTTCTTCCTCTTCCTCCACCTTCTGCTTTCTACTTCTTCTTCTTCTTCCTCTCCTCCACCTTCTGCTTTCCTTCTTTGTCTTCTTCCTTCTTCTTCTTCCTTCTTCTTCTTCTTCCTCCTCCACCTTCTGCTTTCCACTTCTTTTGCTTTCTTCTTCTTTTGCCTTCTTCTTCTTCTTCATTTTCTATATGTACTTCTTCTACTTCGTCTTCTTCTCTTCTGAAATCATATTCCTCTTTGTCTTCTTCTTTCTCCTCTTATTATTCTCCTTCATCTCCGGTTTCTTCTAGTTCTTCATCTTCTTACTGATTCTGCTTCTCTTTCAACACTTTCTGGCTTTTTCTCAGTTATTAATTTCATTCTATTCCTTAATTTTGAATTTATATCAAGTTTAGTTGTTTGAATTTGCTAAGACATCTGTACTGACAATCAATAATTAATTTTAATTAATTAATAACTCATTAAAGCTTCCTTCGTGAATGCAATTTGTACTGGAACATAATAATAATTTCATTAAAAAAAACTAAGAAACTTCAACCTTTTCTTAATATGAAACAAATGCACAATTGAAATGCAGTCTTCTGGAGTGTGAATCACTAGAGTCCGTAAATCCTCAAAAACATGGAACAAAATATGAAATGGTATTGTGATAAAAACCTGTAAATCATAGCAACTAAGTACAACCAACTTTTAGGACTTCACCAGTGACACAGGTGGCTGTGTTGGCGTGCAAGTTTCAATTTACACGTTGCAAGTGCTAGTAAGTGTCAAACAACACAAAGCACAACTTGTAAAAGTTTTTTGTCATCTCACATAATGGAGACAACAACCGTCAAGTATATATATAATGTAGTGCAGTTTAGTGGAATATATACCACTGGAATATATAACAGCCGTCAAGTAGATGGTAAAGTACAGTTTGGTGGAATATGTACTTATAGATATAGAAAAGTGATGGGGGTGAAACTTGTTTATAACTTGGGGGGAATATCTACAGATATACAAGACTAGGCTACATGTGGAAATTGATAATGGCGTGATGAAAAATCTATAGATTACATATAAGTATTATTAGAAACTTCAATGTTTATAAAGTGACAGTACTCATTTATTTATAGGTGTATTACTGAGTTAGACGATATAAATGAGATGAGTGGTCTATCTATAGCTATACTGCTATAGAGCTTCAGTTTCTGATTTTGATATGTAAATATAGATAATCTACTGAAATTACTACTAGGAAGGCGATGAGATTATATATAATCTGGTTCAGTATCTATAGATATAGTGTTTGGGTTCCAGGAGTAGAAAAACTATAAGAAACTTCAATTCATGTTATTTTATATTGAAGGTCCTCTCTTTAGTACTACTTCTGAGAAAGACGTTAAAATTGTTTAGTTTTTTTGGAATACTTGTTAATTTAAATTTCCGGCTTGTAAAATCTTCAGTTATAGATCTATCTATCTATAGATTCACTAATGACCTAAGCGTTGAAATTATATTGCTAGGTGGAATATCCACAGACACATTACTAGAAGAGGGAAACCAGAAGAAACTTATACAATATACAGTATGGTTCAATGAGTCCATCTATCTATAGATATACTACTGACGTGGGCGTGAAAATCGTGTATTGTCTAGCGAAGTATCTACAGATATAAAGCTTTAGCTTGTGATATCCACAGATATAGAGCCTGTGTTCTACGGCGTGAGATTGAGATATCTACAGATATAGAGCCTGTGTTCTACGGCTTGAGATTGAGATATCTACAGATATAGAGGGGAGGAGTTTTGAGGCGAGAGAAAACTAGAAGAAAGTTTCTCGGTGAAGGGGTTGACAGGAGTAAATTATTGTGGATGGGTTTAGAGTATATACAGAGGGTTGCAGGATAATGTATAGATATAGAAGTTGTCACACAGGTGTGAGAGAGAGAGAGAGAGGTACTGAAAGTTGTTGAGAAACTTTTTCCGTAGAGACTGTCATCAGCGGAATAAGTAATTTGCATAAGTGGTGTTTCGGAAGCTCTCTAAAAAGTTTGGTGAGAAGCAACAGTGTCATGAGAGCCATTAGATGAGCAAAATATTGCTCCACCTGTGTTGGGGGGTGGGAGGGGTTGCAAACTAGAGGGGCTTTAAATTCAATTAGGTTATTGAGGAATTATCTAGGAATTTAGGGGAAGTAGGATCTGGTCTGGATATAATGTACGGCCAGTTCCTCAAAGATCCAATTGAATTTAACCCGAACTCATACTTAACTACAGTATGAGTTCATAAGAATGAAGTGATAAGCCTATGTGTACTATGTATCTGCAGTTTTTGTTTGTAAATTTTGAAATTTAGGCTGAATATTTTTTTACAAATTTTGTCAATTTTCAAGGTCTAATGAATGTTTTTTCTGGTTTGTTTCAGATCTTTTCACGTTTCGGCAAAGTGCTGAAGATTGTCACATTCACGAAGAACAGTGAGTTTACGATACCAATATTTTAGAAACAGTATTTTATTCACCATCCACTCATTCATCAATTAATAATATATTTATTCTATTCAACATCTAATGTTTCGTAATATATAACATTCATAAGAAGCTTAAATTGTAAATAGACCAGCATTTGAAGGTTGTTTATGAATTGTTTTATTAATCTCTCATAATTATATATGGATGTTAGAAAAATAACCTGATAGTTCTCAGTCAATATGGAAGGATAAACCAATGGCTCATAGTTTCTTCAACAATCATTAGCAATCTAAGTTGAAATGGAATACGGTAGCTTATTAGTCCTTATATAAAAAGTAGCTTATATAAAAGAGAAAAATATACAGCATATCCATTCTATTTAGTCTATTCATCATATAAAATACAATGGGGGAATCCGATGGTAGCAAACATTCCAAAGGCATACTAGTGACATAATGTTGAGTCGGGCTTAGGCCAAAAATTCAAGCTCTGTCACGTAAATTTGTCAAGCTCTTTAATAAGTACGATATAAAATACAGTGGAACCTCGGTTTTAACAACCCCTATTGATCAAACTTACGACAAAACTATAAATTACGAAGTTATAGTAAATTTAGTTTACTATACAAAGCTTTCTACTCCAAGATCGATATTTATCGAGATATTATGGAAAACCCCGAAAATTGTACCTTCTCCCCAACCCCCTCCCGCCCTCTGCCGAATTAAGTTTTGTTGGAAAACATCAGATTCGTGTTCAGCGACCTCGAAAACATAAAACAAGCCATAAAAAACAATTACACCAAAACTTTCCACTTCAAAACACCATTTGACTGGACTAAAAAGGAAGCGGACGAAAAAGGAGGTGGAGCTTCGATGCGTTGCTGGCTTGAGGCTCGTCATTGGTGGAAGGAAGCCACGCCTCTATAGGGCAATGGAATGAGTAGGCGTGTTCTAAGTGGGTGGAGCGTTCCACTAATCAGAAGCCAGCAACGTTGCGAAGCTCCGCCTCATGGAAATGTCCATCTTAGAAGCAAATAGTAGAGTTAGTAAATTGTGTACTTTGTAAACTGTATAAAGCTTCACTGTAATTGAGGTATTTTTTCTTGAATAATTTTAGTGATGATGCAATATTCAAAGTAATATTTAGTAAGTATTTGTAGATGAGATTCGCGTTTCAGTTTCTTCCATTTATTTTCATATATAGATTACAAGTAAGTAAAGTGTAACCCAGTTCCTAGATAATGTTCAACTACAATTAAAATTGATTGTATATAATTTTATAGTTTTGTTTATTAATATTGATACGAATGTATTAAAATTAAAATGAATCTTGAAATTCATTTAGACAGAATTTGAAAAAATTATTTTAATTTTCAGATTCGTTCCAAGTCCTCATTCAGTACCCAGACGTGGTGACCGCTCAGTCTGCTAAGCTGGTAAGTTATCTTATTAAGCTAAGAGTTTTATGAATAAAAATATCTCTTTTTTTTTAATTTCAAGGCTACATTTTTCAACAAGAGAGTTTAACTGAAATTTAACTGAGATTAGCCGAAATGTTAAATGAGTATTGGCTTAGAAATTCTCCTCCTTGATTTTCCGACTTTTCACACGGGAGTTGATAATCACTATGTAAAATGAAAAATATTAGCCATTCATATAGTAGGAAAGAATAGAATGCAAGTCTTTTAAACACCCTTTTAAAAATTTCCCCCTTATTTTCAGCGCAATATTAAACTGTTATTAAACGCTAAGAAAGTTTCGGCAATTAATCAGGCTCCCTCGTTCCTCTTTTACGTTTCCAGCTCCTTTTTTCCTCTTTCTGCTCTCTCTCTCTCTGTTTCTCTCTCTCCCTCTTACTCTTCTTCTTCTTTCTCTCTTTATCTTCCTCTCCTTCTCTTCTTCTTCTCCATCCATCCTTAACCGCCGTAAACTGTAACCTGTCAGCCTAACGATAACGAATCGTTTCTAAACTCTTTATGCTTTTTTCACTGGGCTTTGTAGTTTTTTTCCGGTGGGGGAAATCTTAATTGTGGCCCACCCTGTACATACAGTGTGTATAGGAGCTTTATTGTTTGGGTGTGCTTTATCTAGCAAAATAATATACCAGGGTTGAGGGTATTCCAGGCTAAGATTGTAGGTTTATTTCGATTGAGCATGAACTCGATAATGATCATGAACTATATTTAGTTGAATTTAATTGATAATTTATTTATTCATGATCTTATAAGGTTCTATTTCGGTGAGACATTGTCTGGGTGATTCGATTCGAACAGTATTCCGGAGAAATGCTGT
This sequence comes from Laodelphax striatellus, assembly GCA_017141395.1. Classification (NCBI taxonomy): domain Eukaryota; kingdom Metazoa; phylum Arthropoda; class Insecta; order Hemiptera; family Delphacidae; genus Laodelphax; species Laodelphax striatellus. The sequence continues at coordinate 17,628,301 of CM029542.1, forward strand.
CAAAAGCCTGACTTTTATCAAATTTTGTTAGAAAACGTATTAATTCACACGTCTTGGCTAGATAATTTCTTGTATTCTCTACAAAAATATTCAAATTTTTGTGTTGAGAGCTCTAAATCCGATTGAATTCCTTCACAAATCTCATTTTATCTATGAAGCTTGGTCAGCTATTTTTAATGAACCGTTTTCGTTGTAACTCAATGTTGTAGACGTCTTATTTGATTGAAGCGAATAATTTATTTATTTTATTTATTCATTCTGCAAAGTGCAATATTGATACTTGATGGATGGTCCATCAGGCTTTATAATGTACAAATTATTTTAGAAAATAAATAATTTTTGATATTATAACTATTATTACTTAAGGGTAAAACAATTCATCCACTATACAATATTAATATGGCTGCATCATAGATGATTATATTCCTATACACATTCTCTGTTTTAGAAAGCTATAATGAGGTAATTCATTGTCAGTCCAGGTGCCTCAGACCAACTAACTAATCATTCATATTTGAATTACAACTGAAACTGTTCATGAGTTACAGCAGGAATAATTTAATTTGTCGGAAAACAGCTGATTTGGTTTTGGTTTCAAGTATCACAATACTTAACCTACAAATGCTGAATCTCGCAGGTTATTGAAAAGGTCTTTTAAAGAGGTATTATTTGAAAGGTTTTCTTTAAAAAGGTCATCTGAAGACTTTCAAGTCTTTGGATTATTGTGTCAAAGCTGCGTAAAATCAGTTGTTTACTAATCATCAAATCAGCTGTTTTCCGACAAATTAAATTATTCCTGCTATATGTTCACTCTTATTTCTCCTCATAGTTCTTCTCTTTTCGTGTGTTTTTCTCTCTCCAAAACTCATCATCCCTCTTTCTCTAACTATTTCTTTTATTTCCTCAGTTTAACGCCTAACAAACAATTTCAGAGAGAGAGAGTGAAAAAATAAATAGAAGTAGAATGCGATTAAGAATTTCAATTTCACGGCGACACATGCTCTCTTGTGAGAAGATCAAAGGAAAGAACCGGCTCGCACCAATGATGATGATGATGATGATGGTACAAAAAAGTGCAGAAGAAAAGTGTGGAATTGGTAAAGAGCGATAGAGAACAGAATTGGACAAAGGAGAATGGGGAAATGAGGTTTGTTGAAAGAAAAAGCCCGAGGATCAGAAAAAACTTGGTCAAAATAAAGGCTTGGATTCAAATTCGAATTTCGCCCTTTGGGATAATAGACAGAGATTCAATGGACAAAATACAGATTACGAATTGTGTGTGGTTTTCCGTATGTGGGTGGTTTTTGGGGGTAGAAGATAGAGGTAGAGAAGAAGAAGAGAAAAATACAGGAGAAGGAGATGAAGTATGTGTGATTGCAGGTTATATGAAATTCGTTTCAATTTCTTTGGTGCGAGTACAAACAAATAATTCAGTGTTGTTTGATAAGCTTAGAGATGATAGGACCCCTATATGTTGAGAAGCATTATCTTTGAAAATTCCATATCAGCAGAGGAAATAATTGAAACTCATTCTTTCATCTTCCCATCAACAATATGAATACTGGGGAAATAATTGAAATGCATGTTTCCACCGTTGTTGGTTTCATTTCACAAGTTCGAATAAGGAACAGAATAATGGAATTTATATTTTTGTAACAAATAATCTGGCTAGAGCAACATGTAGTAGTAAGCGAGATTATCCCAAAGAAATGTAATTGGAAAATTGAAAACAATAATCTTTTGTGATTGCTTTTCAAAGCGATCTTGGATTAAATCTTTTCAAAGTAATCTTGGATCGAATCGAGTTTGGTTTTGAAGCTGATTATTATTTGTAGCATTGAGAGAAACTGTTATAGGAAAAGATTGAAGAAATCTCTTTTTGACCATGATATTTTCATAAATTCAATTTCATATGATAAAGAAAATGGTGCATTCACAAAGGAACCAGCATGTATATAGATTGTATAGTATCAGGTGTGTGCATTCACAGGCAGCTATAGCAAGGTGATACGGAAACCAGCTTTCTTTGTGTTCGCACTCTAAAGTAAACAGTATAATTTGGAAAAAATGATCTTAGATTTATTTTTAGAATTTAGTTAGATTTATTGAATCTAATTCTATCAATTTAGATTTAGTTTTATTGTATCTATTCCCAATTCTATCTGGCTTCGCCACTAATTATAATAGAGAACAGAATTGATAGAGAATTGGAGTTATCCATGAACACCTTACAAATATTTGAAAATTATATAAATACATTAATTTAAATATATTAATTTAAAAACCTATATATTTATAATACGATATATTTAAAAACATACTCAAGTTTTGATGCTCATGGGTTACATAGTTACATCTTCAGAGTTGAGCCTACACTCGAGTATTTTTTTTTTCTATACCTGCTTGATGTATTCCGCTATTTTTTGTAAGAATAATGCCCGCGTTTTTAGTCGCTCAATAGACAGTTTATGGATCCAATAGCACTATTGAATCAATAACAATGTGTTTTCAAATGCAAAAAAAAAGTTATTGATTCAATAAGTTTATTGAACGACTGAAAAACCAGGCATAAGCTTCGTTAATGATATGTCGAGCCATTCCTCCACACAGGCTTAGAGTGCTAATGAGAAATGCACTTGATTTTTTCTTTTCTATACAGTAGAAAAATAGTTTCTAAAATCCACTACTGAAACACACGATTTACAGGCTCCGTATTTTTCATAGAATCAGCTATAATTCCTACAACATAACTTAAGAAGAAAATCATACTTGAGGTATCTTCATTTTAAAAATAGCATTTAATCAATTTTTTTGTTAACCTGCATTTAAAAAAAATCCTAGGTTAGTAATTGAGCTTTTAAAATGTTTGTTATTGTACTAATTTATATAACGTAATATAAGATGATCTTATAATCTATAATACGTGCGATTCGCTCCTAAAATATCGTTTTACACGTGAGAAGTTGTATGGAAAAAGAAACCCCTATATTAGAGGAGATTCTCCTGTATAACGTGATTTATAAGTTTCATGTATTATCAGTATTATTCTACATTGAATACACTTATGAACTTGTATGAATTTCACTCAATATTGTTAATTATGGTATAATATATCTATAATATAACTTGGGATGTATAAGGTAAGAAAACAATGCATCCATAAAGTACTGATTATTTTAAAAATTATAGATAGGCTATTAAATAGAATATTGTGCAATGAGGAAAGGTGGAACCTACCCGTAAGGGTCTCCCCACCAATAAAAAGCCATACGATAAAAAAAAAGAATATAAAGTGAAACAACTTAAAATTCGAATAATATTGGGGCTTCATAAGCTAAGAATACAACTTCCGTATCAAGCGAGCAGCACTGTGCGGAACGATTTGATCCTCCCATCCACGCAATGTTATTCCACTCCCATTTAAACGCATGTTAAATCCCAGATATTTCCAAGCAGCTTTGTCGTGAATGATACGCTCAAACAAAGAGTGTATCAAGTGAGCAGCTCTTCGCGGAACTCTCCTATCTTTCCAATGCTTTTTCGCTCGGTCTTCCAAAAGCATTCTTGTGCTAGATGATACGCAACGCGGAGCGCAGCAATGATTTTTTCAAAAAATCATTTAAAATAGTAAAACACGTGTGAATGAGTGAAATTATACATCAATCCGTTCAGAAAAACTTGAATTTTCGTTTAATTATCTTATTTTTGAAAAATAGTTATTAGGTTTTAGTCACAGGCATCTTTTAAAAGTAAATTTAATCAATTTTGAAAGATTCCATCATTTTTAAACAAATCAACAAACTAACTATCCATTTTCTATGTATTATTTTCGATTTTCTGCTTATTATTCCTGTCATAAATTCTCGTACTTTTGATTAAGGCTATTATTGAATAGAAATTTATTTCCTTTAAACTGAAAAGATCTAGTAATAACTAAACCTTAGACCATGTATAGAATTCTATACATGGTCTAAGAACTAAACTCTAAACATTTGTGTGTCTATACGCTCTAAAATACGATAATTAATAGTCTATTTTTCATTTGATGTTTAGAAGCATTTTATTTTAAATTTTGATCTTCAATATAATCAGTTCTTCACATTCGGTAGCAGTGTTTTCTCCATGGCAGTATATCTTCTATATTATTAGACTACAATAATGTATCACAAAACTAAAATGTGATTCATTCTATTTAATCACCTGGATTGTAAATGAATTATTGCGTCATTACAACTTAATACAGCTTTCTACAATGTTTGAATTCAGAATGTATGATACACTCCATCCACTAAGTCATAAACTGCTAAAGGGTGTAGAATGTGAAGAATGAATTAATTTTCTTATATTTTGACAACGCTCTTAAATCAAACCCTTTTTCATGTTATTTTTTCAGCTATAAATAGAGGAAATCTAAAATACCCATCAAATAGTGTATTGAATTTTGTTGATTACCGGTTTGAAGGTTTTCAAAGTGATGTTGAGTGAGAGGTATGAATATTCATTTTTAATTGGTTGACGGTTCAAAGCGTATCTGATTCTAAATTCCGCCGGTAGGTGGCAGCAGTTACTGGGTGATGTTATTATTATTGTTCAAAATGGTTTCCAATAGACACGCCTCTTTGCTCCGCCTATTTTCTCTCTCATTGGTCGATAGCTAAAAGCGTATGAAATTCTAAATTACTGCCGGTAGGCAGCAGTTACTGGGTGATGTTATTATTCTTGTTTAAAATGGTTTACAAAAATGCCTCTTTAAACTGTAATTTTTCACTTGTTTGTAAATAACTGAAATTATGGACTTAATTATTGATTTGATATTAATTGTCTGAATAAACAAAATTGTTTCATTCTTCTACGGCTACTTTGGGTGGCGAAAACTGTCCCCTGCCCAAACAGTGTTCATTTTGATCATACTCTATGTGGAATAGAATAGAAGCTTGTGGGAATATTTACTTTCAAAAAAAAAAATACAGAAAAATATCCGTAGTTGAACAACGTCAGTGAAATTTAATTATTCATGGTCCATATTTATAAGATTGAATATTTTACACATGCACTTGGATATGTACAATAATATTGAATTTTCACTCACAAAACATCTCCGAAAACAAACCACCAACGCGGACATAACTTACAATAATAAAGTGTCGTGAAAATCAACTAGTCAAGAGCAACATAAGTTTTTCAACTGTTTGAAAACCTGTACAAATCTTCATGTATCGGAAGGTAGCTCTCTAAGTAATTATTGCCCACTGATCTGAAATCTCTTTTTCATGTACTGCAATAGAACTTTATTAAAGAATGAACTATACACCGATTCCTTATGCAAATGCGTATAGTAATGGTGTACATCTGAATTTTTGTGAAATTGCCTTGATATTTTCAGACAGACAGATAACTTCTTTATAAATGAAGATTGACATGACGGTGACAAAATAAAAGTACTTTGATGCATCGAGACATAGAATGAATTAAAGTATACAATTTCACTAGACCTAACCTACATTGAATTGCCTCATCAATTTAACATATCATAAATTTTACAATGTACACAGATAACGACAGATAGCGAAAAAGGATAGATGATACAGTATGAATGAAAAACCGCGATCTGCACAGGCTAGTGCCTGTGCCCTAGACCAGAAAATTATTTGATTTGATATTAATTGTGGAATAAACAACATTGTTTTCATTCTTTTACCTACTATGGAGAAATTCTAGAATATCTCTGAAGCAAGTGTTCATTTTTGATCAGTATCTTATCTTATCTTTTTTCCCCGCACAGTCGTTGGATGGCCAAAACATCTACAACTCGTGTTGCACACTGCGCATCGAGTACTCGAAACTGTCCAGTCTGAACGTCAAGTACAACAACGACAAGTCGCGCGACTACACCAATCCGTCGCTGCCCAACGGCGAGACGGACGCGGTGATTGGCGGCAACGGCAGCGGCGCCGCAGGCCTCTGCGACCAACTGCTGCCGCAACTGCTCGCCGCACAGGGCGCCGCACAGAGTGTGCAGGCGCTGCAGCAGGCGGCTGCCGCACGTCGCGGTTTGGGCCAGCATGACGGTCACGGCAGACTGCCAGGTTAGTGTAGCCGCAGCCCAAATTCTATAATTGAATTGAATTATTGGATTTATTAGAATTGATAATTGAAATATTGGGAGCCAGTAGTGAGCTTGGAAAATTGAATATTGGCAGTGGCTACGCGTCCGTCAACCGTACGCCGCTTAGACGTACGTCAAGAGAGTCATGTGACCAATGACGTCATGGGCACAAGCACAATGACGGGTTGACGGACGCCGAGATTTAGTATTTGTAGGTTAAGTTAGGTATTGTGTCAAAACTGAGTAGTAGGCTAACACAAGACCCTCTACAACATTCCTCTACATTTTAGAGGGTCTTGGCTAACATCAGAGCTGCTTTAATGATAGCATATTCGGTTTACCAGGTTTTGTCGATACTTTGACAATTAGGCTACGCTTACACTAAAATTGGTAATCTCTTAGTTTCCAGTCTATTTAGTGTATGAGACCTGTTTTTCAAATCCTTTCTTCAAGATAGCTTCCTAGAAAAAAATCTGGAGGCTTAAATTGGTAGACCATAACCTGTCCTTGGGAAAATGACATAGTAAAGACTATGTCATTTGAACTATTCAGCTGAATAGTTGAATGAATTCATTCTCTTCTTTTCTTCTAATGAATGCTAATAAACTGTTGTAACTATCAAATTTCAGCCCTTCCGCATCCATAGCTAATAAACAACTGAGTTCGAGTTGACGTGTGCCAACTGCCAATACCTTATTCGTCCGTCAACCTACAGTAACCGTGACGTCATACCTTATTCGTCCGTCAACCCACAGTAACCGTGACGTCATACATCACGTGACACTCTTGACGGACGTCTAAGCGGCGTACGGTTGACGGACGCGTAGCCACTACGTTGAATATTCACTTGAAAATACTGAGTGATTCAAAAAGAATGTTATGAAAGAAACATCATAGAACCTTCTGTTATACATCTTTACAAAGAGTATTTAAAGAAGGTTTTTCACTCACAAAGAAGTTCAGAGATGTTCCATATGACCCCTCCAGACACTCGAGCAATATCAATCCAAAACCTCCCTCAAACTTGTTCCACACTATCTGTAGCATGTTAGGCGTAACAGTTTGGATGGCTGCTGTTATATTTCTTGTTTCAAATCATCAATGGTGGATGGATATTGATGATTTGAAACAAGAAATAACAGCAGCTTATCAAACTGTTACGCCTGATATGCTACAGTGAGAGTGGAAAGAGTTTGAGGGAGGTTTTGGGTTGATATTGCTCGAGTGTCTGGAGGGGTCATATGGAACATCTCTGAACTTCTTTGTGAGTGAAAAAAACTTCTTTAATTACTCTTTGAAATGATGTATAACAGAAGGTTCTATTATATTTCTTTCATGAAATACAAAGTTTTAAAGTTGTGGTATTCTTTTTGAATCACTCTGTATATAGTAGATTTTTTTCAATTTGGTGAATCGATTAACTGATTACAAATGGGAGAGCAGACAAATTAATTGTCGTTGAATATGAGCACAGTATCACTTATCTTCTCACTCAATTTTGAGAAGTTGTTGGTAGACTAGTTTCGATTTCTTTCTTGTGTCATATTTAGGTCCTGACATCTCTACATTATTTTCTTCTACTAGCTTCATTTCAGTTTCTCGATTTTGTTGTGATCTTCTCTTTCTGTTCTTATCGTCCTCTGCTCTCTCTCTCACTCTGTCTCTCTTCAATGGATTGATTCTTCTCTTTTCTTCTCTCTTTGTTCCTTTTATCGACTCAACTTCGTCTCTTTTACGGATTCTCTTTGTTTCTCTCTGTTCACCTTCGGTGAAGTTTCTCTTTCTCTTCGTTCTGCCTCCTTCTCTTCTTGTTTTGTTCTCTTCTGTCTGGTTTATTTGGTCTCTTTATGCCTTCTTTTCTTCGTATGTCCTTTGTCTATTATTGATTCTTGTCTCTTTTCTTTCCTTGTTCAATATGAATATTATTTTCTTCCTTTATTTCGACTTGGTTCAGAAAAGTCGTATACGAATATTATGATGAATTATGGTTTAAAATAAGGGGTAAAACATAGCTGTCTGTATCTTCATTTGGTTTAGGTTAGCCTTAGACTTATGACATATTTTATTGTGCTTTATAATATGGAATATAGCTGTTCATGTTAGTATGATAAGCTACTAGTTGTATAATATAATGATGCGGTTTTTAATGAGGGAAATAGCTTCATTAAAGTATGATTGGGCTTACAAGTTTTATATCATGATGAAAATTGCAAGAATTTTCTTAATTCATTGTTCGATTTTGTGTATGATATTTTTTGTGATCCTGTTTGTTCTTCATGCATTTTCTGGACATTTTTCTTCTGTCTTGCTTTCCTTGAACTTCTTGTCTCTACACCCTGTCTTCTTTTCTCTCTCTCTTTTGTCTTGTTCTTGGTCTTCTTCTTCTTGAACTCTGTCTTGAATCCAGTCTGCCTGCTAAATATTTCGTCTATGTTAAACTTGTCTTTTTTATTCATGTTCTTGGTGGTCTATTCTGTCCTATCTGTCACTTGTTTTGTAATTTATTTAAATTGTTTGCCTATTTTCAGGCTATTTTTCTTCAACTATCTGTCCTGTCTTGAGCATGTACTTTCCTAGTCTATGCCAGTTGTCAATCATTACCTGAATTCATATTCATTCAATAGGTCATATCCAATACAACATTTTCACAATCTTTCTATGCTTATTGCCTGAAAAAAATTCTGTCCAACAAAACCAAACCCATCACCAAGCTCATAAGAATGTATTCACAACAATCACTATATATATTCATTAACAACTCACATTGATGTGAATTTCTTTTAATAGATCATTTCCAAAATAGGAAAGAGAAAAAGATAAATACTCAGAACCTCTTTAATGCCTTGATTTAGTGACACAAATAGAATAGAATATTTTATTTCACCAAAATAGTCCAAATCTCTTTCTAATCCCGTCCATCTTCTTGAAATGACGGTTATGGCTTTAATCCTGGCTTATGTTACCCAACCTCTTGTGTTTGACCTCTTCTTGGACTGCAACTTTCAAAAAACTTAAAACTTGAACTGATAGTTCAATTTTCGATAATTGAACAGCTTTTTGGCTCTCTACCATCGCCTTCTTCAATCTTCTACCCTGCTGCTCTCTATAGCCTACCCCTCTTTACTCAAGTCTCTGTACTCTTTCTAGTCGGTGAACTCTCTACCCTATCTAGCGGTGAACAGGTGAACTAGCAGCACTTGAGTTGAAAATGTGTTTAATTCGCAGGTCAGGGCGTGCTACCGTCTCCATTCCAGACACTGCACGGTCTGGGATCACCGTTGGCTGCACCCTATGCCGGGTCGCCTGTTGGGGGTGAGTTTCATAAAAAAAAATATGAAAAAAAAAATGGAAAATGGGGATGACAGGGGTTGCGGTTGTGGTCTGGCATGGTTAGGGGTTCTAGGAAAATTTTGAAAATTAGGTACTTTAGTGTCCTATGAGGAGATCTAGTCGGTAGGCAAGTTTGGAAGTGAGGAAGTTCCAGTGTGCCATTCAAAGGTTTTCGGTTGTCGAAGATTTCTTGCTCCTAATCACGAAATTGACAACGCTGTGCTGCCAAGGTCAAGGTCGTTGGCCCAGGAGTGGTAAAATTATACTACTTTCCTGGAAGTTTTGCCTATTTTGAGTTTCGCAGTTGATTGCCCTGCATGATTAGAGTAGTCAGCTGACAACAGTTCAAAATGTCTCAGCCACCTTATTTCATGGCTGCCATTATGGTGCCTTATGAGGAGAAATTTCTGAGTTCTAGGTTGTCCATAGTGTCAGTAGAAGAGCAGAAAACCACGTATTAGAACTCAACTGGCATCAGGCGAACTGTCATTCGTCTATCAGTTCAATTGGCATCATTTGGACTATCAGGCAACTAGCATATATATCAGTTCAGCTGGCATTATTCAAGCTATCAGGCAACTAGCATCTGTCATTTCAACTGGCATCGTTTGGACTAGCATATATCAGTTCAGCTGGCATTATTCAAGCTATCAGGCAACTAGCATCTGTCATTTCAACTGGCATCGTTTGGACTATCAGGCAACTAGCATCTATAAGTTCAACTAGCATCCTTCCATCTATCAATCAACTAGCATAGTCTAAATCAGTTCGACTGGCATCATTTGGACTATCAGGCAACTAGCATCTATAAGTTCAACTAGCATCCTTCCATCTATCAATCAACTAGCATACATCAGTTCGACTGGCATCATTTGGACTATCAGGCAACTAGCATCTATAAGTTCAACTAGCATCCTTCCATCTATCAATCAACTAGCATAGTCTAAATCAGTTCGACTGGCATCATTTGGACTATCAGGCAACTAGCATATATCAGTTCAACTAGCATCCTTCAATCTATCAATCAACTAGCATACATCAGTTCGACTGGCATCATTTGGACTATCAGGCAAATAGCATCTTTCCATCTATCAATCAACTAGCATAGTCTAAATCAGTTCGACTGGCATCATTTACTATCAGGTAACTAGCATCAAGCAGCCAATGGCGACATTTGCCTGTCAACAGTTCTTGGAGGAGACAGAACTTTCGCTAAGGTTGTAATCCAGCAAGATTGGTTCAGAACTGTTAGGATTTCTACAAGAGTGAAATATCTATTTGTTCTTCCATTCATTATTTTATCCTTTCCAATTCTATTTCCATCTTTCTGACAGCATCTCTTGTTAGAAGAGTGGAATATCTACTAGTCAAGAGGAAGAGCCCTGATAGTCACGAAAAGTAGGCCCTAAAAAAGAGTAGACCAAAGATATCGTCTTATTTTCCTCTACTATGTTGCTCTATGGTGTTTTGGTGGAAACCTCAATGAATTTTGAACGAATTTCCATACAACGAAATATTGTAAAGTATTGTCCCAGTCATCATGTTGTTTAAATTTCCACTGAATAGTGAATTGTTGGATTACTTTTCCATGTTTTTGAGAATCAACTTCATGTTGCCAGGTCGTACATGATCGTGTTCACAATTTCCATTACATTGTCATAGCATATTTAAGAAGAGTAGAGCATGTTATTTGTTGATCATTCATTGCTTTCAAATATGTAGATTGTTTTCAATTAGACTGAGTATTTTTTCTATGTGTGTTCATGTCTCCTATCTTTTATATTTATAAGAATAATAATCGTAATTTTTATTCCAGGATTCCATGTGTTGTTCTTGTTAACAAACAAGAAAACTTTCTAATTTTTTTATAATTTTTATTGTTTGTCTTATTTATTTACTTTTTCGGCATATTTTTCTAGCAATAAGTTCATCCCATGATACTGATTTTCAAGTATTTTTACTATAGCCAATATTATGTATGTTTGTAAGATTCAATTAAAATATTCTCTTCACACTTTTATACTGTATACTACGATTTCTTTACACAATAAACTAAATTCATATAAAACTATAATTCCATGACTTGAACATACTAAGATAGATAATAGAGGTAAAATGCCCAATGAGCTCTCTATTTGTTTTTTGGTCGATGGTAAATAATTGAGGTCTATTAGAGAGAGTGAGCACTCTTATTTATTTATTCTGTCGATGGTCGCGGGAAACCGCAGCGATTTTAAAAGCACAGATCAGTGCATTTAGAGGAGAGCCTCCCATACACACAACAGACCAATATTAATCCACTTAGTCGGTTTGTTTTTAGAAAATCCTCTGAACCCTCTAAACTACCCTAGTCCGGGGAGAGAAATACCAACCACCGACCCCCCAGTATTCTGATTATCAAAAAGGGAGGTAGACAAACCCCCAATTCTGATCCCACAAAAACCGGGGGGTGGGGGGGGGGTGGACAGACCCACTGATCGAAATATGGATGTGGAGTTACAGATAATGAACCCCTCTGCTTTAAATCCCCCCCTCCCACTCGAGTACCCATAACTCGTGGTTTGACAAGGATTTGTTGGGGGAGTAAAGTCGATGATTCGAACAAAGGAGAACAAATGTACAGAGCCTCACCAATTATTGTTACTTTTAATACCATTATAAACCTTTCCTCTTTCTCCTACTTCTCCTTCTCTTTCTCCATCTCCTCCTCCTCCTCCTCCTCCTCCTCCTCCTCCTCTGTAACAATTATTGTTACTTCTAATCCCATTATAAACCTTTTACCTCCTCCTTTGTCTCCTCTTCCTCCTCCTCCTCCTTCTCCTTCCCTTCCTTCCTTCCTTCTCCCTCTCACTCTCTCTCTCTCTCTCTCATCTGTTGTTCCATTCAGGGTTTGGGGTAGTTTGATCCCGTTCATCAGCTTTTGAAATCATTGCGTTTTTGGTGTGTTATTAGTGCTTCCCAAAAGTTAAATACTGTTGATGTTTATGTTGATGATTTACTGAATGGGGTGGATTTGTAGGTTATAATGCCTCAGTCTGGTTTTCCTAATTCGTCTATTGTTTAAGAGTTGATTTTATACCGAAAGATAGTACGATTTTATTGTTGTAGCTTGATTTAATACGGGACAATATACCTTTAAATTGAGAAATTTTTGTTGCAAATCAAACTTCTACTGATTAGTTTTTCTAATCCAGTAGAGTCTATGTTTTGTAATGAAGAGTTTGTTAAGAATAGCTTTACGAATGAATGGAATAATAACTACTTGTCCTGTATTGGTGTGAACACTCTTATAAAATTTGAGTTTTTTGAGAAAATTGCCTCTGTACTATGGTGATATCAATATCTTGACCAGTATTGATTTTATATAGGGTATCATGATTTTATGGTGCTATTATTATATTGTTGAATATTGTATATTTTATTGTATTAATGAAATTTTTTTTCATGTATTTTATTTATATGTTGTATTATTGTATTGCTTTTTTGGAAATTGTGTGTGAATTAATGAAATGATATTGTATTCATACATCCACTTCAATTCATTTTTGCATTGTTTTAATTTTTTATAATTAAGGTGACATTTTCGTTAATCACTAGAACTTTGATCATGTGGTTATTGTCCAGAAAATTTTATAAGTATCATCGACAAACGTTTGTTTTGAAACTTAGTGAATTAGCATTTTTCATTAGTATTTTACATTTTCATTCGTTTGTCGATGCTACAGTGGCCACCCGTTTTAGTCTAGGACTTGACTAAATCCCGAGCTCATGAACCGGCCCTAGAACTTTGATCTGCTATGCGGTTCTCTGTGAAATGTGAATGTGAAAAATTTGTAAATAAATATCAATCTAAACTTTTCTCTCATTTTGTTTTGGAAAATGTTACGAACTTTGATTTTTTGTGTAAAATAGAATACTTGAAACGTCGACTAATCTGAACCGTTTTGCTCCCTTAGGCATCCCACTGGGCGGTTTCTCGCTGGCAGGTGGCGGCGCTAACGCGGCCGCTAACGCCGCAGCTCTGGCCGCCAGCGGTCTGCGGCTGCCCGGTCAAATGGGCGGCCCAGGCAACAGCTGTGTGCTGCTAGTGAGCAATCTCAACGAAGAGGTCAGTAGTAGCCAAGAGCCAGGCGAGCGGCTAGGATGATGCCATCTTGACTTGTGCGCTTCCATTGCCATAAACTCTGTATAATCACAGTGTTTTTGTTTGGCTCAACCAGTGGGTTAGCACATTGCAGTGACCAACTGCCAGAATCACCAACATTGATGATCTCAACCATAAGCTAGCTTCAACCCAGTGATGGGAATGTGTTAAAGCTGGATAACATTGTGTTAAAGCTGTATAATAATCACAGTGTACGCCACTATAACAATTTAAATACGTATAATGCATCCCATAAATTCTATTGGCCACAATCACATACATTGTGTCATTTAGGCCATCACTTGTCTATTTGACATGCTACTTGGTCACATGATTGTGGTTTGCTTTACTTCACTTCACTGACAATGCTACTTTGATTGTGGTTTGCTTTGCTTCACTTCACTTACTATATACCATACGATTTATATAGATTTACTATGCGAGTAAGTGAAGTGAAGTGAAGTAAACCAGTTAGCTTTGTTAGTGAAGTGAAGTAAAGCAAACCACAATCGTATGTGACCAGGCCCTAAAAGATCAAGAAGATACTTCAATTAAATTCAATTCAATTAACTTTATTGCCGAAAAAGGAAAAAAACCATTCACTCGTACAATATATATATGTGCAAAATGAAAGTAAGGCTAGGCGTACACCGGTTAGTCAAGACAAGACAAGACGAGATTAGTCACGTTTAGTCACTTCACATAGTTGCTTATGAAGCAACACACACCGATTAGTCATTGCATCGGTGTGTGCTGCTTCATAAGCAACTATGTGAATTACTGTGACTAATCTCGTCTTGTCTTGTGTTGACTAACCGGTGTACGCCTAGCCTTACAGGGGTTTATAAAGGGTGTTCCAGAACACCTTCCCAGTAGATTATTTTTAGAATAAGGTGAAATTTCAAATATCGCAACTTGTTGCTTGGATTTGTGGCAATGGAAACGGACCCTTAGGAATACACTATCAGCACATTCTCTCTCTTTCTCTCCTCTCTCTTTCTTTTCTCTCTCTCTTCTGCTATCTTTAAATCTCATTGTTTGATGTATCAAGTATTCCACTACTCTATCAGAATACTGTTCTTCTTCTTTGTATACTTTAAAGTCTTCTACAGAACTCAAGAATCTAAAAACTGTCTAGACTTATAATTACAATCTATCTATTGAAAATCACTGTTTGTTCAGCATTCATCAATACTTCTCTCAATTACTACAGTAAGTTTAGTAATGACTTGAGCATAAGAAGAAATGCTTCCCTTTATTATAAATTGAAACTTTTGAATAATATTCTTGAGCATAAGTTACTCTCCGTTGCAATCTCAAGTTTGAAGTAATTCTCTAAATCACTGCATAAAAGTATAGCAGGATCCTTTTAACTTGTCAGAAAACAGCTGATTTAACGTCAGTTAACGATCGTACATCAATCAGCTGTTTTCTGACAATTTAAAAGAATCCTGCTATACGTACTTCTCTCTTGCGATATGAATTCTCCAGTAGGTTCTGAAATCACTTGAGCATAAGCAAATACTTCTGTAAATTTGAATCTTAAATCTCTTACATTTTCTAGTAGTGTCTCTTGTGCTTATAATGAGGATAGAATGTTTGCTCTTGACAAATATTTTTTATTCTAAACTCTCTTCAACTTAATAATAATATAAATTTCTAAATTGAGTGCATGATATCTTTGTTCGTACATTGATTATGATTCTAATCACTTGCAGGATTAGATGGGGTTTTATATCGAAAGTTATTTCCAAATGAGTAGATTTAAAAAATAAAATAAAATTGCGAATGGTTATCATGAGTGAACGGATTCAAAATCGAATTGTTAAAGTTTTGAATCCTTATCAAAATTATCCTTATTTAAAATCGAATTGATAGGGTTTTGAATCCTCTATACATTAGGATATAGTTGAAGGAGTGAAGGATATATAAAGATGGGTTTTAGGAAATAAGGACAGTATAATAAATAATCTGGCAACAATATTAATGATAAAGGAAACGAAGGGAAGTGCAATATTTATAATTATTATTTAATATTATACAATATTATTTATCTTGAATAGGTAAAATTTCAAAGTGGAAAGCTTCGATCCCAACCCTCATTTCAAGTGAAAACTAAAAATCAAATTATATATTTTTCGGTATTTTTTCTTTCTATAATGGCTTGGTTTCACGATTCCAGTAGACGTTCAGGTTACTGAAGGCAAGTGGTCATATGATCGTCTTCTCTATACAAACACCAGTGTGCATTGGACTACTTGTTTGTATAGAGTAGACGATCATATGATCCACCTGCCTCCAGTAACCTGAACGTCTACTGGAATCGTGAAGCCAAGCCATAAAGGTGAGTATGTGCTGATTGTGTTCTACGTATTTTTTCAATTGATATAAAAATTTTGAATTTTACAGACTATTTAACAATTTTCCATTGACTTGAATGAAATTTCCATGTATTTGATGGTTATTTGGCTGTTGGTATCTATCCTTGTTCGATTTCAACCACCTTTGATCAATTTATTGTCAAATATAATTAACAATTTAATGTACTATTCCTATATTTTTTCAAATTTTATCTGTTTTCCAGACTGTACTCTTATTTTTGTCATATTATTATAATCTTGTTTGTGTTTGTTTCTAATGAAGATTAACTATTAATCTAAGGTGGTTGGAATCTTGGTTCAATTATTAAATTTGTTGATTCTTGAGTGCATTTTGTTAGCATAAGCGGTAAAAATCTTCTACTTTTCCTGTGTTAAATACGAATGTTTTTCGAGGAATTTGATTGGAGGATGCATTGTAGGATATTGTTGTTAATTTGTGTGTAATGATTTTTTTCGATAAGAGAATTTTTTAATTGATGGAGGAAGACCTAAGTTTGAAGAAAAGTTGGAAGATATCAGAATAGAATAAAATGACAAATGGCCATAAAATTTATTAAATTCGGATTTCTTCAATGGTTCATTGATTTTTCATGGCTATACGTCAAGTGAATTCGATTTAATTGAACATGCACATTATGTTTTACATTATTTCATCAGAAAAATTGTTTTTCGTGTATTGCTCTTCTTGACAATATTCTCTAAGTAAATCCAATGTAATAGATTTATTGTAGTCTGAATTGGAATTGTAAAAATGAACAAAAAGTTGAAGAAACAAACATTCATTTGAATGCTATTGAACAGTAATAGTAATGTTTTCACAATGCATCCTGTAACACAAATTCTCAAGAAGTTTTTAAGATTTGAGATTCAGTGGAATCAAAGCTGTTTTAGTTGGAAAAACTTTACAATGTTGTATTTGAGAATTTAATGAGGGTAGACTTTCATCATATTTAAATGAATTTCATTTCATCAGTTTCTCAAGAGCCTGTTTCAGAGGTCCTTTAAAACAGGAGAAAGGTGGACACACGCTGGACGTCAATAACACGGCATCCGCTCTGTTCATGTATTACTGGACTTGTAAATTTCTATGTAATGGCGTAATGATTCCTAGAATTGGTTTTTATGGAATTTGATATGATACTTATCAAATTCAAGAAATTAATTTTAATATTGAGTAGAATAACAATGAAAGCAAAACAATAATTAATCTTTTTTTATAATTCATAAATTTTCATAGATTGGAAATAAATTTTTACATCTATGATGAAAGTCTGCCATTTTGTGTATGTTTTTGTTTTTGAATAGGTGATCATACTCATGGCGTAATTTTAATGTGTATTTGTATCAATTTAAGAAAATTTGATAAAATTTGAACTACTGTAGTTAGTTTTATGAGCTATAGTAAATGAGAACAAATAGTTGATGAAAATTCTGGGCTCCTCAAGATTGAAATATATTTTTCAAATTCCCTGTAGTTTAGTCCCTAAACAATTTTCGAAACTCCCAATATACTTTAAATATTAATGTTTCAGTAGAAGCAGCTCCCCCTACCGTAATGTAAACGTAGAATTCGATATTTTCAACTTTCATTTTTCCAAATCTCTTCGCCCTAGCTAACTTTCATATTAATAAATTTTCCAAATCTTTTCTATGTAGAACCATTTTCTACTGGGTTGAAAGATCTTGGTTTTCTGTTTTATTTCTCTCGATTTTCTGTAATTTCATTTCGTAATAATCGTTCTCTATGAAATCATTCCCTGATCATTTTCATTGTTAACATTTCCACTAGACTTCTTTTTATGCTTATTTATGCTTACTATGTGTGCAATAAAAGAAATGCTTTTTCTTTCTTTTTCTTTTGTTTCTCTTCGAACATAGGACGGCACAAATTGAAGAAAAAATTATGAAAATCAACAAGAAATCGAATAGGATTACTTGACAATGAGCACACATAGAATTTGATTTAAGTTTTAGGTGGGAATAATGTTTGAAGTTTTTCAATCCAAAATATTTTTCAAATACATTAGATTTGTATTAAAAAGTCTGCTAGTTTTTAATAATAGAGTTGAAACTTGATTATTGAATTCAATTAATCATTTGGATTAGATATTGAAAGTGAATACCATTTGAATGAATTGTGTAGATATTAAATTCAATGGAATCTATTCCAAATATTTTATGATGAAATAAAATATGATTAAATATTTTATTTTTCTATTCCAATATTCATCTATTAACTCATACAAACAAAGAACTAAATACTCAACAAATTCAATGCACTAGCTCTAGTCTAAGTTTAATAACTTTATAATACATTTTTCATTAGCTTTTAAAGAAACATTAACGATATTGATTTTAATTATAAATATAGATAAAAACAATGCATTCAGAACGATTTTTTATTTTTCTCAAATAATGAAAGGTATTCTTGTAAATTTATTTTATTTTTTCAAGTATTTTCCTGAAAATAGTGGGATAGACGTGATAGTTCAAACTTATGATGAAGCTCCACAAAATTTCTTATATAAATATAGTTTTTCCTTCAAGTTACGCCGCGATTATTTTAAATGAAAATTTTTATGAAATACAGTACTTTTAAAAGTGATGCAGTATATTTACAAGATCAATTATTGAATAGGTAGAGTTCTACTAAGGACGCCAGGATTTTACAAGACCAAATTAATATTTATACAGTAGTACATTTCTACAAGTAAAGCCGTAATTTTACAAGATCAAATTAATATTTAAAAAAAAAAAAACATTCTACTACTGAAGCCGTAGCTTAACAAAGACCAAATTGATATTTTTTTAAATGGGTACATCAAGAAGTGGTACCGTAATTTTACAAGAGCGAATAATTTTTCTTCAATTACCGGTACTCCTGGGATTACGTCATAGTTGTACAAGTACAAATGAATATTCATCAAATACAATCAGATTAATTTAATTTGACGCTTGGCATTAGGTAGATAGATAGAGGTATATTATTTCATGACGTTGCTGATGACCGTAGAGTACCTACGATGGCAAATAAATAATATCTCTCTATCTATCTATCTAATGCCAAGCGTCAAATTAAACGAATCTGGTTATAGGTAACGCCCGCATTAATTACTAAACAAGTGCCTTGACTATGGTCACCTATACCTTGACTATTGCCACTTACTTTTACTGTTTTTGAATCATTACTTACAACCATTCCAACGTATTTTTCTCAGTGTAAGAACTTGTTTTTCATTGCAAACGAGAAAATGATTATCTATTTTAACTATTTTTCCATTTCTTTTTATATACTTACACAGTCGTTTTATTTTTTGTTTTTTCTCTGTCACTATGCTCTGTGTTCCTGCTCTCTGCTGGTGTGACTTGGAACCAAAAACCAACCTAACCTAACCTTCTTCTACCATATTTCTACTACTACCAAAAACTCTTCTACTTCTATATACACTGCGGCCATTCTGATCTGAACTGCCTCGTAGATGGTAACTCCAGATGCTCTATTTACTCTATTTGGTATGTCGATCTCATCTCATTTTTTTATTTACTCTATTACTCTCAATTTTTGACTCTCTTATGCTTGTCTCTGTTGTTGTTCAATTTATTTTTTATTTTAATTTTGTCTATCTATCTATATGTTTGTTTAGTTTGGCTTCTATTCTCTCTGTATTTCACTATTATGCTGTATGCTGCGCCCATTATTTGTTGTTGTTGTGATGTGAGATAAGTTATGATTTTTATGAGATGCGTAAAAAAAATGGCGTCCACAAAAGTTTCGAAAGTTTGAGGGTTGGAGATGATTTTCCTCGAGAAAAAATCATTTGAAATAAATTCAGATTTTGAAAAATTGGAAGATTAAAATGGTACAACTCAGATGTATCAGTAAACTGTATATTAGGGTCGGTTTGCATAAAAGTGGATTAAAGTTATCTCATATTACTGTAATAAATTGATATTGTAATTCGGGATTAAACTTAACAGATCTTTGTGCAACTGCGAAATATCCTGAGTAATAAAATCGTGATAAGTTTGACTTCATAAGACTTATTACTTGAATCCCATTTTGAAATATCTCGTTAAGTGGCCTAATATATAGAAGTATTACTAACTTATCTCTGTTTTCCAATATTGAAAAATTCAGTTAATATACTTTTCTAATACATATTTCAAATAAATGAAATGCTTCAATCATTTTCTTCATCGTATCATTCAAATCTTCACAGCTTTTGCTTTTAAATTCCAATCAGTAATTTTTAATAATGCTCAATGTTATTTGTAATGTTGGGGTTCTCGAATAATTATAAAGATGTAATACTATGAAGTAATGGGAGCTTCAGTATTTAATTAGTTCACATATCAGTAATAATATCAACTTGAGTCCATTACAGTGGACTAAATATACAATCTAGTTTCGACCGCCTATAGGCATACTATATAGCATTGTGAATTGATGAAAAGTAGAATATCAATGAAAGTCTTGTTTGTTCTATTGTTAATAGATAGCAGAGATATAATAGCTTAAAATAGATTTTTATGTTACAAATTCTCGAGAAAAAGCACCACCAACTCTTGAACTACAAATTAAGTGAATTAGATCTCGTTGTAAATGCTTGAAATTTATTGGGATAAACGACTGAAATAATTTTAAATCAAAGTTTCTGAAACCTTTTGAAAATTCGTAGATTTAATAATTA
Organism: Laodelphax striatellus; assembly: GCA_017141395.1. Lineage (NCBI taxonomy): Eukaryota > Metazoa > Arthropoda > Insecta > Hemiptera > Delphacidae > Laodelphax > Laodelphax striatellus. The sequence goes on from CM029542.1 coordinate 17,648,953, forward strand.
TGTTTTATGATTATTTAATTATCCTAGAAACTTGGCTTCATAGCCAATAAGACAGCTGAATCGAATACATCAAATCATTAAAATAAAAGTACAAAATAATAGAAAAACTTTTAAAAACTTCCATGTAATCAAACACAAAAACAAAATGTTAACTCATTCTCAAATGTTTGTCAATTTGATTGATGTTACCCTTGAAAGGTAACGAGTAAGTTCATAATCTATGGTGAAAGTACATAATTAATAATTTTTTAATCACTCCTTGAAATTTGAAAATGACCGAAAAATCGGATGGGGTATTATCAATAATTAGAAAATTATTATGGTTGAGCGTTTCCCAAAAAAATATATTATTGAGAAAAATAAAGTAGTTTATTAATAATTCATCTTCATTGTTTTAAAGTTTATATTTTTCAAGGTTGTTTGTGTTGCTTTCTTGTTTCAAACGTTTTACACCGAGATTCGATTCCTTTTGAAACTTCAAACCTCTCTCTCCCCCCAGTGATCAAGGGTTAGATTTAGATCGCCGATTAGTGGCGATTAAATTAGATTGGTGGTTAATATTGACGGTGGTTAACTCCGATCTTTCCATAGATTACCACGTGGAAACCCTGGTTTTGTTGATCAGGTAATAAATAGAATCATCACACTACCACTGGCTTAGAATTGCATGTGTTTTGTTCAAATTGTTATTTTTGAGAGAACAAAAATTGAAAATCCATTTCCCATAGTTCCCTAGTTAACAGTATCCCTCAATGATTTGTTGTTTGTGAAATTAATGTGTTTGGTTTGTTGAGTTTGAGGTTTTTCACCCAGATTTTGGTCATTTTTTGCAAACATTTTTGAAACTTGACAAAATTTGTTCGGCTGTTTCAAAATGTTGTTGAAATGTGATCAAAATTTGAGTTGAAGCCTTCATAATCAAGGTTCATTAGGAAATGCTTGTGATATCATTGAAGATTTAGAGGAGCATTTTTATCCATTAAATGAGGATCTTTCGAGTTTTAAGGAATGCTTTTGTTATCATTGAAGATCCAGTATTTTTATTGAATTTAAATGAGCATTATAATTCAGCTTTCAAGTAAAATATTGAGTTTAATTTTATTGTGGAATTTATATTATAAATAATAATACTATGTATAAAATATCACAACAATATTACTGTGTTATTCATTCAGAACTATTAGAAAGAACTCAAAATTAATTAATAATCACTTCTATGGTGATCTTTTGAGTAGTTTTTTTATATGATAATGAGAGTGAAGTTTATAGTAGTTTCAAGTAATTTCTAACAATACTAATTAAATTCACTATCTGTTGAACCAGGAATTCATGAGTTGAATTGAGGATTTAGAAGTGATCTTGAAGTTTTACTTCACAATATTTAAACTAATGAACCCTGATTATGAGAGACTCCATTTAGAATTTTTCCTTTAAGACATTTTTTTAGACCAATGAAATTTTAACTCCATTTGATATAAGTTAATTTCCTGTGTTGTGTAGATCAATATTGAAGCTTTTAGTTCACCCCCGAAAACTAACACAATCCCGTTTTATTTTGAATAACATTTTTATATGTGAAATTCGTAAACTTTACATGAATCATAGTCCCTGCATTCATTTTTCAATACCGTACATTTTTTGTTTATTTCATATTTCAAATTATTTTTACAACTTTATTATATTGATATAATCCTGCTGTGTTGTCTAGAATTTGAGCTTACTAGATTTTGGTTATGTACTTTAATTTTTTGAGCCCGAAACTGTAAAACCTATTAGTAGATAAAATACTGTAATATGAAACAAGAACACTCTAGATTCTCACTTTAATAATCATTAATTCTAATACTGTTGATTTTCAATTTAAATAATTCTCTAATCAATAATATACTTTATGTTATCATGTTTCCAATTCTAAACTTTGTGTGATTCCCTTGCGAAAATGAACTCTCTTAATAACATGATTTCATGCTACGGTACTGTACTTTGTTTGTTTATCATAGTTTGTTTAGTTTCACATAATTTATAGAAAATATTAACATACTATTCATGAGTTCAATCAATTTCACCTCTGATAGAATTCAATTTTTGTTTCTAGTTGAGAACTGATCTATGAAAATTGAGAATAATTTTTGGAAAGAGGACATTAATAAAATATACTCCATATGGATAATGAGGATATAAATCTCCCAACTCAAAATTTGGAATACAATTTCTTAATCAGGTTTTAAAAACCCTTAATAATTAATAGACTACGCATTTCATAAATTCAATGTGTGGATTGTGCATCTAAATTTTTCATTTTAAAATTTCAATCGCTGCTAGTATATTTTAATTTGCCTCCTAGTTGAATATTGTCATTGTTATGCTGGAGTTAGCTTTAGTTTTAAAAATATTCTTCAGATGCATTTTTTATGAGACAAAACGCAAGTTAGTAATAATTACTCTTGTTATTGTATTCGATTTAGTTTTTCAAGCTTCAATTTCATGAGAAGAATTTTTCGTATTTTTTTTCATGATACAGAATGGTGCATGATACTTTGTTGATTAATGAAAGAAATTTATAATGCTTTGAAATTACTTGATTTTATATTTTTGTACAAAGTTGAACTTGCAAAAATTAGATGAAGCTGGTTGATTTCGCCAAGGCATCTGGATTGAAAATTAATTATTGTCCAATACAACTTTCTACAATGTTCAAAGTCATCCAGTGAAAAATTGCAACATGTCTAGATTACAGTGGTATACTTACAAGACTGTAAGGCTAGGCGTACACCGGTTAGTCAAGACAAGATTAGTCAGTTTAGTCCATAGTTTTATGAGAACTAATCGGTGCTTATACAACTATGAAGTACTGTGACTAAACGTGACTAATCTCGTCTTGTCTTGTCTTGACTAACCGGTGTACGCCTAGCTTAAGAAGATGTGATGAGGTAATTCATTTTCAGTCCAGGAGCAAAATAAACCTGCTATGCGTTGAAATTCAGTGTTGAATGTTTCAAGTAATTGAACAAAACGTGGTAGAAAAAACGTTTGAGCTAATGTTCATCATCGTACCAACTTTTTTTTCACCAACAGATTTTTAAAAAATCTGAAAATTTGATGTTTTCTTTCATATTAAATTCCAATAAGCACAATATTCAACTTACTTTTGATGATAAATTTTTAAAAGGAATTACTACTCAATGAACTTCTCCATCTTTCTACTAAATGAGTGCAAACCTTCAAGCAATTTTGCTAATCTATCGTAATAATTTTGTTATAATGATTGGTACTTCATTGAATTGATTCCTCTTTAGTAAGATTGAAAATAAAGTTGAAAAGAAACTGTTGTATTTCCTGAGTGGACTTGTAAGTCTACTGAAAACATCTAGCAAAAGTTTTGCAGGTGTTTCTTGAAAAGTTATTGGATTTCCCTTGAAAAGTTTAACTTGAAGTCCTAAGGTATAATTCTTCAAAGTTTGACTTGAGTCTTAGTTCTTCAGAGTTTAACTAACTTTCGATATCAAAACATCAATAATAAGTTGGAGTTGTACTTGAGTGTGTTTATTATGCGATTTTCATTTCTGAAATGGAGGCTACATCCAATTTCAATACTGCCAGCCAACTGGCGAGTTTATTTTCCAAATGACGAGTTTTCTGTTGCCTTTTCTTTCTGGCATTCATTTCCCCTTTCTCCTTTCTCTTCTCTTGTATTTTTTTCTTATTTCTTTCTACCTTTATAGGCTACTCTGCTAATGGTTTAGAGTAATGACAAAATTTTCGTTTCACAACTTTTCAATTCAATTTAGTTTTCTCCCCAGATACTTTTTCTCCTTATTTCTTTCCTCTTTCTCCTTCTTCTTATTATTATCCTCTTACCTCCTTCTTCTTCTTCTTCTTCTTCTTCTTCTCCACGTCCTCCTTCTTCTTCCTCCTCCTCCTTCTTCTTCTTCTTCTTCTTTCCTTCTTCTTCTTCTTCTTTCCTCTTCTCTTCTTCTTCTTCTTCTTCTTCTTTCTTCTTCTTCTTCTTCTTCTTCTTCTTTTCTTTTCTGTTCTGCTTCTTCTTCTTTTTTCTTCTTTTTCTTTCTCCTGTTCTTTTTCTTCTTCTTCTTCTTCTTCTTCTTCTTCTTCTTCTCTCTTCTTCTTCTTCTTCTTCTTCTTCTTTTCTTCTTCTTCTTCTTTCTTCTTCTTCTTCTTCTTCTTCTTCTTCTTCTTCTTCTATTCAAAGTTTAAAATATTTTCTTCTCAGATCTTTTCTCTTTGTTCTTTTCTTCTTCTTTTCTTTTCTTTTTTCTTCTTTTCTTCTTTCTTCTTCTTCTTCTTCTCTTCTTCTTCTTCTTCTTCTTCTTCTTCTTCTTTCTTCTTCTTCTTCTTCTTCTTCTTTCTTCTTCTTCTTCTTCTTCTTTCTTCTTCTCTTTTCTGCTTTTCTTCTTCTCTTCTTCATCTGATTTTCTTCCTTTTTAAAAATTCATTTAGATTTACTCATCTCTTAAAATTACTATAATATTGCAATATAACGGTAGATGAATTTGAATTTTGAAATTAATTTGTCAACAAGCATATTTAATTTTTTTCTGCCTCTTTGAAATGTTTTTAGTTTATTGTAGTTGTGTTATTTTTTTCTTGTAGTTTTTTTTTTTTTCTTCTTCTTCTATTTCTTCTTCTAGTCTTTTTCTTTTATTTTTCCTTTCTTGCAACTTGATATGTCTACTGTTAACTATGGAAGAGATATTTTTGATTATTTAGAAGATTAATTCGATAATTTTAAACATAGGTTACTTTTTTCGTAAGTGCTCCATTACAATCTTAATCTGTCAGAGAGGTGAAATTGATTAAACACACATAAACAAGAAAAACATCAATTGAAAATTGGAGTTTTGAAAGAGATGAAATCTGTTGAACATCCATAAACAAGCAAAATTTAATTGAAAAATTAAGTTAATAAAGATAGTTGATCACAAAAATTCTAATTTATTGCTCATAGAAATTAACAAAACTAGTTTAAAATAATGCAATTCATTGAAGTCATGTTAAAAATTATTTTCTTTTAATTTACAAAATACATGGTATTGAAAAGTAACCTCTTTTGAAAATTTTATTCAACCTTGTATCTTGAAAACTCTTTAGTTACTGAATGTAGCCCTTCTGAAATTAGTTTGTGATAATGTTTTAGTTTTATCGGTGTTCCATTAAAATTTATTTGGTGTTAGCATTTCGAAGACACAGTTTTTTTGAGTTTTGTCCGATAACGGTATAATTTGATTTCATTCGAACTTTTAAACATAGGTTCACTTTTTGTTACAATCTTAATCTGTGTGCCTTAAATGTGATTGGGATCAAAACATCAATTGAATTTTCAAGATTTTGATGAAATCCTGAATAAATTCCAAATTGAAATTTTGTTCATAAAATTGGCAAAAAAAATTCCGCTAAAAATATAATAAAATCACTGAAAAATAATGTGAAATTCATTGTAAGTCATGTTTCAAAAATTGTTTATTTTCTTTTTCGAATTTACAAAATAGAATGCTGGGTTTTTTGAACTCTTTCAAATTATTTGTTTTTAAAGCTCCATTATAAATCACAATTAGACTTCCTCAAAAATTTAAAACTTATAATTTGTTACAATAATGAAAATACAGGTGAGAAGTAGTACATAAATTATTATTGTAATCAATATTGTTTGCAATGTTCTATATATTGTAGTTTCCAATTATTTTATATTGTTGGGCTGTATTTTGTAGAATAGTATTTGATAGTTTTTGCTTGTTGATATTGAACTGTGTTTTTATGCTCAGTTAACATGACTATGGTTGAAGAGTTGTTATTGTAGAACATTGATGATGGTAGCCTACTTTAATTCGCTGTTTAAATTCTTCTCAATCAATCTACATGATCTATAATATCCTGACGAGTTTCAAGCATTGAAGATGCCATGCCTATCTTCAAACATCTTCTTTGCAACTATTTATTAGAAATAAAGTTCTTTCAAAGTTATTCCTGCAATAATCAAATAAATTAAATTGTCATTCAATTATGACTGTAATGAATATAATTATTCTATGAGACTTGATTGATAGAAATAAGTCTCTTTTAAAGTTATCCCTCATATGAAAGTAACTAAAATAACTTATTTTTAATAATGTATTGCATATACCCTTCTATGAAACTTTATTGACTATTATGCCGTACTGTAGTGAAAATATTCTTCCAAGAACTATCATATCACTGATTGTTCAATCCCACAGTCGTTATTTCTTCAATTTCTCATGATTTTATTCATAAAAATGAAGTTAGTCCTTGAATATGATTTCAAAGTTGAAGCTCCTCTCACTTTTGAAGTGTTTTCTGCTAATAATTTCAGATTTCTACTCTTAATTTATTATATGCGAAGTGATTGCTCAATTTTCTTTAAAATCTTCCAATATTTAGTTTTCTGTAAAATTCCATTAATTTTAATCGGTTTTCAATCACTTCTAATTCATTTAATATCTTGCAAAACGACAGATTAGTTTTGTTACAATCAGCAGAATTCTATCTAAACTCCGTTTAGATAATTCTTTAATTCTTGATTCATTTAATATCATGCAAAACGACAGATTAGTTTTGTTACAATCAGCAGAATTCTATCTAAACTCCGTTTATACAGCTCCAATTGTTTTCGAGATAGCAAAATATTGATTTAGTTTTGTCTCTATTGATCTATTTTTATAAATTTGTGAGTTGATTTTAATCGAATTTGTATGTTTTGTTGTTTTGCAGGCGTTTATGGGGATGTGTTACGTGTGAAGATTCTCTACAATAAGAAGGACAGTGCTTTGGTACAAATGGCCGAGCCTCAGCATGCTCATCTTGGTAAGTTGCAAATTATTTTCACATTTTTCGATCTATCATAGATTTTTATTCCTTGAAATAAAACTGGAGGAAATTTGGCTGTTTGAATCTTTGCTCTATAAGAGAAATAACCTATTCAAAATAGATTTGTAGTGAAATATGAACCCGTTAATATTGTAATCATAATACTATTTTAAAACCACTCAAGTAGGAAACAACTTGACTTATTGTAATCGATTAAAAGTTTTCTGGAAAAAGATAATCTTTCTTTATCTTCAAGTTTCAATGTTTCACCATTATTGAGATAGAAAATAATGAGTGAAAAAAACAAAATGGCAGCTGTGTGAGTAACTATCGACTTCCGGACAATTTAAATATGATATTTAGATATGGTTTTTACCCAGGAACAATGCCCTAGAATATTGGTAGGGAGCTCTGAAACACTCTGTATAGTATAGTCTAATAGCAGAGTATTTTATAGCATTATTAATTAGGAATTTCGTTTTATTAATTTTTGAATGATAGTTAAGCATTTATAGCTTAATGATGATGAGATGAATGGACCTACAGCTTGGTGGGTGAACCACCAAGCGATTTGAAGCTGAGAGATGAATGGACCTACAGCTTCAGGTGGGTTCCGAACCACCGGGAAGCGATTTTGAAGCTCATAAATTTTCACAAATAATAATTATTATAAAGATTATTTTTAATTTTCAATTGTTTGTCTTCATCAATGCTTTCTGACCTCATCTATTGCATTATATGGACTACAGTTTCAGGTGGGTTCCGAACCACCGGGAAGCGATTTTGAAGCTTATAAATGTTAAAAAATAATAATTATTATAAAAATTATATTTAATTTTCAATATTGTTTGTTTTCACCGATGCTTTCTGACCTCATTGGGTGTCCGTATGCCGAGGGCGTAGCAATTTCTATTTGCCTGTTTAAGTCCCAGAATGAAGAGGTTCCAAGATCGAATACAGTCATCTGTTACATCAACGCTTATGCCCATCTATTGCATTATGCCACTTAATTTCTATTTGCCTTGTGCCCCAGCAATGCTGCACATGGACAAGCTGCGCCTGGTACAGTATAAAAGATTGCGAAATTTGATTTTCAAGGTGATGGTGTCCAAGCACCAGACGGTGCAACTGACCATTGCATTATGCCATTTGCTTTGTTTGTCAGCTTGCAAAGAAAAGGTATGACCAAAGACCGTTACACCAAAAGCAGTCTGCATATTTAATTTTCAAAAAGTTTGTTTTCACGGCTCCAAGAACTATCACAACATCTATCCGCCATCGCAGACGCTGCACTTGTCCAACATTCCGTGCACATGGAACTAAAATGAATACTGTTGTGCATAATAAATAATAATAAAAAATAAATAGTAGATGAACTTCAGAACAAAGGCTTAACCAGCAGGGGTGCTGTACCGATTGTATGATATGTCGCGTAGTCGGGACATGGGTGACCAAGTATTAAATAGGATCTGCTTCCACTCAACACAAATAGAACAGGAGATATTAAACGAGGAGATATTCAGAAGAAAAGTGGATAAGTGGGAAATTCTCAGAGCTACACCCCATAAACCGTACAGACCATTTGCTAGGTGAAGAAAGGAAGGCAGCAGTTTTCAGCAATAGGCTGCACATGGAGGAATGCCTGGGCATAAAGGAAAAAATGAGTATGCCATTCGGCACCAAGCCAAGCTCATTAAATACTTGGCGGCGTCTTCACTGTGAGAATTCTATCGCCTAATAATGTAATAATAATAAATAATAAATGCCCTTAGTTTCCTTCTTAGCCAAAACTAAAACCTACAGTATTACATTGACTACAAAAATGTAAAAACCCGTTTGTTTCCATCAAGTTTCTTGACCCCATCCATGGAAATTAACCCACCTAACTATGGATGTCATCCATGTACTGGAAATTAAGGTGTGAAGTGCTCTGTTGGGCAGGTGATTTTAAACCGCTATACTTGGTAAGTGAGCATACATACTATTATTTGAAACGATTTGTTCTATACGTCATCTTCCTGTATGTATTATCCAGTTTTGAATTTTCTTTGGTGTGGTATGTCAAAATTATAAAAAGAATGCCAGAATATACTTAGAATCAAATGGGATCATCAACTGACTATTGTGACGAAGGTAAGAATGTAATGTGCAAATCGCACCAGGTAAAATAGGGTTAATGTTACGAGGAAGCTGCCATGTTGTATGGAGTTTCGGTGTTACGGTGGTTGAACTGCTGTTGATCTGGAGTGATACAGGTACTTCCTAGCAACGCGTTCACGGTGCAACTGCCCAAGGAAGTTGCCCTATTTCTAGTGTGCCTGAGTGGTTTCACGAAACCAGGAAATAGAACAGCAGAATTCTAGCCAGGAAATAAAGTACAGATGGCCCAAGGAACTACACAACAGGCTTAGATCCAAAGCGATCGCCGCTATCTGTCCATTACAGTGAAGAGCCTAGCACTTGAAGCACAATCGTCATAAGTTCAAGTCAATGCCAATATTTATTGACTGAAAGCTGTCTCTTTGAAGCAAAATACAACAATAAGCTATTATTAACATAAAAAGTAAAACTGGTAACAAACTTTGAAAAAATATATATAATATATTTTTGTTTAATATATATTCAATCTATCAACAGGAGAGGATTAAAGAAATGGCACCACATGGCCCAAAACTTTGTATTCAATGAAGGCCGGGAAGAGAAAAACTTCACAGCTGTCCCGCATCATTTTGAAGAGTAATTGAAAGCAGTTTTTGCTCACAAGAAGTTCAGAGATGTTCAAATGCGGGCCCTGTTAGATGGAAACTAACAGCGGCAATATCCCGGTTTTTCCAAAATCCCTCAACAGACTCAGTTTCATGCTTCCTCAGCTGCCATGTAGCATATCGCACAGGCATGTGCATTCAAATGCAAAAAATAGAGTTGTTATTTAGCGCCACAACGACTGAAATCAAGCATTATGGACTGGATATGAGTTCTTACTCGATTTGAAACAAAGAAAAGAAAGCAGATTGCATCAAACATAAGTTACGCCCCACATTCTGTGAATGTGCGGAACGAGGAGGCCCTTTTAGATTACATGTTGTCAAAGTGTATGGAGGTCATAAGTTTGTAACTCTCTAAACAGATTTGTGCAAGTGAAAAAACTTCTTCAAACATACTTTATCCAAAAAATGTATAATAAGAAGGTTCATATTTCTTTCATCAAACACCATTCATTTTACAGGTGTAGTCCTACTTTTAAAGATACTCAAAGCAAATATTTTAGAATTTGTTATTTCTCCTGTGAGCCCTCTATGTGTCACTCCTGCTCTTATAAAATTATAGTATAACTTTTTTGTTTTCTTTGCTCACAAAAGGCCAAACTGTCCTTGGAGAAGATGAGATCAAGGAGGCTTTCACATCCAATGGCTTCAACGTCAAGGCTTTCAAGTTTTTCCCGTCAGTAGATTTTCTATTTTCAATTCATTTTGAAAATTTTATCCACTTATTAATCTGTTCATTTAATAATCACTTAGGTTGAAATTGAGCTTGCAGACTTATGATCTAGATGGAAATGCTGTCATCCCTTAGACGAAAAATTTGCAAGATCCAATTGGGCAAATTGTTAATGTAAAACTTGGATGTCTTTGTTAATATTCACTGTTGTTGAAGGGGTGTTGCTCCCCTGCGGTCACAGACAGCTCCATTTTCCACTATTTTTATATTATCCCTGCAGAAAACAAACTAAAAGTTAGTTCGAAAATTATTACGATCAATGATAGATGTTTTTCGTTATGAGGAAAAGGTAGATTAAAAAATTGAATTTTTATTAATAAAAACAAATTTTAAAGTTGAAAGGGTCAAAGAAATTAATAATATAAAGCTAGATAACTGGATGGTCTTGAAAGTAAGATACACGTTGGTTAGAATGGTTGTCTAGTAGGCCTTATAATTTTGCATTAATACTTCATCAAACTTGTTTGTATATTGATGGTATTCTGCAACAATGATGTCGTATTAGTTTGCCTTTTGTGCTTTTTAGTGTTTATTTATTCATATTTTATTAATTATGATCCTTTTTGCTTTCTTTAACAAAATTTTATTAAAAGATTATTAATCTGTTCGTTTTAATTTTACAGCAAAGACAAGAAGATGGGCCTGATTCAGCTGGGACCCCCTTCTCTTGCACGCAAGCCTACATGCTCGATTCTTTAGTAAGTATAAACAATTATAACTTATTACCCTCATGTTCTAATTTAATCTAAATCTAATAAGCTATCTGTAGTATCTATGTTCACTAGTCAATTTTGAATATAACATGAAAAAGATAGGGAAGTAATAAATCTATTACATTTTTCAGATGCTTGCACCACCTGTAAATCAGCTAAATGAAGCATGAGCTCAAGTGGGCCCGGATTCTTCAGCCTATTGCCGCCCCTTAGGCACTATTCTGGCTGCCGCCCTTGTCAGATATAGATATATGTCTATATATTATGTACATATATCGAAAGCTTTTATTACTTAAATAAATACCAATTTTTCACTAGTCAATAATGATGGTATTTAATAATCAACAATCAGTTAATTTTAGATTTTTAGATTTTAAAATGTCAGAGTTATGCTCATTCAAAGAATGGTAATAAAAATAATTTTGACAATGAAAAATGATGCTCATGAAAGACCAAACTTAATCAGGAATCACAAAAATATTTGATCCGCAAGTATGAATGTTATAGATAGAATTATTTGGGCACCAATCTCTTTCGTACTGGCACCATAGTTGTTAACTGACAATGGTATTCGGTGCATATTACCTAAAATCTTAGACTGAAGAAGATACAATTGAAATCCTATTCAGATAAACTTTGTCTTTGTTAATCACATATTATTAAAATAGAAAAAATTGAAAATTTTTTATTGTTCCTGCAAGAAAAAAATATTATTAAAATATTGAGAAAACACTTGGATCAATGATATTTATTTCGTTTTCTATGATTTGATTGAAAATGAATTCAGTTATTCGATTGGTGAAGGTATTCTTAAACTTAGTCCAACATAATAATAACTCTATAAATTTGATTAGCAATGATTACCAATGGTTATAAGTACTAGGAAAGGGCTTGTGAATCATATATTGCGAGACCTCAAGATACAAAACTATTGTCCACAACAAAAGTTACGCACTAAAACGATAATGTTTAGGAAGAAACTGAACTCAGAGAAAAAATACTTTTATTCAGTATTCACATATGAAAATAATTCAGTTTATGACGTACAGCCAAGATGGGCCTTTAAAATATTCAGATCCCTGGTGTACAGTTTCATTCCAATATCAAACTACAAAAATTTGATTAGTACACATTCAACAGCACATTAACGCTAGCCTTAAAATTTAATAAATATCATGTACACATTGAATTAGTCAACATTAAAAAAATTAATTATCTAGGTAAAACGCCGAGGCCTAACTGGTTAGTAAAATAATTGAAATATGAAATTCCACCCACATGGAGAAAAATGCGGTCCATTCAATTATTTCATAAAAAAATAATTCCATGTTTCATTCGATTTTGAGAACCATTTGGAATATTCGATTGGTAACATGAAACCCAGAGGTCAAAATAAAAAACCTGTCAAAATAACAAAGTGACAAACTATCAAAAAACAACCAATCATTGAATGAAAAAAACTGGGCTGCACTACTAATGCTCAGTAATTTGTACACTGAAATTTTCTCAATGACAAGCGGACGAAAACATAAAACTCACAAATATAAACTAACTTAGATCCCTGAGAAGCTGCGTGCCGCCCCTAGCAATGCTCGCCCCTGAGTGTCAGAGCGTGCCTGAGCCGTGCACAGCGTGGGAATCACCAGAGTACATGCAAATGCTACTGCGCACGTCACATCCTTGTTCCGTGAATAACCGGTGTACGCCTGCATTCTATTTATCTTGAATGAAATGATTGACAAATTAAATTATTATTTTATCTATTCTTAAAAACTGTAATAATCTGTTGAACTCATGACTATTTGATAAATTTAAATTTTTTGTATTTTTTAATAATATTTAATTGTTTTTTTTTAGAAAATGCACAATCACCAGCTCGGCGAGCAGAACAATTTGCGAGTGTCATTCTCGAAGCCCAACTCGAACAATCGAGACGGCCACGGAAGAGACTAGATCGGTCGGTCCAGGAAAGCCTTCGCTCGGCCCAGCAACGGTGTTCGCTCGGCCCAGGAAAGCTTCAACTCGGGTGCCGAACATTCAGAAATTGAAAACCTCGATGCAAAACAAAAGAACAGTATAAAAACAAGACCAAAGGCTTTTTCTTATTAAAAATATTTACTATTCTATATACTACTTATGACAGACATTTTATAGTGGTTAGTTGCAGTATATATGATGAGAATGAGAAGGGCTTAATTACTATAATATTTTATTATTGATATTGATTGAGAGTACTACAATTATGTTTGTGAAAGTTGTGAGTGAGCGTATGAGTTCCTCACAGCCAGTTATATTATAAGATAAGACTTTTGATTTATGGAAAATATATAAATAGACTTCAATGGTTAGTACATTGAAATTCTGGACGGTTATATTACAAGATTGACTACAAGCGCTTTGGACGTCGGAAGTGAAGTTACAAGACTACTAAATTGTATTTTGTTCGCGTATTACAAGTGTGACCAGTCCAGCATAGCTTGCATAAATGGTGTACAGGGATTGATATGATTTACTAGTATTTTGTAAAATCTGTTCCATGCCGATTAAAGATAGAATTACTACCTACTTGTAATTTGTAACAATTTCTTCTGGTTTCTAATAAGGATGCGTCATTTTCTGTGTAAATAATGTAATAACTTAGATTTCAAGTTTCAATCTATTGCCTGAAATTTGTTCCTAGACTTTGTTCAATCTTTGAACAATTTTTTCAAGTTTTTTTTCAGAACACTACTTTCAAAACGTCTGTTCTGATCTTCTAAAAGTATTGAAACTAACTTTTTTTCATAAGTAGAACACTAATTTCAAAACAATAACTTGGAAATACAGTATTACGAATTTGTAATCATTAAATGAGACGTATTGTGAAAAATTTGACATTCCGAGACTAAAATTGAAGATCAGCGTTTTGAAAAAATGAAACATCCTTCCAAATTCATCAATATTTTCAACGAATGTCTTGAATAAAAACATTCAATTTCTTATTTATTTTCGATGACGTGTAACTGGATAAGTATTTTTGGCCTCGCTTTTTGTGAATCGAGTCTGTTAATTTAATAATTATTTTTGTATTAATTTATTTTTAGACTTTGTGTGTGTATGTTCATGATCTGATTGGTAATAATTGATTGCTTTCAAAATAGATGATGGAACTTTTGTAAAAAGTCGGTTTGGTACTTGTTTTATTATTGTATTTAATTTTCTATTTTTTCATATATTGTCGAGTATTTTGGTTGGAAAGAATGTACAAGTTTGTGAATGATTTATCTTGAAAAATTAGTAACAATTTATTTTTTAAATGCGAAATAATTATCAAGAATTTATTTAAAATTGACGAGAATCTATGAATATTTATGAGATTTGATGGGAATTCATAAGGCAGTTGTAAGATTGATGGAAATCTATTAAAAAATCCAAAAATTGGTGTAAATCTATGATATTCATAGAAGCTGTTGGAAAATTAATGCCAATAAAATCTATTGAAAACACTCATGAGAAACTGCATAGGAATGGATTAAATTTTTACAAAAATGAATCATTGCAAATTTATAAAATCTCAAATAACAATAGGTTCCCACAAGTTTTTTTTTCAACTATCCTTCCTAAACATCTCTGAAGGTACTAAAACACTTGTACATTCTTTTAACAATCTTATTTTATTCGTTGATTTCTTCTATTTATTACTTATTTTTCACTAGATTCTGGGAATTACTAGAAGGTATTGAGGCTAGGAAACCAGTATTGGATAGCACTAGAGATTATTATTATGTCTTCAGGAGTAGATTTTAGACATGAATTTCGGAATGTAAGATGCAACAAAACTTAGATTAAAGTTATCAATTAAGTGTTAAGAGATCTGATTAGAAGAGTTGAAAAAAAACTTAATTCATGAAAGATTGTAATTTTTATAAATGGAATACTTCACTGTGTAACGATAGAAAATGACGTTTATGTAATATGAATACTCCAGAATCTTGGATAAATTCGTGTTAATTACATCTCACATGTATTTTTTTCTCACAAATCATGGCATGAAATGACTTGTAATAATTGATAAAAATACAATACTAGATTCTGAAGTTTTGTTTTTGCTAAACAGTTCATTCTATCGTTACTCTGTAAGTTGTGGACGTGATGAATGAGATTTTATTAGTGTTAGTTTTTTAATAAGAAAACATGAAGTATTATCAGTTTTATTGATTGAATGGACAACAACTGATCAGAGCTTGGAAATTTCTAAGTTTGTAGTTTTCTTTTTTGTGTAGATTTATCAGTATTCTGGTTCTTAATCCAGCATCTTCTATTGAAAAGTTTTAATAATTACAGAGTTTAGTTTTTAATGTTCATATTGAATCAGATGATTGATAATTTAAGAGAATGATTGTTGACGATGGTGAATAATTTTATTGTAATATTATTCGTTTCAAAAGATTGTAACTTGTGAAACTTTCTTCAAACTCAGCCGCACTTTTGGTGGCATTATCTTGTAGTAATCTATCCTTGAAACTTGATATGCGTATTATATTTTTCTAATGTCACTAAATTCATCAAGATTTATTTTCCAATGCTTTTCCGTAATCTAATTGCAAAAATAACCGTCTTAAAGTACCCCTACTCTTAACCATTCCTCAAGTATTTACTCGAAATTATTTTGATTTTTCTTTGGGAACAAATAGAGTTTCCTCTAGTTTTTGGAAGATTCTCATACACTTTTTCAGTGTTGAATCAATTAATTACTGTGAAATAACCCAATTTAAGAAACTATTAAATCTTTTTATTGGTAGTTTCAAATAAACTAACCAAATAAGTTTGGACATATAGAATTTTTTAGTAGGGAAATAATTTAAATATTAAACGTTCTAGTTTACTATTAATTTATTTGGGTGGTTTCGATTGAAAAAAGATAGGGTTTAAATATTTTTTCTGGGGTTTCCTCACTTTTTTCATTATTTTTTATTGTATTCTCTTTTAAATTCTCTAATAAAATTTTCCCAATATTACATTATAGTATTACACTACTTATTCAATCTAGAAAACTCCTGGGAATCTATTATTAATCTTATTCACTTATCTAACCCTCTCATCTTCATAATAATAATATATTATATAATTGGACTATCATATGCATGTATTTGCTGACTGTACGCATACAGCATATTCAATCTGAAATATTAGTACAAAACACGAATACAGTTACTTATTTGTTTAATTGTTCCAATTTTCTATTTTTGTCTTTACTCTAATTATTCAATTAAACATTAGCCTTCCATTTTCTTAAAAGGTTTTTGCTTTGTTAATAGGATTTTCTCTCTTTTCCTGATTTTTTCCTAAAAAAAAAACACTTGAATTTTTTTATTTTTCTCCATCTATTTCTAATTTTGCAAATTATTTTTTTCATCTATAAGACAATCACTCTTAGATAAGCATTGATAAATCTAACATTACTCTTAGTACTACACTACTCTTCTACTATAGATAACTTTATTGCTATACCTATATATACTGTGCTTCTGTATATAACTCTAACCGTGTGAAAAACTCTTAACTAACTTTCAAAAGTTTAAGATTTCTGTTTGGTTGAATGGTACAAGCTTCGTTTTGAAAAGCTTGTGACATGATTTATGAAGCTGGAATCATTAAATGATCGAATTTGAAGTATCTCTCAAACTTCATTGTTTGAAAGTGATGAATTTTCTGAATATTGTTCCACTCACTAGGTTGTTTATGTGCCAAAACAAAGCGAATTTTTTACATTTTTAAAAGTCATGTTCCTAATTTCTAATCCTACTCATGTCAATGATAACATAATTGAAACGTCTCTTTCTAAATTCCAATTCCCCCAATTTGTTATCCTTTCTGCTGTCAAGTTCAATAATTTTCTTTCAAAATTCTTACCTTAAAAATGTGAGAGGAATTGCTTTAAAACAGATTTGATATATATATCTTTAAGAGCTGAAACGTTAAGATATATAGTTGAAATACATTTTAGAAGATACATATATTTATTATCTCGATAACATTGTAGTGTTACATACTTCAAAGATAGAGTTCAGTACTAATGTATCGTAAATTATGTATTATCATAAAGAGAAGAAAGAAACAAAACAATATTAGAGAGAAGGTTACGGTATTTCATAAACAATACTTATAGTATTGTAGTTCATTGTAGTGGTAATTTTTAGATGATGAAAAGTTTATGGAAGATGATAATATTATTAAGTAATTTTTCATCAGAAAGGCTTAGCTAGGAGATAGTGTGTAAATTTATGATTGAATTTTGGACCAAAATCTTATATTACTATTACAATTATTCAAAAGTAAAAGGAATAGAACGTGTATGATATCAAGGATCAAACATAATATTTAAAATAGATCAATTAAATATATTACAATACAGTCTTTCCGTTGTTATTGAAATCGAATTAAATAGATTTATAGGACATGGAAGTATTAAGTAGACAATTTTGTTGTACGGTATTTGAAAAGGGGATTTTATTATTTTGAGTAACTATATTACAGGAATCATTTACATTAACCAATTTACAGACAAAACTTATGTTTTGTTTTGTAATTCAACAAAGAATTTCGAATTTCTTTCAATATTCACAAAGCTTTGTTTTTTATTAAAAAAATTTGCTACATCCTGAAAATAGTTGACTAGCTATATATTATACAGCTTTCAAAAGTTCCGTAGTGAATCATACATAGTTTTATCAACATAAATAGATATACTAACAACAAGTGATTATAAAAAGTGATCAAGTTAAAGTTTGCATATTATATCTATGGTTAAGAGGTTGGATATCATAAGAAAAATGTCATAAATATGAAATCCGCTTATGATATATATACTGAACGACATATCATTGATTAAACTATTAACTATATTTCAAGCTTCTGTTACAAAGAGATGCATTACTTCTTCAGCTTATGATCATTCTACTCTTGAAGATCAGTATTTAAAATGCATTTTCAATTATCTCTTTACTTCGTTTTTTTGTAAAAATATCCTTTTTTCTATGGTAATAAATATTTGTACATTATAAAGAAAGATTACATGAAATGTGTATTTTCTACATATTTTTCGTTTTTATTGATGCAATCCAAATTACACTACTTGTGCTTTGAATTAGTACGTATTTGTTCTGTATTTTGTTTATTTTATTTTTTAGTTTACAAAAATTTGAATCGTCCTACAAGAAATGTGTATCAAAGGATGTCTTCAACTGCAGCTAATCGGAAAACAAAAGATTATCGTAAAAAATCGCAAAAAAGCTTCTCTTATTTTCGGAAATAGTAAAAATAACTGTATTAGACGGAGTAAATTTCGAAAACCGACTTTGTCAATTCAAAACGTTCCCCATAAAATATATACGTACAGTTGAAACACCCACCCAGAAATGATATCCTATTTTAATATTTTGGATCGATAATATTTTCCTTATTAGCTAGTGCTGATTCTTTTGTTTGTAGAAGACTATTTTATTTTCAGTTCTTCTCATGTTTTGAATTTGTTACTTTTCAAAGTGCTTCAAGTTTTTAAAGCCTACTTAGATGCTTTATTTTTCCCCAACTCTGGCTTGAAACTATTTTTCCCTAAAGCTTGACCATTAGTTACTAGAAATCTTACACTAGTGATGCAAAAACCATTTTGTCTTGATTATGATCATTTCTCTTTCTCGGATTTTGAAATATTGTATCATGCTTCAATACTTGAAAAAACTATTTTCTTGGCCTACTTGTAATTCCAACCCAACTCTAGCAATTTCACGTTATTGAGTTGGCAACGGCTTATTACATGCAAAGTCACCGACTTATTAGTTTTCTCAAGTTGGCACTTGCTTGATTCTTTCAAAGTCTTTCAATTCTCGAAAATATTTTCTTAAAAGCCGTTTAATAATATGTATGTGTAGGGTATTGGACAATCTTAGTTAGAACTGTAAGAGAACTCTGCCTAGGTAGGATAGGGCATCCTAGTTGATAGAAATCCCTTCAGCCTGTAGTCTGCTTAATAACTTTTTTTAATATAAATTGTTAAGGGATTTTTTTTCAATTCAACATAAACTAAGCATAAGCTAAGGGTCCAATGCTTTTTTTATGAATTCCTAAAAGTTTTGATTTTTTTCTAAAATTATGATTATTAATTAATTTTTTCTGGAAATAAGTTTTAATAGTTCAGTGAGTTTTCTTACTACAGACCCTTTATAAACTGTAGATTAGTTGAATGTGTGCCAAAATCATTTCATTGTGCATGCATACTTCTCAAATCTCAACATTCTTTCAATCAATCCCATTTACTGTAATTTCCCTTCTTGAAGTTAATCTTCATCCGTTATCAAAACACTACTTGTAACTTTCTCTACTATCTTGATGTTTTTCACTGAATTTATTCATATTCAACTCTATTCTATGTATCTTTTATGATTAATTTATGTAATTTAGGCTTTAGTACCTACTCTCAATCTCTTATAACACTTATCTATCATAATATCCTTCTTATATTGGCATCGAGGTTTTTCTATAATTATTATTTCTATTATCATATATTTTAATTACTCTTGTATCTTGTAATAATCGCTAATCTTAAGGGCTTTTCCATTAATATCACTAATTAATAATGTTAGTAGATTTAGGCTATAATCTTCTTCTATTTTTCACAATTTTTTATCATAATATTTCTTCGTTATTTGTTATTTTTCTCTGAGGTTTCTCTTTTTTCTTCAACACACAAATTGTATCACATTGTGTTTCATTTAGTGTAATAGATTGTCTTTATTCTGTATCAAATTCTTGTGTTTGTTTTTGCTCTCCTTTCGTCTTTTGACACTCTTTTCCTTCTCCTTTTTCATTCTATTTCTTCTTATGCCAAGTTTTCTTTCTCATTTTTTGATCCTAATTTTGGTGTCAATCGATTTTGAACTAAAAGCAACTAATTCTTCTCTTTCCTCCTCCTCCTCATCCTCCTCCTCCTCATTCTTCTCCTCCTTTATTCCTCCTCCTTCTTATTTTCTTCTTCGTTTTCAATAATTTCCTTCCACAAATTTGTGAAAATTCTCAGTCTTTCTCAATTCAATTGCAAGCGTGCCTAACTTTACTCTTAAATGGGATCAAATCTTGTAACTTTAACTAAAATTTGCTTCTATTTTCAATGTCTATAAATTTTCTGAATTATTTAAAAGCTACTACTGAATCTTTAATATTATTTTCTTCGAACTAAAAATCATACATTATTCTTAATGTTGTTTATTGGGTGTAGAAAATTTCAACAATTATCATTTTCGTGAAGTCAAATATTCATAATGATATATGAACATCCCCTTCACAAATAATATTATTCGTCTACAAATGTAATACTTATTCCTGCACTTACGACTGCCTCTTCATTTTTCCGAATTTTTTTGAAATGAAATCACAAACGTTTGGTTCACTGTGAGTAAAACTTACAAACGAAAAAAATGAATGTAGTTTTTTATATTATATACATATTTAGACTAAAACTATATAATCTTACAATAAAAGAAGATAAATTTGTAGTCTAGAGAGAAATTATTGTGTTTTGCTTGAGTAGTCTGTAGAGAAATGATAGAGTACTTAGCGTGGATAAATTGAAAAAATATATATAATTGTATGGCTGGCACCAATCTATCCTCTCTATATATCTGTCTATCTAAGGTGCCAGTCATCTCTATCTTATTTCTATGTCTGTCACTCTATATTATCTATCTTGTCTATCTACTATTAGTGTGTATCTGTCGTTAGATTCTTTAGAATTTCTTGTCTATGGTAGTTGTCTTTACTGTATGCTCTTGTCTTGTTGAATTGATCATCGCCATTCTAGTATGCGTTCGTTCTTGTATCTATCAAAATTAATTATCATTAAATTGAAAACTTGAAGTTCAAGTAGTTTACAAAGAAATTAACAACAAAATATTCAAAAATAAATATTTGATTCATGAATGTTGACCCTACCTCAGTAATTATGGAGGCGTTTCAAACCATACAATTTTCTAGTCCTTTTTAAGACTTGGAGGAAAATATTCAAATTAAGATCCTTCTAGTGTAGGAGAGTCCTTTAAAAAAGAACTATTCCTCAAAATATTAGAGATCCAATTGGAATAATATTAAGTTTATGAAACAAGAATTTCTTCTATATCAATACCAACCATCGAATTGTTTAAAGAAAACAGTTGAAAAATGATTCAATAAGTTTAAACTATTATTTATTTAGTTTAATATAAAGTGAAATTATATAACTTGATTTGGTTAAAAATTTATATATTTATATAAGGAGGAATATTTCTCCTTGTTACAGTAACAAGATCATCTTACAACTCAAGCTTTAAAATAATAAGTTATTGAGCTTTGAAAAATCAAAATTTTAGTATTTTCTGATTATAGATTGCTGATGAAGGATTCTATTAGGAATTATATCTCGTGTTATTATTAATCTAGTTAGATTGGCAAGCTTTTTTAATGATCCAACTCGATTGATGAAAATTCCTTTCCACAATTAATTATCTTACATAATGTCGAGTAAACCAAGTGATTTATTGAGATCAATGATTATTCCTTCAAAAGTAAATAATTGAAATAAGAAGTCAATAGGTTGTCAAACAATCAAATAAATTGTATTTGTAGTCTGAACAAATTAATGTCCCTTGAGATACAATTTTTTCAAAAAATCTCAAACTTCGATTAAAAATTGACAAGCTCTTTCAATACTTTAAGGAATCCTACAGACTTATCTATCTAAGGATCAAATATTTGAGGGAAAATCGGAACAAATCTATTATTAGCAATTGAATCTGAAGCACCGCTTTCATTACAACAAATCAACAAAAATTGTTGTTACAGATTTTTAAACCTCTTAGCTCTAATCATTGAAGAATCCTACATGTTCTTGATGAAAATAAAATTCTGGATAGTCAAGAAATTTACATTTTACTTATTTTTCTGGAACGAACACATAATAAAACGGCACTGATCAATAGAATAATCTGTCTCCATTTCAACCTTGCATTTCACACCATGTAGTCTCACCTATCTTCTAATCTAACCTACTATCTATCTCTGTAACTGAAAACCATGTCTATCGTACTATATATATTTATATAGCTCAGATTATGCGTGTATTGTGGCCCGGTATATCTATAGATACAGGTCTGCTCCCTGCTGAACTCTAGTAGGCGAGTTTCGACTTTGAAATTTTCCGATACCGGTGTCCAATGAAAAATATATAATTCTGTAATATAAATATTATATAATTCTCTTGCTGTTTCTCTCTTTCTCGTCTCATACTGTCTTCTATTCCTCCTCTTTCTTATCCTTTCTCCATTCTCTTCTTCTACATCTTTCTTTCTCTTCGTTGTGTGTTGCCTCTATCCTCCTCCTCTACTGTAAATATTTCCTATAATCAGCCCCACTTCGCTCGCCCGTTTTAACCTTCTAAACCATTAATTAGATGAGTTTGCTATTATAGAAATGGGCTTCGACCTTCTTAAACTCCTCTCCTCTTGGGAAGGAGGAGAAAGAAAAAATCTATTATTGATTAACTAAATATCAGACTCGCTTGACGCGCCTGTGTTTTCAAATCAATTTTTTCAACTATATACAAGCTATAAAACACCAAAACAATCTTAGGGCCGGTTGCACGAAGATGGATTACAGTTAATCTTTGATTACAGTACTGTACTCATAGAGAATGAATGAAAATGAGAATTGTTAATTGGAGATTAGCTTAACACTCCTTTTGGTGCAACTGGGCCTTCGATTTTCGACTAATTAATCATGGAAAACAAAAAATTCTCTAGATTTACAATAATCACTGGAACATGTGAAACAAAAACCAAGTTTTTTACTTGTGGTGGTGGAGGAGTTAGAGTGCATTCACAAAGACAGGTGATTGTATTGCAAGCGCTTGCTAACAATAGAATTGAATTGCACACTTTCAAGTGTGTGCGTTCACATACAAGCGGTTGCAGCAATAGAATTGAATTGCACACTTTCAAGTGTGTGCGTTCACAGACAAGCGCTTGCAGCAAGCTTTCTTTGTGTTTGATTACTTGAAAACTTGTAAAAACCTATTTCTGAAACATGGTTGTAACGCGATGCAAGGGACTGCGCACTGATTGATGCTGCATCAGATTTATGTTATAAACGAGTTATTTAAGCAATTATTCAATTACTAAGGGGTAATAAGAAGTTTCGATTTTACATCAAATTAAATTTACTTTACAATAAAATAATTTAATTTACATTAACAATTTAATTTGATCTTCGGTGTAATTGATAGGTGCTGTGAAATCTGATCTTCACAGTAGAAGATCAGATTTTTAAAAAAATTGAAAAGACATCAGGCTTCTTCAGACTTGGGCTAGGCGTACACCGGTTAGACAAGACAAGACAAGATGAGATTAGTCACGTTTAGTCACAGTAACTCACATAGTTGCTTATGACGCAACACACACCGATTAGTCATTGCAACTATGTGAATTACTGTGACTAATCTTGTCTTGTCTTGTCTAACCGGTGTACGCCTAGCCTTAAGATATCTCTGAGATGTCTCAAGAAGTAACCTTTTGGTTATCGGATCAAAAAACAGACTTTTTTGAAGAATTTGAAAAGATATCAAGTAAAAATAGGACTATCACAGTGAAAAATTCCACATTGTGCCGAAAAAAAGCAAAAACTTTTTTTTTAAACCAGCATTTTAGCATGTAAATCAGGTTTTCGTCCAATATACAGTAGTTTTAATGATATTTCATGAGTCAGAATGAGTGTTGTAATCATACATTGGAGTGGTCCGTAGCCGAGGGCGATAAGCGCTTGTCTGATATTCCAAAGGTTCCAAGATCGAATACAGTTGCCGGAACGGATTTTGACAGAAACGGCCACTCCCGTCTTTCGGAGGAGACGAAAAGCCGTCGGTCCCGACTGCCTAAAAACAGTCGTCATCTCTCATCATCACCCCGCTCATTACCCACGCACAAGCCTAGAGCTCATGTGGGCATCACCCTAAAAAAAAAGTTCATTTGAATAGAGTTGAAACGTTAGTAAAGGTGTAAAAGGTACATTATTGTTCAAGTTTTTACTAAATCCTGTCCTTGAGCTTGTTTTTTACTAATAATGTTACATAACATGATTTTTAAAGAATAAAATGCTCAACAAATCATGTTATCTTGTATTTCATTGTATCTTGTAGTAGAAAGCCAATATTTTGGGATGAATGTGAAGAAGCTTTCATTCATGAAGTCAGAAAAGATTAGTTTATTATCTTATATTGAACGTTTCAGAACCTCCTTCACCAATAATCCATTAAATATTTTACATGAGATTATTCAGAAACTATATAAAATAGATTTTAAATCCAGAAGAAAGGCTAGGCTACTGGTTATAAGCCAAAATCGCATCAACTCGCCGTATTTTGTACTCTCATCCTATAATTTTGTGTGAACTTTAGAATCGAACAGGTAATTTAGATAGTAAGGTTCTCTACACACTTGAACCTCTTCCATATTCTGAAACAACAATCGGTTGAAAAGTTATTCGCAAAAAATTATATCTCATAACCAACTCTAGAGTTCAAGTTTGTTAGATTTTATGAGATTTTGAAGCTTTTCTGTCTTGGAAATTGGTCTGGACGATACTTTTTATTCTCTTTCAATCCTTAATTTCCATTATACATCAATATCCTCACCCAATAGATGTTATTTGTTAATAGGTTAATAGATGTTATAGGTTAATCTAACCTATCACTTTGAAAACTATTAAAACAAAATTTGAAACAAGCGGTTCAAACGTGAATTAGTTACAACAATATGCCGCTAGATCACGCGGGCTCTACTACTTGCAATCTGTCCGTTTCTTCTCCGTTACGTTTCGGTTCCGTTTCATTTTCGTTCCAATCGCATGTCTTTCTCAGTCAGCTGTCCATCATTATTTGTCACAGACAGTTTTTATTCTTCTCCTTCTCCTTCTTCTTCTTCTTCTTCTTCTTCTTCTTCTTCTTCTTCTTCTTCTTCTTCTTCTTCTTCTTCTTCTTCTTCTTCTTCTTCTTCTTCTTCTTCTTCTTCTTCTTCTTCTTCTCGGTCTCAAATAGAGGATTATCTTGTGTGTATCTGTAGATATAATAATCATTGTCATTATCATCATGAGCATCATAAAACATGGCTGTAATTATCATCAGTCGAATCAATCCTACTGGCATGAATTTGAATTTCCCGCTCGGATTTACTTGCCTCACTTCAGTTCGCAAAGGCCAAAATAGCATTGCTTCTATATCTGTAGATACGCTGTCGTATAATTTTTCAAAAATTTAACATTGGCAGGATAGGGTTTATTTTTGCGATTTACTCGCATGAACAGCGTTTTTGTGCCATTGGCATCGTGAGAACAGTTTTGCAAATGAAGCATAGCTATTAGACCTCAGTGCGCTCTAGGTGTGTCACATCTTTTATATATAGTACGATCCTTTTAACTTGTCATAAATCAGCTGTTCGGTAATAATTAAACATTTTTTTTTGAAACGATAATCAAAAGGATTAACAGTCTTAAAGTCCTTAAAAGACCTTTTTAAAGAAGACCTTTCAAAGAATAACTTTTTAAAAGACATTTTCAATAATCTGCGAGATTCAGCATTTGTAGGTTAAGTATTGTGATATTGCTCTTCAAAACATATGTTTTCTGACAAGTTAAAAGGAACCTGCTATAATTTTTTATGAATATTTTAGGTATAAATACCACAAATAGGCATTTTCAAATGGAAAAATTCATCAGAATAAAATAATTCCATTATTTTACGGTTTTATTTCATTAATCGTCATCATAACTCATCCTATGTGATATCTGCAATTGTTTAAAAATACACCAGTTTCATGTTCAAAACTCTAAAATGAAACAAATAATCATGAAATTTATTTATTAGAATCTTATTCACCTAATTTTCAATTTAATAAGAATTTAAAAAATAGTAAATTAGCGTTATTGAATCCTAACCTCTATCGTTACGTAGGATACCGGTACATGGGTACGTTGGGTACCAGTTTTGAGATTTATAAACTTTATTTATTTCAATCAAAGGCCTGACTTTAATCTTTTAATAGGTATACTACAATAATATTCCAGTTTTCTAATAGAACAAAAATATTGCTTGGTTCTTCCATACAGATACATTACCATTAGGCTATAACCACAGATAAGGTAGTAATACCTTATAATACCTTAGTAACCACAGATTACTACCTTATCTGTGCTATAACTGACAGGTATGCAACTTTAAAAGCCTTTCCCAGTGGTTTGTAATCCACCCAAACAGGTAGGTCAATTTTTTATCTATACTAATCTTATATTATAACAATTAAGTGATGATACTTTATACCTACCCTACTTTAATAGAAGAACACCTTATTACTGCTTTTGTTAGGTTGTGTAGGCTACTTTTTCTTCATCCACATTCAAGATGGCATAAATAAGCATCTTATCAATAGGCCCCCAGGATGCTGAATTTAGGGCCCAAGTTCTCTTTTCTGAAGTCAAGAAGTCGTTTCCTTGAGCTGAAGCTTAATGAAAACGAAACTCATGCTATGTAGGCTACACTTAAGTAGAAGACACTGGAAGTAAGAAGTAAGACTTGCCAGAACAGTGTTATTGCTGCTCCTGTCACCTCAACTTACTTGGTTTTTTTTTTATCGACCCCAAGTTGTCATGGGAGTCTCATATTGTTTGAGTGTGCAAAAAACTAGCAAGGTTTGTGTATCTGCTTCGGAAGATACGGACTTCTGAGTGCCCAGCGCTTGCTGATGTTGTACCATGCTGTCTTCAGCAGCCACATACAGTAATATATATGATACATATGCCTTTATAATATGATAATAATGCCTCTTATAATTCCATTATAAGAATAAATAAGCGTTACCATACTTAACATTTTGTTAATACAGTAACAATGAAAACTTTATAGTCGGCTGGCTATGTGTAAATGCGGCATACATGAGACTGATTAATTTCTATTCAACAGCTGACCTTAATAATACTGGTTTAGACTAATCATTGTTTTTTTGTTTGCAGGGTATTTTAAGAAACAAAAAATGTACAATTGCTACCACAGATGAGACTGTTGAGCAGGCAGAGAGAAGAAGTAATTAATTCAGGTGTGAACTAAATCTCAATTTATTTTTATTCATTCTAATGATATTTTATATATAGCTGGTCTATTCAGCCAAGGCATCTCTATTGAAAATGAGTTATTGTGATTACAGCTTTTTAAGACGTTCAAAGCAAGGTAATTACAATGTACAAGCATAGAGAAAGCATAGGAGAAGTAGATGATTAAGTTAATCACCATGTCAAACGGTCGATGATATGTTTTTTTCTCAAAAAACTGCATGTTTTCCAAGCCACTGCGATCTCTCCTGGGCTTCTCTGTTCACTTACCTTTAATTCTTTGTAGTTTCACTAACATCAGACCACCAATTAATTACAGTAATAGCATGCATACTGGATTTGAAAATCACATGATGACTGATAAAATGTTGTTATAATAATATACAGTACTCAACAAATAAGAGTAATAGTTACATTACTACAAAAATAACAGTAACAGATACAAGTAGCAGCTCGTAGGAAAATCCACGATTGAATTTTGCTTTGTAGAAAAATCCACGCTCAACTGGTTTGTATTAAAGTTCAAGGAGCCGTATCAATGACACTAGTCAACCCCTCAGAAAATGGCGCCTTGGGCAAGTGCCCAAGTAAATCTGGGCCCGCCTAAATCTATCTACTATCCAACCATCCAGCAGTGCGGCGTCAGTCGATATTATTGAACACCGCTAGACTATTTTATAGTTTTTATACGTGTAATACAATAACATAAGTCGTTTATTTCTTGCAGAATGTCTACAAAAGACTGAACAATACAACCTCAACAAGTAGCAGTCAATGTTGCACGGCCAACCTGGTGGGGGCGTTCAACATCAAAGAAAAACATCTTGCTGGACAAAAGCTTGAAAAGAGTAACAGACCAGCTTGATGACGTCGAGGCCACGGTATATAGAAGAAGACGGTATGGGTCACGAATAGGATGCGCAGTGGCAAACTGTTCCTCTGACGTCATCTCTACCCACACTAGCAGCTGTACTCTATACTTTAACCCGTATTTTTATGCACGCTGTTACTAAATCGATTATAATTCTTTTCCTAAAGTGTTCTGAGAGCTGAAATTTTGGATATTTATTGTCAACATGTTAGTTGAGGTATTACAAGTAAAAAATCTTGTATATTGGACTTGGAAATACGGAATATTTGTCATTCAAAATAATGACATAAACAAGCTTATTAAAAACCCCGCCAATATTATAGCTGGACGCATTTAATTTGGCGGTTACCAGCTGATTTGGTGATTAAGTTTTTACTGAAAACCAATCATATGCCAACCGCCAAATTCAATGCATCCTGCCATATCTACTAGTTTCTAGGATCACAGCTGAGATCGCTAATCACAGCTCCGACATGAACTCACTCTTACTTTTTTGCGCTAATACGAATCTTGGTTTTCGAATTATTCTAATCACAAATATTCCAAGTCCAATATACAAGATTTATCACTTGTAATACCTCAACTAACATGTTGACAATAAATATCCAAAATTTCAGCTCTCATAACACTTAAGAAAAAGAATTATAATCGATTTAGTAACAGCGTGCGTAAAAATACGGGTTAAAGTATAGGGTAGAGTTGAAAGTGTGGGTAGAGATGACGTCAGAGCCTCCCAGCTGGCTCGAAGCCACATGCGCGTGACCCATACCGTCTTCTTCTATATACTGTGGTCGAGGCAACAGTCCTGGAGCTCCTGCACACCGCGTCGACGTGGAACTTGGCCCAGATGAAGAAGAGGAGGTCATGGATGTATTTGAGAGAGAGGTATTGCATTGATACTGTTTTTCTCTTCCACTGTTAGGAAAACTTTATTTTGGGGAAGGGATGTTGATCATGGTAGTGATCTGATGCACATACAGCTAGCTTTTATTATTTCTCTTGACTTCCTCTCTAATCTTCATTGGGGTACCACTCTAATTATAATAAACATATCTATTGAAACTCATCCATAAAATTATAATAAACGGTGTAAACATGAAAAAAATAAAACAGTGAAAACATATTGAAATAAAATGATTGAAATGGAAAATCACAAACAAAAGCATATATATCATGTATCTATTAGATTTAGAAAAAAATCAATCTTAAAGTGTTCGTATGTAAGTGTGCTTAATTATCAATCAATTTTTAATACAGTAGAGTGAATTGCACTGTTTCAAGGTGACGAAGATGGCCACTCTCTTTACGGCCATATCTTGTAACCTATTTTTTTTTATCGGTGGGGAGACCCTTACGGGTAGGTTCCACCTCGCCTTATTTTTGTAACCTATGAAAATGGTCAATAATAAATAATGAAATCGTGTATTTTCAGACCCTGCACAGGCATACAACTGTAATGTGTGTCTCACTCCAATGCTCGAATTGATTGCAGCTCTACCATGTGGACACATCGCAGTATGTTCCACGTGCCTCCCACACTTGGTAGGTACCACACGAGGAAGAAAGAGTGAGGTGCGTTACTTGTTGGACACCATGTATACTTGCAATGAATACAGAATATAAGAAGTGAAACCTTATGGAGTTTTCGGGAACTAAATTAGTTTTCAGTTTGCTGAGGTTATTAAGTATACTTGCAATGAATACAGAATATAAGAAGTGAAACATTATGGAGTTTTTGGGAACTAAACTAGTTTTCAGTTTGCCGAGATCTATTAATATTATTATTGTGACATAGACCATCAATGTTAAGATATGATCAGTTGAATACCTGTATTTTTTATTGGAAATTTCAATATTGCCATTAAATCATTCAAAAAACTTTGAGGTTCAATAAATTTGACTACCAGATTGGCCTGTTCCATAAATATTTAGAAGTCTTTAATAGAAGAAAATTGTGCTTATAGAACTGCTAGTATTGGCTAAGCATTAGAATGGAATTATAATGTAAATACACTTATATCATCTATACTGGCAGCCATGCAATAAGGCGGCTGAGACATTTTGAGCTGTTGTCAAGTCTTGCCAGCTGACTACTCAAATCATGCAGGAGATCGACTCCGACGCTCAAAATAGGCAGCACAGCGTTGTCAATTCGTGATGAGGAGCAAGCAATTTTTGACTTTCACTCACTTTACGAGTTTCATATTCGACAACAGCGCAAAAACTGTCAGACACATAATTTTCTTGGTCGCCAGTATAGGGATATATATTTCCAAATAGTAATACAATCAAATTCATTTAATTTGACGCTTGTCATTAGATAGATAGATATTATTTCTTTGCCATCGTACTCTACGGTCATCAGCAACGTCAAGAAATGATATCTCTCTATGTATCTAATGCCAAGCGACAAATTAAATGAATGTCACTGTACCTAAAGATTATAAAACAGATGAGAGTGCATTATTTGGAGCTGACGTTAATTTCAAAATTGATTGCTCAACAACAATGATTGGAGAATTTCAGAAAATCATTTGAATTGGACTGAACTAAATTTGCGACTTTGATCTGAACAAAGCTGTCTTGTAAGGTACTAATCCTATTATATTAAGCGAGCAATTTCTGTATGTTTGTATGTCCAACGGATCTCGAAAACGGCTCTAACGATTTTGACGAAATTTGGAATATAAGAAGTTTGTGATACAAGGTGGCGCAAATGGATTGGATGGTTTTAAAATACTTGTCAAACTGTCAATTTTAAAGGTATTGGATTGAAATAAAGTGCAAAACGTGTAGTTACAAGGGGAGTTTATTAACAAAAAATTATTAATGTTCGTTTTTAAAAATTACATCCATCAAATGCCCTCCTTCTCGAGCGACGCATTCTGCATTGTCCGCTCAAGCATATCACCAGGAATTGATGTCATTTCGTTGTGATTGCAACTCCTGAATGGATCATGTAGACCGCTTTTAAATAGTCCTATAAGAAAAGTCACATAGGTACTGTGATACGAGGGCCAATGGAAATCTCCATTACAGAAATCAAACAGAGCGTTCTGCCGTTTGATTTCCCGTAATGGGAATTTCCATTTCATTCAATAATCACTGCGTATTTTGAAAATCATTGATACGGTGTTTCAGTTAAACAACTTAAAATTTGAATAATATAGGCTTCATAAGCTTAGAATGCAACGGCTTGATGTCTTTCGTATCAAGCGAGCAGTTCTGTGCGTAACGCTTTTGAGCCTCCTATCTTTCCCATGTTATTCCGCCCGGCCGTGCTCCAGCTTCGACTCCATTTAAACGCATGTTAAATGGAAGAGATTTTCGATCGGCTTCTGAGCGAATGATACGTTTGAACAGAGAGTGTACCGTGTGAGCAGTTCTTTGCGTAACTGTCCTATCTTTCCAATGCTATTTCACCGGGCCTTCGTCAGGCTTTCAAGTGGTGGATGATACGCAACTCGAAGCGTAGTAATGATTTTTTCAAAAATTAATTAAAAATAGTAAAATACATGTGAATGAGTGGAATAATACATCAATTTGCTCAGAAAGACCTGAATTTTCGTTTAATCGTCTCAAATAATCATTTGTTTCTGTCACGCGTCTATTTTTGATGGTTAAAGTAATTTTTTAATTACTGAATAACTAAAAATGTAATGATTGCAATAAAAACAGTGTTGAGTGCTGCAGATTTTTGGTAAAATTTCCGATATTTCTAGTCATTGTTTGTAACTTAGTCATAAATAAATTTGAGAAAAACTAAACAAATCGTCTTCTCACGTGTTTTTGAGGTGTTTGTTCAATTATATCACAGTCCATCAATTATATCAAGAGTTCATCAAAACAGCTGACCTAAAAATAGTTATCAACCCATATTATTATTTCTATGAAGCAAAATTTAACCACAAGAGCGATTTTTCAAATGATATGCATTCAAACTCGATTATTCATAATATTTCGAAAGCTCAGATTAATCTTTTTATAGTGCAATGATGAATCAGTGCATAAGACTGATGGCTGTACTTTAAAAAATTGTTTAATTTCATTCCTTTTTTCCTTTAAAATTTCCATTCCTGTGCCTTTGTAGGCCTACCCCCGAGCAGAGCTCGGTACCCCGATATTATACTAGAAATGCATATCATGTTCTGCTGATTTATAACTTTTTAGTAAGTAGGTACCTAACAGTTGTTCAGTTCAATGTTTGAATCATGCAGAAACGCATTTTGCAATAATAGAGGCTCTTGTACTTGTCTTGCTTGAAGCCACGGTCAAATTAAGCCTCTACTCACACTAGGAAACTCAAATCGCGTCGCTCGGCAACTGGAATAACAAAACATGTGTTTTCAAATGATGACGTTCAGACAACGCGGTTGCAGGATCGTCTGAAAACACATGTTTTGTTATTCCAGTCGCCGAGCGACGCGATTTGAGTTTCCAAGTGTGAGTAGAGCCTAAATCCAATAAAATAATATTAATAGAATACTGGTCATGGACTGAATATGGAATACTGAATTTACCAAGTCAGCTGTTCTATTCAAGGTCATTTTATTGGGTGAATCTGATGAAAAATTTGATTGTATACAGTGATATTCGTCTAATTTGACGGTTAGGCTGGGCGTACACCGGTTAGTCAAGACAAGACGAGATTAGTCACAGTACTTCACATAGTTGCTTATGAAGCAACACACACCGATTAGTCATTGCATCGGTGTGTGCTGCTTCATAAGCAACTATGTGAATTACTGTGACTAAACGTGACTAATCTCGTCTTGTCTTGACTAACCGGTGTACGCCTAGCCTTAGTATTAGATAGATATTATTATTTTCTTTACCATCGTACTCTACGGTCATCAGCAACGTCATGAAATAATATCTCTCTATATATCTAATGCCAAATTAAATGAATCAGATTATACATACACTACCACTTGAAAAGTGACACTGGGTGAAACTAGATTGAATATGCTGAAGGATATATTGATAAAAAAAAGAATTGATTATTGATTTCACTTCACTACCGACATGTAGTCATATTATTTTAAATTTATATAACTGATTTGTCTAATGTCTGCATGTCGGTGGTGAAGTGAAATCAGTAGTGTATACTGGTATACATCACAGTTCGTAATGGATCAAGAAATCATCATCTTCAAAATAATAGTTGATTGTTACAAATCGGAATATATTAATAAAAATTCAACAAATTAATAGTTTTCTACTAATTATTTATTGTTATAAAACCAACAACATTTCTACAAACAATCAATAAATCTACACTTAACATTACGCGGACATTTTTTTAGACTACTTTTTTGTTTTCTTTTGTAATAAGTTGATGTATTTGTTTGGTGTGAAAGTGTCTCTGTCCTCTTCTTCAATGACAACTTTGCTCCGTGGTTTGCGCAGTTCTATTATGGCCTTGGCTTCCTCTTCTGACAGCTGAGTCAAGTCTAACGGCAACTGAAATTGAAAACAATTAAATTTTACATCAAAAACACATACAATAGACAATAGAATGAATAGAAGGACAAAGTTCTTATCGAAATTTATGGAATAGCATGGATACATCATTAAAAAACATAAATTTAGTAGTAGAAGCTCAACTACAGATAGATTAACCAGGTAATTAGAATACAAGGTAGTGTTAACGCGCAGCGCATCTCATGCCCGGTTCTTCAGTCGTTCAATAAACTTATTGGATCCATAAACTGTCTATTGAGCGACTGAAAAACCGGGCATCAGTCTATTCAAAGCTCTGAACCAGCTGATCGCGTGACAATACTGGAGATCAACAGTTCGATTTTCCCCAAGTTATATTCAGCAATTTTATTATGTATTTTTCTCAAAAACATTCTGCTTTTCACCGAGACCTCTACTGGGCTTCATTGTATATTCATATTCAATATTATTCTTTTAGTAGTTTCAACACCATCAGACCGCTAATTATTTCACTAATAATTATTATAACACTAATTTATTAAGTGGCATGCAAACTGGACTCGAAAATCACGTGATCAAGGGTATCCTACTTTCAATCTGATATGCATGCCATTGAGTAATCGGAAGCTTTGATAGTAGATATCTGATAGATTAGCTGCCTGATAGTATTGAAACGATAGTAA
Source organism: Laodelphax striatellus (assembly GCA_017141395.1). Taxonomy (NCBI): domain Eukaryota; kingdom Metazoa; phylum Arthropoda; class Insecta; order Hemiptera; family Delphacidae; genus Laodelphax; species Laodelphax striatellus. Next base: position 17,683,155 of record CM029542.1, read on the forward strand.
TATTAATTTAATTTGGCGGAAGACGATATGTATGTTTTCTTGACGTTGCTGATGACCGTAGAGTCCGATGGCAAAAAAATAATATCTCTCTAGCGTATCTATCTAATGCCATCCGCCAAGTTGAATGAATCTGACAACAGAAAGAATCTGATTCTTTGGAGAGGTCGCGGTGGCTTGAGAAACATGCAGATTTTTGAGAAAAATACTTACAAAATTGCTGAATTTAACGTGTAATAGATAAAAATATCGTAAAAAAGATAATACTATAGGTGTAATGAGGTAATTCATTGTTAGTCCAGGTGCCTCAGCAGAGTGATAAATTCGCTTCTTAGGCTAGGCGTACACCGGTTAGTTAAGACAAGACAAGACGAGATTAGTCACAGTACTTCACATAGCTGCTTATGAAGCAACACACACTGATTAGTCATTGCATCGGTGTGTGCTGCTTCATAAGCAACTATGTGAATTACTGTGACTAAGCGTGTCTAATCTCGTCTTGTCTTGACTAACCGGTGTACGCCTAGCCTTACAGTTTCTACATCTTTAGATACACTGTATAGGATAAAAATGGGTAAACTCATCCACTATAATGCAGCTATATCAATACCTAGAGTATAGAGGATGTACAGAATTCTTAGACATTTTGAACATTATAAGAAAATGTAATTAGCTTTAATAACTTGAAGTTATTTCAATACAGGGTGTTTCAAAGAGGACTTTACAACTTTGAAAATACATACAATTTTTTTTTAAAAGAGATATAGAGCAGAATTTGGTCTTGCTTTTGCTGCCCATTTGATTTGGTTTTTGCTGCCCATATAACAAGGCCCTTATCAGATGATGTTAAATTTATATTCTTAACAACTACAGTATTTATAAAGTCTCATCTCTGATCAGTAAAGCCTCACATACCGAGGTTTTTCTTTACATAAACACAGCAGTTTGTGATCACTTACTTATTAAGTGATTTTTAGTGTCTATATTTGATCAAGTGAGAAAAGAAGATGAATCCACAACAATTAAAATTGAGTTCTACCTTGATGATAGCTCTGGGTTCGTGGTAGCGTATCTCGATCGAAGATCCATCTGGATTAACAAGCGTAGTTGGATACTTCCGCAGAAATCGGCGTCTGTGGATTTTTGTGATGGCCGCTGATGCGCTGCTAATGCTTCTACTGCCAACTGACAGAGATGATGTCAAAGATAGCCTGTGAATCAACAAGAAATATAAACATTTTCAACAAATAAAGCATTCAACATGATCCAATTAACTCTTATGTATTAATCAAGGAGACATTTCACAAAATAATGGAATTAGAATTGATAATTTTTTTGAAGGTGGTGCCTACATGAGCTCTAGACAAACTGTGTGTGGGTACTGATGAGAGATGACGACCATTTTCTAGGCAGCCGGGACCGACGGCTTAACGTCTCCTCCAAAAGACTGGAGTGTCTGTCTGAGGTCAAAATCTGTTGTAGTTAGTAGGCTAATTTGTTTTGTTTGTCAATGGCTCAACAGCCCTATGTGGGCTTAGGCCTACCAGCTGGTTGCCAGTTTTACATCCACTTGACTGAATCAGCAGAGGTGAATGATCATTAACCAGAAAAGATGTAACGTGTGGTTAGCACATTGACATCTCAACCATAAGCTAGTCTTTGCAACCCAGTGATGGGAACAAAGCACTGCTGGATAACATTGTGTTGAGCAGCTATATAGTGCAATGCAACAATTTAATATGCCTCCAAAATATAGGGAGTGACTGACTAGCCTTACTAACGATTAGCCAGGCTCCCAATGGAGGGTAAGTTAGTAATTTGTTGTACATATAAATATATACAAGAAAACAATTTGTTAACGAAGCCTGTTCTTTTATATCAAAATTACAATTGATAAATGAATATACATAGAATACAGTGCGTTTATTTTGATAATGCACCTGGACTTGCAATAGATGATGTCATTGCAGCTTTATTTGTGTTTTACGCTCTAAATCCATGATGCAATTGCGTCGATAGTCAAGATGAAAACGAGTATGCATCATCATGGTTTGTTAAGACAAGAAGAAAGGTGGTTCCTTGATGATATGATTACCAGGTAATCTAAATATTGTTTTAATTTCTCTAGAAAATCAGTGTATAATTTGAGAATATTATGAGAAGAATACTAACCTCAACAAGTTCAATGTTGACATTATTGATTCGGTGACTGTAGGCCGGTAGGCCCTAACTCAATCTCAGGATGAAAATTCAATCCATCTACAAGAATTTTCGAGAGTATTTTTATGATATTAAATAAAAATAAATGGATTCCTAATTCCTAGATGTGTAACCTATACCATAACCTCCAATTTGCATTTCAATTTACAAAGCCATTGAAATATTAAATTCATAATCCAACCAGTCCGACCCCATTTTTATTTTTCATTTTAGTTGAATGATATATAATCAAAAATGATTTTTAGATAACTCTGGGATTTTACAGAGTATAGGAAAAATATAGATAAGTATTATTATTTGATACTATGATTTGCAAATATATATTCGACTGTTTTTTATTTTTACTTTTTTGTTGTGGCCAACCTGCAGGTGCAGATTGCAGATGACTGTACCTGACGCTGACGACGCATGAAAGTATAGATTTTAGCTTTCATCCACTTTAGGGAGGCTGTCTTGAAATATTTTCAAAAATGGAAGTAAAGGTATGCTATTATTTTAATACTAATATAATTTGTTAACTATTTCCAGTATAGTTAACATTCCAGTTCAATAAATATCCATATCATTCACGTTCAAAGTGTCATTACATGTTTATACTGTGGGTCACTTCATACTACTTTGCTAAATTTTGATCAATAATTAATTAAAGGCAGTTGTTTTTATCTATAAATATCCACATTTCAACGCATATTATCAAAATTTGAAGTGATTTTCTGTATTTCTGACTCTTAATTTCTCTTTTTCAGCGTATGAGAGTCGGAAGATGTCCAACCGACGAAATGTCGTTACTGAACTCAGCTTCATTGAATAAATCAGACTTCAGTTCAGATTTACAGTAAGTACATAAAGTACATGTAGCTCATAAATACCTGTTTTCTGCTTATTTTATTGAATAATGAAAGTGATTCCATCAAACATTGTTATTCAACACGTCCCGTATTTTGGTTTCAAAATACGTTTCTGTAGAGGTAGGTCAAGGGATCAGAATAGGAAAAATTGGTACTTTTGTCAAATACCACAAAATTTGTGGTACCCAAGACGTGTCGTATAACAGGAAAGTACCGAAAAATTGATACAAAACTAATATAATCGAGAAGCATAGTTACAATTTTACAATGATACTGAATTACATGACATGGAGCAATCGCTTGACTATGATGTGGCTTACAATGCTACTATCAGAACTAACGAACGGAAGATCGTTCATTTGAGATTTGGAATATAATATCTTCATAGATGAAGTAAAGCCTATTGATTTCGAATATTGGGGTTGAATTTAAAAAGTTCAAGCAAAAATAGGTACTGCATTTTAAATACATGTTGAACTACTCAAATTTCAACCTCATATTTGATATTCATTTAATTTGGTGGATGGTATTAGATAGATAGATAGATAGATATTATTTCTTTGCCATCGGACTCTACGGTCATCAGCATCGTCAAGAAATAATATCTATTTATCTAATGCCATCCGTCAAATGAATAGGCTACTATTGTTTTATTGGTTTCATTGGTATGGTTTCAAATGAATGCGATTCAATTTGAAAATTGTCGTTGCAGGTACATAGAAGTGTCGACCCAGGAGAGCGATCATCCGTTCGTGTTCACAGTGAACTTCGACGACAAGGTGCCGGTTGAGACGGTCTGCTTCAGCCTGCTGCAGCGCAAATGGGCGACGCTGTCCATCAATCAGGAGATTCGCGTGCGGCCCTACCGCTTCAACGTCACCAAGTCGTCAGAGTGCGTTTCGTCGGCCGTCTTCACCATTGACTTCATGCAGAAAAAGTCGTGAGTAGTCGTATAACTTGTCAGAAAACAGCTGATTTAACGTTAGTAAAATCAAGCGTACATCAATCAGCTGTTTCTGACAATTTAAAAGAATCTCTTCTAAGAATTTCTATTCTTACGAGAGCGACCAAGTGTATAGCAGGATTTTTGTCAGAAAACAGCTGATTTAACGTTAGTAAAATCGAGCGTACATCAATCAGCTGTTTTCTGACAATTCAAAAGAATCTCTTCTAAGAATTTCTGTTCTTACGAGCGACCAAGAGTGTATAGCAGGATTCTTTTAAATTGTCAGAAAACAGCTGATTTAACGTTAGTAAAATCGAGCGTACATCAATCAGCTGTTTTCTGACAATTTAAAAGAATCTCTTCTAAGAATTTCTATTCTTACGAGAGCGACCAAGTGTATAGCAGGAATCTTTTAACTTGTCAGAAAACAGCTGATTTAACGTTAGTAAACGAGCGTACATCAATCAGCTGTTTCTGACAATTTAAAAGAATTTCTGTTCTTACGAGCGACCAAGAGTCTATAGCAGGATTCTTTTAAATTGTCAGAAAACAGCTGATTTAACGTTAGTAACCGAGCGACGTCAATCAGCTGTTTTCTGACAATTTAAAAGAAACCTGCTATACACTTGGTCGCTCTCGTAAGAATAGAAATCATTTTTGTCCACCGATTAAATCCAAGGTAATTGGAATACAATGTATAGTTCTTCCACTAAGAGCCAACAAAGTTGATTGGGCAGTGGCATGAAGGGGGAAATGCTCCTACGCAGGCGCGACTGAAAATTTTATTGTCGAATCAGTTTGTCCAACATTGTGTAGCTTTCACTAAGGGCCGTATTATCAATCAAAGTGTAAGGCTAGGCGTACACCGGTTAGTCAAGACAAGATAAGATAGTCATGTTTAGTTACAGTAATTCACATAGTTGCTTATGAAGCAGCACACACTGATGCAATGACTTATCGGTGTGTGTTGTTTCATAACCAACTATGTGAAGTACTGTGACTAAACGTGACTAATCTCGTCTTGTCTTGTCTTGACTAACCGGTGTACGCCTAGCCTTAGATCAACTTTATATTACTGTTCTTCTTGACTTCCAAGTTTTATGATCAGGCTCTTTATACACTATCGAAAGCTCTTTAAGAAGTTTTGAAATTGAACATTATTTTCCTGGATAATCGGTACTTCAATGTGATCGCATCATCTTTCAAGCCTCGTCTTGCTAAAACAAGAGTTTCTAATTCCACTATTTTACGTTATAGTTTGAATTTATTAATTCGTGTTTGTTATTATTGTTGATTTGTTGTAATTCGGATGAATGTGTTAATTTAATTTCTAATTGCAGAGCAACAACAGACATGTACAATTCGGACGATATGGTGAAGGAGTTCCTAACGCAGAACACAGGCCTGGCATTAACTGTCGGTCAGATGCTTTCTCTTCGTGTCGGAAATAAACTGTTCCTATTGGTCGTCAAAAGTCTTGAAGGTCGGTATTCGAAAAATATGTTTCCTTTATTCATTTATATGTAGGTTAGGTACACTCTAATTCAATGCAAAGGTACAGAGCGTTCACGTTGCTAAGGCACCTGGACTGTCAGTGAATTACCTCATCAAAACATTTTACAATGATAAAAGTTTATATGAACTATGATGCAGCTGTATTGATATTCTATCGTGGATGAAATCTAAGCCCTAGCGCCCACTGAGGTGCTGTGGCGATGACGTGGCAACAAGCCAAAAACAAACATTTGAATCTAAATGAAACAGCGCACATCGAGGTGATGTGAGCTGTTTCATTTAGTTAATATGTTCATATTTAGCGTGTTGCCATGCCATCGCCACTCCACCTCAGTGGGCGCTAGGGCTTATACACTATGAACCTGGTAAAAAGCTGTAATAACGATATTTCATTTTCAGCTGATGATTTTCTAAATAAAAAATACCACTTCTGCATAGTGGTTATCCAACAACAGTTTCTCTTCATTCATATCATATCGTTTTCTTCATTCATTTCATAAAGTAGTTGATGTGACTTGGGCCCTTCTGAATATTATCTCCTGCTATTTTGTCAGACTAGACAAGTTATTTTGTCACAAAGTGACATAACTATAGGCCTAAAGTATTGGAAGTTTGAGTAGAAACTTTTAGGACGAATATTTCATATTAAGCGGCTTATTGACAGGGAAAGTAGAGAAGGCAAGTTACTTTGCAAGACATCACTTTCCACTTATTTGCTTACATACAGGGCAAGTACTGGCTGGAAGTTAAATTCATTAAAAACTCAAAATAATCCATTTTTAGGCTAGGCGTACACTGGTTAGTCAAGACAAGATGAGATTAGTCACGTTTAGTCACAGTAATTCTCATAGTTGCTTATGAAGCAGCACACACTGATGCAATGACTAATCGATGTGTGTGCTTCATAAGCAACTATGTGAAGTACTGTGACTGAACATGACTAATATTATCTTGACTAACCGGTGAACGCCTAGCCTTAATGTTTTTCTCAACACATGTTATTATTTCCACAAATCATCTGCTTAATAAAACGATGCGTTTCTTCTGCTCTACTGGCGGAAAGTGGGAGAAAGTACATGTTTTGACAGGAAAGTACTGGCCGCAAGTGATCACGTGACCACCCACGTGACCCGCTACTTTCCTTGGAGGAGCAAGTAAAAGCATACAAGTTTGATTTTACTGGCCGAAAGTGATTACTTTCCTCTGAAGTGGAAAGTACCCCTATAGATGGGAAAGTAAGCGGTAAGTTGAAGAGGTACTAAGTTTCTCTGCTTTCCCTGTCAATAAGCCGCTTTAGTTGAAATTACAGTATTTCAATTAGTACAATGTAATATTAATGAATGGGATATCAATATTTATAAAACGCCTGATACTGAGTTCTAATTTATTCAATACAATATTTTATCCTCATTTCTCGGTATTATGAATTATTGATTTCTATCATCTTAACTCTAAATTAGATTTATTAGTATTTATTTATTATTTTTTATTTATTATTAGTAATTATTTATTTATTTAGGAATTATTTATTATTGTTCTACTTTATTATTTTGTGATTGCATGTGTTGTTTGTATGGAACTCTCCTCCACACGCAGACGACTGGTCTTTGTGGAGGAATTCCGTGTAATGTAATTAATTTGAATTCTGATTTATTGTAGAAAAATTTAGAAGGAATAAAGATTATTTGAATTTGAATATTTTATTATTAATATTTTTCAGCTGTCGACATTGGTGATTTGAATTCGGATCCGAAGCCGCATAAAATAAAGGTGGGCCGTTGTCTGGGTAATACCAACATTTCACTGGAAAAAGCGCCGGACTCGTCTCTGAATCTTATTGGCAAATCAACTACTGGGTGAGTATAGCAGGATTATTTTAACTTGTCAGAAAACAGCTGATTTAACGTCAGTAAACAAGCGTTTACATCAATCAGCTGTTTTCTGACAATTTAAAATAATCCTGCTATAAGGGCGCAACTTTATTGTTGATGGAATTAAGAATAATAGGAGTGGTTCAGATAGCTAAATTTCGAGTAGATAAAGTTTTGAAAGACGATGGACTTGAATCTACTCGAAATTAAGCCTCTGTCTCACGTTTTTAGTCGTCTAGCATGCATTTTACTATTTTTCAGGCTTATTTCTGAAATTTCATTTATGAAAACGCTAATTTTCCCTCAAAAATAGTGTCTTTTTTTACTTCTGCCAATTTTTTAAATTATGGTATGGGATTACAGGCAAACATGAACCCATCCACTCATTTGTCGAACTTATTTTGAGAGAAATAACATTAAAAATAACTTTTCTATCGTTTAAAACAGTATCTCTACTATTTGATTGCTTTAAAGGAGGCTTAAAATGATGAAAATTAACACTGGCAAAGGAAAATTAGCACTGGCGTAGGTAAGAACACCCTGCTGGTGAGTGATCTATTATTCAATTTTTAGGGAATTGGCTAAAGTATGGTGGATTTGTCCGAGCTTACCAATCAAAAGTGTGACATCAAATGACCACACTGTTATTATACAGTCTCAGTATAGCTGGATTCTTTTCAGCAGAAAACAGCTGATTGATGTACGCTAGTTCACTGACGTTAAATCAGCTGTTTTCTGACAATTTAAAATAATCCTGCTATACACTGATATTGAACTTCACAATGATTGACTAGACATTGTGAGTATTATGATTATTACAAAAATAATGATACTTATTCAAAAGACATTCCTGAAAACATCGATTATTAAGGCGGGATTCCACTGTATTACAGGTATTACATCAGTTCATTTTTACATTGATTGATTGATTGTGATTGCAGGAATGCAGCTCGTGTCTCGATAATCAATCCGAGCTGGGACTTCAACAAGATGGGCATTGGTGGTTTGGACAAGGAGTTCAACGCCATCTTTCGGCGAGCGTTCGCATCGCGAGTTTTCCCGCCCGAAGTCATTCAACAGCTTGGTCAGTTCACATAGAAACCCTATTACATGTAAATATTGCAGAATATCCAAAAATATTATCTGTGTTATTCAGACTTGCATGTAGTTTGAAACCGCAAAATCAATTTTGATAGATAAGTGCTTGTTTAGTAGATCTGGATTTATGAGATTGGCTTATCATTTCTTCAATTTATTTATTCCTTATAATACAGGGTGATTCAAAAAGAATACCACAACTTTGAAAATGTGTATTTAACGAAAGAAACATAATAGAACCTTCTGCTATACATCATTACATAGCGTATTTAAAGAAGTTTTTTCACTTACAAAGAAGTTCAGAGATGTTCAATATGACCCCTCCAGACACTCGAGCAATATCAACCCAAAACCTCCCTCAAACTCTTTCCACTCTCACTGTAGCATATCAGGCGTAACAGTTTGATAATCTGCTGTTATCTCTTGTTTCAAGTCATCAATTAGTGGAATTAGGTTATCACGGCGAGGTGGAACAACCTTCGGGTCTCCCCACCGACAAAAGCCATACGCTAAATAAATAAATAATCAATATTCATCCACCATTGATAATTTGAAACAAGAAATAACAGCAGCCATCCAAACTGTTACGCCTGACATGCTACATATAGTGTGGAACAAGTTTGAGGAAGGTTTTGGATTGATATTGCTCGAGTGTCTGGAGGGGTCATATGGAACATCTCTGAACTTGTTTGTGAGTGGAAAAAATTCTTTAAATACTCTTTGTAAAGATGTATAACAGAATGTTCCATGATGTTTCTTTCATAACATACAAGTTTTTAAACTTGTGGTATTCTCTTTGAATCGCCCAGTATATTCTTCACCTTAACGGGATTTCTGAGACCCCGTAGCGAAGCACGGGTGACCTGCTAGTGAATAATAGATTTTGAACGAATTGATGCAATCGTACACTAATATTATGGAATTGTTGTAATTGGTGTGCAACAGGTTGCAAGCACGTGAAAGGCATTCTGCTGTACGGACCGCCGGGCACGGGTAAGACGCTGATGGCTCGTCAAATCGGGCAAATGTTGAATGCTCGCGAGCCGAAGATCGTGAACGGGCCGCAGATCCTCGACAAGTATGTGGGCGAGTCGGAGGCCAACGTCCGGCGGCTGTTCGCCGACGCCGAGGAGGAGGAGAAACGGGCAAGTACCCCGCTAATATACAGGGTGTTTCAAAAAGAATACCACAACTTTGAAAATGTGTATTTAACGAAAGAAACATAATAGAACCTTCTGTCATACATCATTACAAAGCGTATTTAAAGAAGTTTTTTCTCTTACAAAGAAGTTCAGAGATGTTCAATATGACCCCCTCCAGACACTCGACTAATATCAACCCGATAGGTACTCAAACTCGTTAAACACACTCTGTAGCATATCAGGCATAACAGTTAGGTAAGCTGCTGTTATTTCTTGTTTCAAATCATAAATGGTGGATGGATATTGATGATTTGAAACAAGAAATAACAGCAGCTTACGCCTGATATGCTACAGAGAGTGTGGAACGAGTTTGAGTACCTATCGGGTTGATATTAGTCGAGTGTCTGGAGGGTGTCATATTGAACATCTCTGAACTTGTTTGTGAGTGAAAAAACTTCTTTTAATACTCTTTGTAATGAAGTATAACAGACAGTTCTATTATGTTTCTTTCATTAAGTACACATTTTTAAAGTTGTGGTATTCTTTTTGAATCACTCTGTATTTATATCTGTTTATTACGTTTACTATACAGAAGGTTGATGGAAGAATCGGACGCTGCAGTTGACCAAATGCTGAGAATACATAATACAGTACAGTAATTAGAGAAAAGAAGATACAAAGAAAACTATACAGTATGGTTCTACTCACACTTGGAAACTCAGTCACTCGGATAACAAACATGTGCTTTCAAATAGTATTAAATACTATTAAATAGTATGAAATAGTATTAATATACTGTATTAATAACAAGGAAGGTCCCTGCGCTCAGGCTGTTGCCTTTGCAGGGAACTTCCTTGTTAATACATTTCATGTTATATCTATTGTATTATTAATTCTATTATTTTTCATTGTAATTTTTAAGTTTGCTGTATTTTGTATCAAAGATAAATAAATGATTTGATTGATTGATTGAAAAAATGATGACGCTCAGTCGATCTTGCAACCGTGCTGTCTGAACGTCATCATTTGAAAACACATGTTTTTTATCCGAGTAGCTGAGTTTCCGCCATTTGAGTTGCCAAGTGTGAGTACAGCCTTTGTCTATTTATTACTTTCTATATCACTTGTATTTATTTATACAGCAATGTACAATTGACACTTTATGCATGTTTCAACAGGCTTACGCCCAAAACTATCCATTTTCGAATTTATGAAAACAATAATAATTTTTCATTGACCTGCTAATCTGTATTGCACTTTCTGTAATTTATGAATATTCATTCTCTATATTGATTCTGTTTCATGTATTTCTTGAGGAAATAAAATGAATGATGAATACAGTGTGTAGTAGTTACCCCGGTCGTACACTGGAGCAATAAGCAATAGGCAACTAGCAATATATGGATCATATGATTGTCTACTCTATACAAACCAATAGTTCAATGCACACTGAAACAGCTGCTTTAGGTGTGCATTGGACTATTTGTATAGCAATATATGGATCATATGATTGTCTACTCTATACAAACCAATAGTTCAATGCACACTGAAACAGCTGCTTTAGGTGTGCATTGGACTATTTGTTTCTATAGAGTAGACGATCATATATGATCCAAATGTTGCTAATTGCCTATTGCTTATTGCTCCGGTGTACGAGCTGCCTTAATACCGGGTTATCATAAAAGAATGGTGCGGTTTCAGAAGAATTGGTGCGTTTTTCTGACAAATATTTGACGCGAATCAGTTCATGATTCCTGTCAAATTTAGGTTGTTTGGCTTGAACACTGGTTTCTGTAAAAATTCAATCTTCGCACCATTCTTTTATGATATGTTTTGTTGCAGATGGGTCCGAATTCAGGCCTGCACATAATAATCTTCGACGAGATAGACGCGATCTGCAAGCAGCGTGGCTCGGTGGGCTCCAATACGGGGGTGCACGACACAGTGGTGAATCAGCTGTTGGCCAAGATAGACGGCGTCGAGCAGCTCAATAACATTCTGGTGATTGGCATGACCAATCGGCGAGACATGATCGACGCCTGGACGGCTCGAGGCTGGACGCATATATAATTATTATCTATATAGATAATCTTAGCAGCACACTGATGCAATGACTAATCGGTATTCGCTTGTATACTGTGACTAAAAGTGATTAATCTCCTCTGGTCTTGTCTTGACTAACCGGTGTACGCCTAGCCTTATACTTAACACATCCTCAGCTGTAATGTTATAATACAAATACCATTGACTATTGAAAATGTTGACTATTGTCCATGATTTTCTAGATGACGTCTTTCTATTCACTGGGAATAAGACAGAGTTGGTTTTTAAATTTATTTTTATGTTGTAGATACTTCAAATATGATCTTTCAGAGAAGACAAAAAGTAAAAACCAGTCGTCATCTCTCATCATCACCCCTCTCATTACCCACGCACAAGCCTAGAGCTCATGTAGGCATCACCCTCAGAAAAAACCATCATACAAATAGAGTTGAAGTGAGACAGTTATCCAAAAGGAAGGTGGGAGAGTGTGAGTTTTCACAGAAGATTTAGGGCCGGTTCATGAGCTCGGGATTTAGCTAAGTCCTAGACTACAACGGGTGGCCACCGTAGCATCGACAAACATTAGCGTCGACACTATGTACTAAGGGCTCTCTATGCTGCTAACCCACTAACCTGTCGAGACAAACGTTTGTCGATGCTACGGTAGCCACCCGCTTTAGTCTAGGACTTGGCTAAATCCCGAGCTCATGAACCGGCCCTAAAAGAATTTTGTGTCCAACTTTGGAATGTTCGTGGAGAAGATTGAGTGGACCGATTTTGATGCGGTTTGCGCCAAAATAGAGATAAAGAATCGAAGTTTTGCAGGCTCCATTTTTGTTTTCAAAAATAACCATTTTTAATAGGAGATTGTTGATGAAAAGATGAAAAAGTTTCCTGTGGCACTATCTGTTGGCATAAAATGTTCTAAATTATTAAATCCCTTGAGTTTTAGTGAGTTTAGTAAGGGCCTGGTCACATACGATTGTGGTTTGCTTTACTTCACTTCACTTACAATGCTACTTTGATTGTGGTTTGCTTTGCTTCACTTCACTTACTATATACCATACGATTAAATGCGAGTAAGTGAAGTGAAGTAAACCAGTTAGCTTTGTTAGTGAAGTAAAGTAAAGCAAACCACAATCGTATGTGACCAGGCCCTTAGTGAAGTGATACATAGATAGAGCTTAGAAGCTGAAAGTGGAATTTCTCAAGCGAGTTTTTCAGTCCACGAGGCTTACTAGTGTATTTTGTTTTTCTTTAATAATAATTTCAACTCAATCCATTTTATCTTGCTCGATCCTGTGCAATGTGTTGCTTTTTTGCGGAACCAAGGTTTGTTACTATTTGATTGATATGTTTTTGCCAATATTGTCTAGGTACAAATGGAGATCAGTCTTCCAGATGAGCACGGTCGCTGTCAGATATTGAACATTCACACCGCTAGAATGCGCGACTTCAAGAAAATCAGTGATGATGTCGACATTCAGGCAAGTCTGATTTATTTCACAATATTATTACTAAAGTGGGACTATCAATCATTTAATTCTTGTGTGATTGGACGTTTTAATAGTTTTTTTTTATCAAAATTAAAGAATCAATAATTGCTAATTCAAAGGATGGGTGACCGACACAAAAAATTGTGCAATGAGGCGAGGTGGAACCTACCCGTAAGGGTCTCCCCACCAATAAAAGCCAAAGAAAGGAGTCTTGTGGAGATTAATTTTGAATAAATAATCTAAAGGCATACCGCATGATAGTTGCGGTTTAGATCTATATTTATGTAAATTGTTGGTTATTTTTCAAAAGTGATTTCACTTTGCTAAGCATTGGCAATGAATTACCTCATAACTTCTGACACAGTGTCTGGTGAGATGTTGTGATATTTATAATACATAAATATAGTTTCATAGTACACTGAAGATGGCACAATGATGCCGAAACATGTTTGTTAAATTCTACTAAATACAGTGATATTTTTTGACTTCATTCCAGTGTTTTCATTATGTATTATATAAAATAATTACCTCATAATAGCATTTTACAATGACAAAGTGTCTAACAATTTATCCAATATGATGCAGTCGTATTATTATTGTATAGTGGATGAAATCTAAGGCTAGGCGTACACCGGTTAGTCAAGACAAGACAAGGCGAGATTAGTCACGTTTAGTCACAGTACTTCACATAGTTGCTTATGAAGTAACACACACTGGTTAGTCATTGCATCGGTGTGTGCTGCTTCATAAGCAACTATGTGAATTATTGTGACTAAACGTGACTAATCTCGTCTTGTCTTGACTAACTGGTGTACGCCTAGCCTTATACATTGGTGACGAGTTGTAATGGCAATAGCATTCATTTCCAGTCCAGATGCAGTAGCGAAGTGTACTAGCGATATTCATTCAAGATTATCATTTGAGACATGATGTTTCTACTTCTTCTTCTTCTTTTCCTTTAGCTTTTCCCTATTCGGGGTTGCTATTCCGTATCTTCCTCCTCCACACCATTCTCTCCCTGGCTTCTTCATCTGTCAGCTCCTTTTCCCTCATGTCCCCTGCAACACAGTCTCTCCATCTCCTCCTTGGTCTCCCCACTGGTCTACACCCCTCCACCTGCATTCTACTCACTCGCTTTCCAACGTAGTCCTCTTCCCTCCTCACAACATGACCATACCACTGCAACCTTCTTTCCTGGACCTTCTTTGAACACTCCACCACTCCAGCCATCTCTCTTATCCTTTCATTTCTGATGTTTCTACATATAATAAAATTATTCATTTATTTTTTGATGTGTTTTATAGATCTTTGTGATTTGTAGGAGCTGGCCACACTGACAAAGAACTTTTCGGGCGCTGAACTGGAGGGTTTGGTGCGAGCCGCTCAGTCCACAGCCATGAATCGCCTCATTAAGGCAGCCAACAAGGTGGAGGTGGACCCTGAGGCCATGGAAAAGTTCAAACTCAGCCGATCTGACTTTCTGCACGCTCTCGAACACGATATCAAGCCGGTACGAACTTATTTCTAATGATAATTCTTAGTCACGTGCATTCTTTAATATAGGCTCGTTCTAAAGTCCCTAACATTCACATATTATTTTGCAATAAAGTCAAGCCTGTACTGACGTCTTTTTAATTTTCTATTTCTAATTCTGCATACTGTCTCATGTGCATTCTTCAAGGCTAAGGCCACATTACAAGGAGCTTCGCTTTGTGCTAAGAGCCAAGTTACTCGCATAGTGACTGATCTTGTCTCATGTGCATTCTTCAAGGCTAAGGCCACATTACAAGGAGCTTCGCTTTGTGCTAAGAGCCAAGTTACTCGCATAGTGACTGATCCTAGTGAACAAACGCATTGCGTTACTAGTGAGACAAAGGTGGATGCCCAACAGAAAATTCCATATACTAGCCTAGAATGAAAAAAGGCAAAATACATAATGCGAAGTACATTTACAGGGAAAAATAGCTTCAGATAATAAAATCTTCGTATAAGTAACATGAAATACATTTTAATTTTTTTGATAAGAAAATCCCAAGTCAATCTATAATCTAAAATCAATCCTAAGTATTCGATTGTATCTGATTGCTCAATTACATCACAACTACACAAAGCATGATCACATCCAGCTGTATGGTACTTTAAAGGAACAGAAAAATTAAAAGGCATAGATAAAGAAAAATTTATATATTTTAGTTTTTGTCGCATTAAGTGCTCAAGATGATCTTGATCTCCACTACCGTCACACCATCAGCTGGCTCAGAGCTGTGAATAGACTGAGAACATTACCATAGAGGAAGCATTACGCCTGTTTAATGCTTTCTTTATGACAATAGGGGTATTCACAATCTTGGATTTAGCCAGCTATTTGCTAACTCCTGCTATTCGCTAAGTCTGTGCTATAGTAGTACGTTGGAAAAAAATTGACAGCTGAGAAAACAGCTGATTGAATAGCAAATAGCTGGACTTAGCTGGCTAACTCCAACATCGTGAATACCACTACTATAGCAGGAGCCAATTAAGTTGTCATAAATCAGCTGATCCAGTAATAATTAAACAGTGATTTCGACACAATAATCAAAAGACTTGAAAGTCTAGAGAACCTTTAAAGTCTTTAAAAGACCTTTTTAAAGAAGACCTTTCAAAGAATAACTTTTTAAAAGACCTTTTCAATAATCTGCGAGATTCAGCATTTGTAGGTTAAGTATTGTGATATTGCTCTTTGAAACAGCTGATTTCTGACAAGTTGAATTGGATCCTGCTATATAGCAGGATTCTTTTAAATTGTCAGAAACAGCTGATTGATGTACGCTCGTTTACTAACGTTAAATCAGCTGTTTTCTGACAAGTTAAAATAATCCTGCTATACCTTGTAATCTAACTCTACCTTGATATTTACATTTTTACTTTGTGTGCAGTATTCATTTGTTAATGTATTTGTTTTAAATCGTCAGGCATTCGGTTCATCAGCCGAGGAGTTGGATCATTTTCTGGTGAGAGGCATTATCACGTGGGGCCTGCCAGTTCGCAACATACTCGAGGATGGTATGCTATTCGTACAGCAGTCGAAGCTCACTAATAACAGTGGACTGGTGTCTGTACTCTTGACTGGTGAGCAATTTTTTTAATTTTTTTTCATCTACGACTGTGTTATAACGGAAATATTACAGTTTCACAACTGATGCCAAAATAGCTGACTTTTGGAACTGCTTTTTCAAACCGTTGCATAATGAGGTCAGTATGATATAGGTTGAACACTATAACACGGGTTCTAGACCAATCAGAATCCAGATATTGACATCCGTATCGTAAGGACGGATGACTGATGTATCTAAATAACATATCACTCGTGCTTCAAAGGTTCTCTTAATACAACCGTTGCATGCAACTACTATTATTTATTTATTATCCAATTTCAATAGCTCATATCAAGGTAAATAAAATACAGGTCACTTGCTCAAAATATTATTTAGTTACTGTTTCGAATTAGTAGTAAATAAATTATTAATAAACTTATCCATTTGACGAATATTAGCTTAGAAAGAAATTCTCATTAGTCTTCTATGACTGAATTGTAATTTTTGGAGGGAAAAGAAGGTGCACAGAAATCCAATTTAATTTAACCAGCATAAAATGAAGTGATTGCATCGAAGTCACACTGGTTGCGGTAGATTACGTCATTTTACAGCACTTGAATTCATTTGGATTCGAGAAACCCCCTTTTTGATGTTGTCTGTTCCACTACTTTTTTACTACAGTACTAGTAACAAATCGATAGAAATTGTACAAATAAATTTCAATTGGATTTCTTGCAACTGGCTGATAGTCTAAGCCCCTGCGCCCACTAAGCAACTGCTATCTGTATTTCAGTCAGCAACCCAGCGTTGCCAGATGACTTTGGCTGATAGGTTAGATTACCCGAAAAACAGCCAGATGTCATCTGGCAACATTGGGTTGCTGACTGAAATCAGATAGCAGTTGCGAAGTGGGCGCAGGGGCTTAAAGAACACATTGCTTAGCGATTTGGTAGAAAGACGATCGATCCTTTCACTCGCTAGAAGAATTCCTGAACTTCAACTGTCACATACTTTTGTTTACTGGCTATCTCAAATCAAATCAATTTATTCAGCCAGAAGGTACAGTCATACATAAGGCTATGTCACAAAACGAAATTCATAGAACAATAAAAATTCATGAAGCTATATCACAATGAGATTGATTAAAATTCTTAAAACGTCAAAATCATTAACAATTATCCCAGCACTTTTTAATTCATTAATAATAAGTTCTTATTAATTCGTTATAGCATTAACTAGTTTTTAACAGTTAAAATTAGCAATATTTATCCTACACACTTCTTCCTTGAATTCATCTATAGAATAAAAAGGATTTGCAATAATTGCAAATAAGAAAGTGGTCAATTATTGACCACTTTCTTAAAGTTCTAAGAAATATAGGCTGGGGTAGGGCACGAAAGGAGGTTGGTAGGAGGTTGAAAAATTTTATCCCCACTACTGGAAAACTTACTGAGCCTGCATCTTGGAACATGTAGATTTACGGAGGCCCTAGTCAGATAACCATGAATATCGCTGCCCACTATTAAAACATTTTGCCTCGATTTTATTTCTTTCAAATGTTGATATAAAATCATTATTCACTGTTAATATAGAGTTCTCTCTGAACAATGGTTTACAGTGGTCTAGATAACCCGCGTTACTTATAATTTTGAGTTACTTATAATAATCTACCTGAATTATTTGGTATTGATTTGTTATTTTGTTTCTATTCTATTTTGACAATAATTATTTCTGTGTGACTTGGCAAGATCGTTATGAATCAATGTAACTAATTGATGAATTTGATTACATTTGATGAATGAATTGATTTGCAGGTCCGCCGAACTCGGGCAAAACAGCACTGGCAGCTCAGATGGCCAAGAACTCGGACTTTCCGTTTGTGAAGGTGTGCTCCCCTGAGGAAATGGTCGGCTTCAACGAGGCCTCCAAGTGTATGGCCATTCGCAAGGTAATCAACTAAAGCATACTTTTCAGTTATATTTACCAGGGACCTGACATCTTAGGGACTGGAAGTAAGAGAAATAAGGGGAGTAGGATGTCAGCCATTTTGTGGACGGACTTTTAGCGGTGTATTTGAAAACATCGTAAATGGATAATAATTACAGCTGATTCTGATTGAATAGCGGATGGTTCAAAAGCTTGATACACGCATAATGATATCAGATCAATGATATTGAAGAATAATCCAAAAGTTTGATACACGCGTAACGATATTAGAAGTTAACCATTATTGGTGAATTAGTCAATAACCATTCTAACCTGTAGTAGAGAATCTCACCTATTTCTACTCAAACCAACCTAAAAAACAAAGAATCTAACAAAAATGTTATATTTTGCCGTAAATATTAACCATATTCTCTCAACAGTTTTGATTTATACCGCAAAAGATACCATAAACTTTTAAAAATCTTTATGAAAATGAAACTTAACCTAAAGGCTCTGAATTCAAATACAGCGCCAAAACTCCGTCCGGAAACTAGCGTGATCGAGACTCAGCCTACACCCCTTTTCAACATAGGGAAGAAACGATACTTCTACTCCTTCTAATGACAGCCCCCTGCCCACGTGCAGTGCGGCCCACGGTTAAGGTTTTTGTGAGTTTTAGTCATCCATATTATTCATCAGTATTGTATCTGCTACTTTTCGGTATTGTTTGTTTTGTTCTCTTTGTTTAATTTATTGTATGTGAATATTTTTTTGGGAGAATGAAAATTGATTGTTTTTGTGTCAGGTGTTTGACGACGCCTACCGTTCGCAGTTGAGCTGCATTCTGGTGGACAACATAGAGCGGCTGCTGGACTACGGGCCCATAGGACCGCGCTACTCCAACCTCACGCTGCAAGCCCTCCTCGTTCTGTTGAAAAAAGAGCCGCCGCGCGGACGAAAACTGCTCATATTCTGCACCAGCAGTCGTAGGTCTGTACAAATATGTAGGATGCTCTGGATGGATCGCAGAGGGCTGTGGGAGTCTTCTGTGACTTGTCCGGAGCGTTCGAGATGGTTGACCATCAACTCCTTTTGGATAAGTTGAAGTTTTGTGGGTTTGGAGGTCGTGCAGGGATGTTTTCAGATCCACTACCTTTGAAGAATGGAGAATGCCAAGCGGTGAAAAATTGACTAAGCTCTCAGGGTTTTTGCATGGGAAACAGTAAAAGGCAGAGGTGCAGGGGCTCCATGCTTGGACCCTACTCTGTTGTATGTTTATCTAACGACTTGCCCTACAATGTGGATGAGTAGAAATTAGTATTATGCATACGCCGAGCAACACTACTATCTTGGTGAAAGGTAGTAATTATCAAAATATCATGGAGAAGGCTAAGATTGCTTTAGTGCACATCAAGATCAACAGGTGGTTTAATGAAACCTTAATTCACTCAAGCCCCTAAATTTAAAGTAGAAGACAAATTTTGTTCAAGTTTTCTGTGAGAGGAAATGAGGAGCGATCCATTGGTGAAAAATTTGGGATGGGAGTGTCCCACTAGCTACAGATGAAGTACAAGGTTTCTGGGGGTGGAATTGCAGGGAAACTTGAAGTGGGATAGCCACCTGAAAAACAGCAGAAAAGGCTCCATCATGCTCTCTTTGCTCTGAGGACTGTTGTTGAATTCGAACCTCAAGACAGCTCTAAAAGGTACAATATGGGTATTTCCTTGTCACTAATTGAGATGTAGTATTTTTGTTTTGGGGTCAGGTAAAAACTACTTGAACTACCAAGCTTCAAAATGCAAAATAGATAGCACTAAGTTCGAATTCTCGAGGGTGGGTCTCTCTTATTGTATGGCCCATATTTAGAGGGACTCCTCCTCACTTACAGTGCTGGCAATCTATCTCACTAGAAATAGTTGGCCATTTGTATTCAAGGAACGCAGGTATTTTTAATGTGAACCCCAGATCAGTCATGTATACGAATTACGAGGTTGAAATGCAGCTTTGTTTCGGCTCCCACGATTCATAGGCGCTTTCTCTTGAAAAAGTGCGACCATATTATTCAGGGACTCAAGGTGTTTTGAATGTATATTCCAGAAGATATCAGGTTGTGTGGTAGCTATAAAGTGTTTTATCGAATATAACTAAAACACTGGTGGAGGCATGTCCCATACCATTGAAGAATGTTACAACGCATTCACAGGACTCCAGTCTTGACTTTTGACATGTTGTATGCCACTTGAGCTCTGCTCAAAATTTGTTGGCTCTACGCAACAATAATAATAATAATAATAATAATAATAATAATATAATAATAATAATAATAATAATAATAATAAGGAGGCTTAACAGAGTGATGAAAACAAGTTGGCCTCAAGAAATTGTATAAAAGCCATTAACTCATGGGTCATACCATCCCTCACATACAGCTTTGGCAGTCTTGAAGTGGTCTGACACTGCTCTGGGAACAACATGGATCATTTATCAGAACAACAATGACCAAGAACAGGATACACCACCCAAGAGCATCAATGAGTCGACTGTACTTGCCAAGGAAATTGGGAGGTCACGCTTCCAAGATCTCAGATCTGTGTGCAAGTCAATAGAAGCGACTGAGAGACTACTTCAAAAACCCAAATTCACATCTGCTGAAGAGTGTCTGCTGGCTGGATAATAACTATACTACACTCAACAGAAGCGATCCCCGAGGAGAGGCCAACATCCATGCAAACCTACAAAGAAGATTATGGCAAAAAGGAACTGCATGGCGTTACCATGGACACTTGTTTTTGGATCTCACCCATCAGGAGTCTCCAACAAGTGGCTAGTAGTTGCAACCTGTTTCCAGAAACAGGGCTTATATGTGCCACAGGACCAGGTTATAGCCACCAATGCTTATAGAAGGTATGTCATGGGTGATCAGAGCATCAGTGATAAATGTAGGCTGTGTAATGCTGCTGTAGAGAGTATCCAGCACATTACTTCTGGATGCTCAGTGTTAGCTCCAGGAGAGTACTTGAAACGTCATAATAATGTTGGTAAATTGTGCATTTGGAGTTACAGAGAAAATTCCACATTATTGATCAAGTACCTCCGTATTACTTGTACCACCACCTGATTTGTCACAAAGAACCAGATTAAGATCTACTGGGATGTTCAGATGATAACTGACAGAAGGGTTCCACATAACAGCCTGACATCCTTGTGATGGACATGCCAAGAAAGGAAGCCCTGATAATAGACATTGCTGTGCCAGCTGATGAGAATGCTCAGAGAACAAGGGGAGAAATTGAGGAAGTACCAGGAATTGGCATTTGAGCTGAAAGAGATGTATGGGCTGAGTAGTGTAAAGATTATCAATTGTAATTACCGTGGGAGGGTTGATGTTAAAGGAAACAGCAGAGGCATGTCAAACTATTGATCTCTCAGAGAGAGTTTGATGTTAAAATGCCAGAAATCAGTTTTTGTTGGACACAGCAATAGTGCGCCAAATACCGCAAAGCACTTGTAGATCGACAAAACGAACAATAGTGAATAATGAAGGAGGTTGCATGTGAATGCCCCTCTTTTCATATCTTAACCACAAATGCGTGAAAAATTAAAAATAATAATAATAAAATAATTATTATGAAAATAATAATAATAATAGTAAATAGTTAATAGTTGGTGTCGACCCGACATTTGGTCGTGTTCACCATTTTCAGTGTCTGGTGTCTTATCGATCAAATTGCCATCCAATAATAGTAGTTTATGCAACGATTGTAATACCAGAGTCTTTAAAGCACGAGTTAGATATGATTAAAAACACGAGTGTTTTTAATAACTCACGACAGATTGAAAGGTTGAAAAAAGTAAATAACTTCTTAAAAGTGGGGTATTCTACACGATTGAGGAATACCTCAACAGTGTAATGTAGTCCGTATTACAATGAATTTATAATGTGAGTTGATGATTTACTTTGTTTCACCTGCTTTCTCTGTAAATTGTTTTCATGTTCATGTTCTTCAGTGACCTCTGTACCTACTATATTTAAGTTTATAGTAGGTAAGTTTCTTAACTATAACTTAACTTTTATTTACTTTTGTTATTACATGACGAGATCCATGTATATATTTGATGATCTATAAAACTATTCTATAAACTTTATTGAAAAAAGTATCATTAATTATAATAATAATAATAGTAGAAGCTTTATTTACATTCTTTACAGAACAAAAGCCCTCCTCTCTGAACGAGGTGTAATATTTTCGGGTTAGCAACCATGTAAAATTATTTACATTCACTTTTATATATATTGACAAGTCCAAGATCATAATTTAGTGCACTTACTTCTTCGCCCATAGATGCCCCTGTTTCTCGTCAGATTCGCCTCCCATGCATAGCCCACTCTTTGGCTGATCTCATCCCTCCATCTTGTCGACGGTCGGCCTCTTCTTCTGCTCCTTGGGTTCCCACTCTGTGCTCCATTAGTAGAGTACAAAAGTACTAATCTAATTAGTTTTAGATTACAAAAGTATCATTACTAGACTTCTAAACTTTGCGTGCAGCAAAAATGAATACCAGCTATATTGATACAGGGATGATCTCAAAGAATGAATGCCACAACTTTGAAGTAGCCAATCAGTGTATTTAATGAAAGAAATGACATTAGAGACCTTCTGTTATACATACAATTAAAAACGTATTTAAAGAAGTTTTCAAGTGCTAACAGTTTCAGGGGATGTTGTGAGGATACCATGAGC
Source organism: Laodelphax striatellus (assembly GCA_017141395.1). Lineage (NCBI taxonomy): Eukaryota > Metazoa > Arthropoda > Insecta > Hemiptera > Delphacidae > Laodelphax > Laodelphax striatellus. The sequence continues at coordinate 17,706,073 of CM029542.1, forward strand.
CCCTCAGATACTCACGTGACAACTAGCCCAATCTGATAGGGTATCAAACTCTTCTCCATTCTCTTCACAAAGCATATCAAGGCGTATGTAATATCTGAAGTAAGCTGCTGTTATTTCTTGTTTCAAAATCATCAATATCCATCCAAAATTCTATTATTTTGAAACCAAGAACAGTAGAACACTTACCTAACTGTCACGCCTGATATGCTGTAGAGAGTGTGGAACGAGCTTGGTGCATCTATCGGAGGTGATAATGCTCGAGTGTCTGGAGGACAGCCATTGAACATCTGGCTGAACTTTGTCAGAGTGAAAAACTCCAAGCTCTAAATACCTTTGTAACGAAGCTATAACAGACGGTTTAACTATTTACTGTTTTTTCATTAAATACACATTTTTAAAGTTGTGGTATTCTTTTTGAATCACTCTGTAGGTTGCCTAATTCTATCCATGCTTTTAATCTTGAGTGGTATGCAATTTGAGTAGAATTTTCCAGTTTATTTTTTAATAATAATAATTGATTTTGTAATTAATTTGTTTTTCAGACAAGTGCTAGAGGACATGGAAATGTTGTCAGCATTCACGGCAGTGCTGCACGTGCCAAATCTGAGCAAACCAGAAGAGCTGCTCACCGTTCTCGAGGAATCCGATGTGTTCACGAAGAAAGAGCTCGGCGTCATTCTGAAGAAAATCAGCGGCCACAAGTAGGCTTACTCACTTTTTTATTCAGCCACTATTATTTCCTCTTGTCCCCAAATTTTATAGAACCCTTGTTCAAATTCCTCCAATAAATAAGACTAAGGGCCGGTTCATGAGCTCGGGATTTAGTCCTAGAGTCTGAACTAAGGTGGTCATACATCGACAAACGTTAGCCTCGACACAATGTACCAAGGGCTCTCTATGCTGCTAACCCACTAACCTGTCGAGACAAACGTTTGTCAATGTGACCCGTTTTAGTCTAGGACTTAGCTTCCTGAGCCTACTGACTTAATAGAGACTGAGACATCTTTAAGTACTGCGGTACGCACGTAGTTCCTCCAGACGCCGAGAGATAGCGCTGAGTATATTTTGCATTTTCAACCTCCCAAACGACTTTTCTTCCAAAAATACAAGTAAAACCTGCACATCTAGGACTAATAATCTTTATTTTGGCGCAAACCGCATCTAAATTGGTTCAACAGTGGCTGTCATAAGCTTTTACAAATATCTTTAGAATGATTAGATAAAGTACCCACACTCACACACACTAGATATCTTTTTTCATTTACTGAGTTGTGACTGTCCAGTCTAGTGTTTAGGCGCTTTACCTAAAGGTGGGTTTTCGTTACTGCGACCGAGTGCCGCAGCGGAGCCCGACCCAGCGTTGCCAGATGCAATTGATGAAAAATCCCAACTATTTATAGTGGGGATTTTTCATCATTTGCATCTGGCAACGCTGGGTCGGGCTCCGCTGCGGCACTCGGTCGCAGTAACGAAAACCCACCTTAACCAGTTCTTCGAATTAAGGTTATTTTAGACGTGTGAATTCATCTATAAGATTCACCAGAAAAACATTTTTATCAGATCCGAGCCCAGACCGTGATTTGTATCGTGTTTGTAAAGGAAAAGTTTATTTTTTATTGCTGCTTTATTTTGCTTACGCGTCTGAACTGATACTAAAACATCTTACTATGTTTCATTTGTATCAAAATTCATCCGTAAAATGTAGCCATGTAGATGTTATTTAGTGGATGAAATCGAATAGACTTCGAGCATATTGAAGGGCTGTAATGATAATAATTCATTTTTATTGCTGATACCTTGCAAAGTATAGCAGGATTCTTTTAACTTGTCAGAGAACAGCTGATTCAACGTTAGTAAACGAGCGTACATCAATCAGCTGTTTTCTGACAATTTAAAAGAATCCTGCTATATCCGTCCTTCTATCTGTATCGCATTTACGGCCAAACGCGATATAGATTTTCATGAGATTTGGCAGGAATATTTCTTATTGAATTGCGCAACTACAAATTTCAAAGGTTCTTTAAAATTTTGAATTTTAAGACGAAAAGAAGGAAAAGGGATGCTCTGTAATATTATTATATACAAGATATAAATATATATTCCACAAACACTTGATAGGAGTCTGAATTTATAGTCATATGAATAATTAATGAATTTATAATTATGAATAATGACTGTTGAAAAAGAGTTCAAAGGAACTTGAAAGCGCTTCAGTCCAGTGAGTAACATTTATGTTATTTACAGTAAAATTTGACTGCATGTCGTCAATTCTAGTGTTGAAACAATAGTGAATAATTAAGTAACACTATTTTAAAAACACTTTTGAGTAGAAATGACTTGATTTTCACTTACATAGTGACGATCGTTTCTTCCTGGTGTAGGACATCATCAGACTGTAAAATTCTTTTATAGTTCAGTTTTGTAGTTTTTATAGTTGACGAGATCTAAACTTTAAAAATGTGAAAGAAACATAATAGAACCGTACTTCATTACTTAAAGAGTGAATAAATACGCTTTGTAATGATGTATAACAGAAGGTTCTATTATGTTTCTTTCGTTAAATATACATTTTCAAAGTTGTGGTATTCTTTTTGAATCACCCTGTATTTTGAGTTGACAACGAGTGTGATAATTGTTGTGTGTTGCAGGGTGTTTGTGGGCATAAAGAAGCTGTTGGCTCTGATCGACATGGCTCGCCAAATAGAGGAGAAACACCGCGTCATGAAATTCTTGTCTCGACTGGAGGAGGAAGGCGCTTTGGACATGGGCACCTCCATTCATGACTAAGTCAGTAAGTAAAATTTATACAGTTCAAGTTTATATTGTGAAACCTCTCCATCATTAGAATAAAGAAAACAATTTTGTCAATTACCTTCTGCCTCATTGATAAAAACTCGAAGTGCAATTCATGAATTTTGTCTACAGAATATTATTTTGCAATAACATCTAATAAAAATGATGAGTAATGTAGTTTTTCAAATTAAATCAATGCAATTCAAGGCTTTCCAACACTATTTTGTCTCAATTCTTCATTCCAAGTTTGTTCGGTTTGTCGTCGATCCCACTATGTTGCTGTCCTCGATTTATCGCCCGGTTAAATTTAATAGACGTACGAACAACCAGGCATAAGTATCTGTTTTCCCCCACTACCCTCGTTTCATCCATTTGCCTTCCTAAAACAGCTTTATTTTCTATTTGCAAATAGTTCATTCTAGGGTCTAATTCATTACTGATGATTTTCTGTGAACTTTTCAAATTTTAAAAGAAATATTTGGTTTTTGTTGCAGTGTTAAGGCTCGTTACTCTACTAGTCTACTCTACATTTTCTGCTGATTTCCTTCAACTCCGCATACTGCCAACTAAAGTAGAAACGCAGCCAACGGCACTGTACATTCCATTAGTTGTTTTCAATTCAACGAATTCTAAGTTTTAAATATGTGCTATTCAAATAGATAGATGCATTCAATGTGACAGATTTTTGTAGTTAGATCTTATTGGCGTTAGAGTAAGAGAAACTGTTGTGATTTTATTGCAAATTGTTATGGGAACGTTAGACTTTAGATGCACTTTGTATTATTTTTTATTTTTGTTTGTTGAGACAAATAGGGAGCGATCGCACGTTGCCAGTCGACCAGTTTTTTGGGTTATTTCTGAAATTATTTCAGTTACCGAACCGCTAATTTTTTATTGAAAATTGTATTGTAGGTGACATTAGAGTAGTAGGCTATATAGTATGATGAATTGAAGTTTTTATCATAAATCATTCATATTATTCTTATAAGTCGACTGCGAACCAACTACTGTAGTAGATTTTATGGAATTTAATTTTTTTGTTGAGAATGATGCCCACATGAGCTTTAAGATTGTGCGTGGGTAATGTTTATTTATTTATTTAGCGTATGGCTTTTAATAGTGGGGAGACCCGAGTAGGGTTGTTCCACTTCACCAACATAACCAATTATCCCTTGATAGGGAACATGGTGGGTAATGTGAGGGGTGACGATGAGAGATAACTACTTTTGAGGCAGTCGGAGGTGACCGTTATGTGGTCAAAATCCGTTCTGTCAACTGGGCTTGATCCCGGAACCTTTGAATTATCTGACCGGCGCTTATCGCCCTCGGCTACGGACCACTCCAAACAGTGGTTTCATAAACGATACACATTATACTCTAATGTCATCTATTATACGATTTTCAAGAAAATATGGGCGTTTCCATACATGAAATTTCAGAAATAACCTGAAAACTAGTTGACTGGCCTGAATGTCTAACCGTTTCATTAGTAGTATACAAAAATAAGCAATAATTGTAATTGAAAGTTATTGATATTATCTATTATCTACACTGCGATGGAGTGATCATAGTGTTACATAGTTTACAGAGAACGACATAGCTTTTTACTATTGAATTCACATAAGGAGTCTTTAATAGTCAAATCAAATCTATTTTTACTTTTTCCTGTCTTTTTGTGACCGAGTTGGATTTCATAGGTGCGCGGATGAAGAGGGAAAAAACATTTTTGTGTTTTGAACCCTGTTTTTCAACCGATTAATGACACTGGTACCACATTGTACAGATTAAAGGTTGACGTATTTTCAAATTTCGAGTTTCAAATCCATGATAGCAGTGCGTCAAGAAACTATTATAGAGTTGAGAAAACAAGATATGTAGATAAAATAAACATTCTTTAGTTGTAATTTATGAACAACTTGTTACAATTTCATGTTAATTGGTTGAAAAGCCGCGCACCTCTAGAATCGAACTGAGTTGCAGAAATCTAGTTGAAAGTATCTTAACTCGGCTCTCCTTAATGGCTGACTTTCAAATGTGAATGTTTCGTTTTCAAGACTACGCCTCTCTCTGTATACTCTGTGGTATTATTTGGCCAACTCCGTGCATAATTTGATAAGTTATTTGCACTTTCTTTTATTTTTAGTAACTTTATGTTAAATTCACAACGCCACTGACTAGTATGTAATTCAATAAAATTTGTGCACTTACGGCTTGAATTTATTTATAAAAATACAATATCAATATTATAATAATGAAACTTTCCTAGCACGTTAGTAACGAAATCAATTACATAGATTTAAAATAATAATGAATTTATAATAATAATGATATTTATGTATAAAATATGAATGAATAACATTTATTAATATCTTATTAGGATATCATTGTTGTTGTTGATAACATTATCACTGTTGTTGTTACTAGTAGCAAGTATTTCAAAATATTAGTATTATTAATCTAAATTATGGTACTAGATTATTGTATAAAACTGTGTAAATTAATCAGCTGTAATTGTTTTTTAGGTAAATCTAAAAATTTTGAAATGTTGACTTATCAGTTGCAGTTGGAATTTATTGTTGGTGTTATAATATTGAAGTAAGAATAAGGCTTTGATAGTTGATTGTTCATAAATCCTATTTTTGAATAAACATAAATAATTATCAATTTATTTTGAAACGTGGGTTCCATAAAGGCATGTAAAAACTTAATATATTTTTATCCTTTGTGAAACACTAATATTTTTATTGTTTACGTAGGCTTACTGATTATTTCCTAAATTAAAACTGCAACTTATTGTCAATTGTGCTAGTAGCATAGTTTAAAGCCATACTCATCCATTAAAATGTGCATAGCAATTAGTGTTTATTGTCCTTCCAATAAATAAGAATAACCATAATTTATTTATTAGGATTCTAGTCATAATTTAAATCCTACACTGATAATAGATTAATCATAAAGTCCCTTGGACTTTTATAATAATCTCACTTATTTTTGTGTCCTTACACATTCCTAATAATAAGCTGATAATTTATTGAAAAACATTGTGTAATAATGTTATATTTATCTAAATATTATTCATTTAAAACATAGTACTGTACTAAGTTTATAGAAATAGAATATTATTATTAGTATTTTGTAATTCTTTTCGTAAAGTTTTACACAGATTCAATAGATTATTCAATTACTTGAGGATTCGATTCAATACTATTTTTAATAGTATTAATTTTAAAGGTATTTTTCAATACCTTTTTTTTAATAGTTCTCACATTCTAATTTGTTGCAAATGGTCTAAAACACCAGTTCTTGAAGAAATTTTTCCAAGTTTGAAGAATTATTTAGATATTGAATATACCGTAAGTAAATTGTTAAGAGAAGCAAAATATTCAACATGTTATATGACAACGTATATTGACACCTGGAATTTGGCTTCGAAAGGGATTTTCAATATGATTCTTTGTATGATGTTAAGATTGTAAATTATATTGTTGAATTTTGTTTCATAAGTTGTACATTTTATTTGATATTAAAATGTTTGTTATCGTATTTTGTGTTGTTTACTGAATTGTCTACCTCTGCAATAATTGTAACATTAATTATTAGTATCCTAAATCTTACAATATTCACCTCAATGATTCATACAATATTCTCAATACTATTTACTGTGGTGGCCACTCGTACTCCAGTCGGTACTTAGCCTCATCAACACAGCCTCTCCAATGGGTCCAGTGGGCAGCATCTTCCTCATCCAGCCCCATCCTTCTCATGTCTCTTCTGACCTGGTCCCACCATTTTGTTTTTGGCCTTCCTGCTGGTCTTCTGCCTTCGGGATTGTTCCTAAGTACACTATTTTCTTATTGTGTCCTCTTCCTTCCTCAAAACGTGCCCAGTCCAACGTAACCTTCTGCTCTTAATCTCACACAATTCTTAATATTTTGGAAAAATCATTATATTCAGTATAATAAAATGATTGAAATACTGTCAAACAATATACTGCGTTCAGTAGGCCAGAGGTGTCAAACTCAAATTTGCACAGGGCCATATTTTACATTTCGAATGCCTAGGCGGGCCGGATTAAAAACAAAATGTACTAAATTATCATCTTTTCTGGTTAATGATCATTCACCTCTGCTGATTCAGTCAAGTGGATGTGAAACTGGCAACCAGCTGGTAGGCCTAAGCCCACTTAGGGCTGTTGGGCCATTGACAAAAAAAAACTAAAATTATCAGTTGTGATGTGATGTGATTAAAGACATTTTAATGATAAACGCTGTTCTAGTTATTCATTGTTTGAGAAATATGGGAATTAGAACCCAACAGACCAAGCTTAGGAAGATACTTTCTCATTTCTCTCGCACGCTCAGAAATAGGAACTATGATCTTATATGTGTCGTGGCACCATTAGCTAGTGGAGGCACTGCCATGTAAGATCATTATCCTATTTTTGAGCGTACAAATAGACGCTGGACGCGGCGTCAATTTGACGCTAGTGGAGCTCCGGCCTTCTAGAGATGCAAAACGCAAATTTTTTAATGCTCATAACTCCTGAACGGAAGCAAATTTTCAAAATCCGAGCACATATTCTTGTTTCTCTCTTCAAATACTATAAGATTGCAAAGTTTGAGCGATTTCTATTATTTGAAAATTTCCTATGAAAACCATGATGTATACATCGTGCTTCATTTTGGTGAAAAATAAAAAAACTGCTCAAACTTGGGTGGATGATAGTCCTTGAAGAGAGGAACAAGAATATGCAATTAGATTCAGGAAATTCGCCCCCGTTCAGGAGATATACAAATTTCAAGTAGCAATAAGAAATACCTGATCTTGAGGTGCAGAATGCAATCTTTAATTGCTCATATCTCCTGAACGGAAGCGAATTTTCAAAATCCGAGCACATATTCTTGTTTCTCGCTTCAAATACTATAAGATTGCAAATTTTAAGCGAATTCTATTTTTTGAAAAATTTCGCTAAAAACCATGATGTATACATCATGCTTCATTTTGGTGAAAAAAATAAAAATCGCTCAAACTCGGGAGGATGGTAGTCCTTGAAGAGAGGAACAAGAATATGCAATTAGATTCAGGAAATTCGCCCCCGTTCAGGAGATATACAAATTTCAAGTAGCAATTAGAAATACCTGATCTTGAGGTGCAGAATGCAATCTTTAATTGCTCATATCTCCTGAACGGAAGCGAATTTTCAAAATCCGAGCACATATTCTTGTTTCTCGCTTCAAATACTATAAGATTGCAAATTTTAAGCGAATTCTATTTTTTGAAAAATTTCGCTAAAAACCATGATGTATACATCGTGCTTCATTTTGGTGAAAAATAAAAAAACTGCTCAAACTTGGGTGGATGATAGTCCTTGAAGAGAGGAACAAGAATATGCAATTAGATTCAGGAAATTCGCCCCCGTTCAGGAGATATACAAATTTCAAGTAGCAATAAGAAATACCTGATCTTGAGGTGCAGAATGCAATCTTTAATTGCTCATATCTCCTGAACGGAAGCGAATTTTCAAAATCCGAGCACATATTCTTGTTTCTCGCTTCAAATACTATAAGATTGCAAATTTTAAGCGAATTCTATTTTTTGAAAAATTTCGCTAAAAACCATGATGCTTCATTTTGGTGAAAAATTAAAAAATTGCTCAAACTCGGGAGGATGGTAGTCCTTGAAGAGAGGAACAAGAATATGCAATTAGATTCACGAAATTCGCCTCCATTCAGGAGATATACAAATTTCAAGTAGCAATGAATCATAATGCTTGATCTAGAGGTGCAGAATGCAATCTTTAATTGCTCATATCTCCTGAACGGAAGCGAATTTTCAAAATCCGAGCACATATTCTTGTTTCTCTCTTCAAATACTATAAGATTGCAAAGTTTGAGCGATTTCTATTATTTGAAAATTTCCTATGAAAACCATGATGTATACATCGTGCTTCATTTTGGTGAAAAATAAAAAAACTGCTCAAACTTGGGTGGATGATAGTCCTTGAAGAGAGGAACAAGAATATGCAATTAGATTCAGGAAATTCGCCCTCGTTCAGGAGATATACAAATTTTAATTAGCCATGAAAAATATCTCTTTTGGAGCTGCAAAATAAAAACCTTTGAATGCTCTTAGCTCCTGAGCATTCAGGGTGCATCCGACCTCCGTTTAGGAGATATACTGTATACCCTTTTTAACTTGATAAAAAAATGACTCCAAATTTAAAAATTGCAAAAAAACTCACTTTAAAAAGTCATGCAAGTTAACAAAATCAAGTTTGTCGAAAATGTTTCTCAATTTATTAGAAATACAGTAATGAAGAATTAAATTTTAAAAATAACATTACTAGGATTATTGGTCCACGAAAATCCAACTTCAAACATCAAACCAAAAATACTGGAACAATGACTACTAGGCGTTTTTGGAAAATTCCTTGGCAATGTGCATCCTTTCGAGGCGATCAATGCGATCGTAGAGCTCCACTCTCGAAGCGGGAAAAACTGAAGCAGGTGACTCCATTCATCGAAGCACAGAGACAATATCATGCACACTTTTAGTGCCTTGAAGGTGTACGAGTGAGGCATGTTCTCATGCAGACCTTGAGGCTGTAACAAAAAACAAAACATGCAATCAAATTTCTATACAATATCACTACTCAAAGTATTATACAATATCTTGTACTAAAATTTTCATGTAATTAGTTTCTTTTCATGTGTAGTTCCATTTGAATGAACAAAACGAGTGCTATAAATGTAGGTAAATAAATAAAGTAGGTAGGCTACTCGAATTTTCAGTAGAGTAATGCGAGTAATTCATTTCATTGGTGGATGTAGTACACAGGAATAGATGGAAAACTGCTATAAAATATCCGTGTTGAAAAATATTTCAGTGTAATGGACCAACTATTATAATAGTTGAACTAAGGTCATGTCTATGTCATTTCTTCTCCTAGAGAGAACATATTATCATGATCATAGATGTATGATAATATATATAGTGTAATACTGGCCACCACATCAAAGTTAAAATTTGGCAAAAGTATGACAGAGGTGGGAATAAAAAATGTTTCAACACACTGTTATGGGCCTTTTCACACCAAAGACCACACTGTGATTATACAGTCTCTATCTATATAGCCCCTATCTATCTATCTATCTTCGAGGGTTAAATGTAAGAGAGGGCCGACTGCGCCCTAACTTCGCACTCCCAGGTAAAAAATAAAGGCAGTCATTCTATTCTACTCTATTTATCTATCTATCTATCCATCTATCTATCTATCTATCTATCTATCCATCTATCTATCTAATGCCAAGCGTCAAATTAAATTAATGTCTCTGTACATACTTGCACTTCCCGCAAGCCAAACGATATCCTATCTCAAGTTATATAATTCTATTCTTCTGAATCTATTTTTAAATAACATTACAAAACTGACTTGATGATTTTTCCAATATGATTGCATCAATAACTTGATTAATAATTGATTATTTACAAACTGTATCGATTTTTCAATTTTTCCAATAATGTATTCTTTACAATCAATGACATTATTATTTTCATTATTAAGTAGTAGAGAAAATTACAAACAAAGCCCAACCTATATTGGCATTAAATTCATGGGTTACCTGCCTGCTAGTATTAAGAAAGAATTTGATATTAAGTGGTTTAAAAATCACTTGAAAAAGTACCTAATTGCATTAGAATTGTACAGTTGTTTATGATGCAAACTCAAGATATTAAGACTATTGTTGAGATACTGAGATTTACTTATTTCTGTTAGTATTTTATTTTCTTGTTAAAAATAATTATGGAGACGCATTCATGTACATTTTGATGTATGTTTTGAATAAAGAAATTGATTGATTATAACAATGTATTCTGAAGTGAATAATGTATTTTCTCTATTAATATTTCATGAAATTATGTTATTTAATAGATGTGATCTATTTTGAGCGCACATTTCTTGCATGAAACCAATAAGCCATTCGCTTCAGTAGTCTCTTCAATTTTTTTTTAAATGAAAGTTGCATGAATTATAATTAATATGAGTGTATAAATGAATGAATAAATAAGTGAAACTGACATTTTTCAAAGGTGCTTGGAGTGTTTGATTTGAAAGGGAGGAAGGCCCACTTCTCAACAAAATAGCTCCCAATCAGCTGATCATCCTTCCAAACATAGTAGATCCATTTTGGCATACTGGAAAAATTAAATAAAAATTTTAATTTTTAAATGTAAAAAGATTAAAATAGTTTTGATTACGAAATTCTATTATTGAAAACTTATTAAAAAGTTTTATACAAATCAGGCAAGGGATTCGCACAGAGTTACCAATCCATTAACACGGGATTCAATTCCTCTAAAATTATGAAAAATACTATGCTTTTTGTAGTAGGCTACCTATAGTGCTTTTCATCCTTGAAGACAACTGGCCAGCTTGCTGCGTTCTCCAATTGGAATGCCCAGCAATGTTGTCATATTGTGTGCTGTTTAATCATCTGTGCACGCATGCTTATCAAACCGAAATCTCAGTCTGATATCACGACTCGGTGTGTTACAATGACATTCATTTAATTTGACGCTTGGCATTAGATAGATAGAGAGATATAATTTCTTGACGTTGCTGATGACCGTAGAGTACGATGGCAAAGAAATAATATCTCTCTATCTATCTATCTAATGCAAGTGGAAGATTTACAAGTGGAGAAGATGATCATAAATTAAACATCTGTTCATCACTATTATAGAAGTGTGCATATAGGCATGTGATTGGCTAGCTCGGGAAGTTGTGGGGTACTGTTTCTTACTCTGTACTGTATATATCTGTACTCAGATGTCTCCAAGGATGAAAAGCACTGTAGTTATTTTTGATAGCCGAGCTTTTCAAGCAAAGTACCCAATTACAGAACTCAGATTAGAGTTTGAGATATTCTGATTAAATTAACCTATTGAAGCCATTTATTCATAATGTATAAAATGAATAAATACGTGAACTACTGCATACAGAGCATTGACCTCTTCGGTCCTGGAAAAAGACATTGAGAGTACTTTATGGAGCGGAGACGCTCCGTAGCCGATTGGAACGTGTAGACTTCTTTTTAGGGCTATGATCATCTACTCCAGGGCTGCCTAACCTACGGCCCGCGGGCCGCATGTTACCATAAAGACAAAAACATTAAGGGCCGGTTCATGAGTTCGGGATTTAGCTAAGTCCTAGACTAAAACGGGTGGCCACCGTAGCATCGACAAACGTTAGCCACGAAACTATATAATACTAAGGGCTCTATGCTGCTAACCCACTAACCTGTCGAGACAAACGTTTGTCGATGCTACGGTTGCCACCCGTTTTAGTCTAGGACTTGGCTAAACCCCGAGCTCATGAACCGGCCCTAATAAAACTGAAACGTAAAACATTAACATGGTGTTTCAGCAAAAACCGAAAAGGAAAATTTACATTACAGGAAGCATTAAAATGTGTTTTATAAGGGTGAAAATTACATAATTTCCTGGGGGAGACCCCCGATCCCCCGCTTCCCTTCCCCCTCGGCCCGCCTTGCCTTTGAATGTTGACAATGTGGCCCTTGATTGATAAAGGTTGGGCACCCCTGATCTACTCTATTCAAACAAATAGTCCAATGCACACATGAAGTTTATATACACTCAATAGACTAGCAACCTGCCTCCGCTCCATTACAGTGCTCTTGACCATTTCTAAGCTCTTCAGTTCAACTTTTAAGGAATTTTATTAGTTAAATTTGTCTTTAGAAATGGAAAAATATTACGGTACATCTGGTTAAACTGAAAATTTTAAGAGTTTTCATCACATTAAATTAATAAGACAAATTAAAAAAAGTATGAATTTTCTATTTGCTCACCTGTAATTCACTGTTGTCATTAACAAGTGTTGCTTCGGTAGTTTCAGCCGTGCTGCTGTTATCATTGTCGTCGTCTTCCTTTTCGCTGTTGGATATATGCAGCTGCCTTTCCAGGAGAAAGCACTGTCAGGCTGGATTTCTTTGCACTGGAAACTGGTGGTCGGGGAGGCTTGAAGGATTTCACCTGAAAAATAAAGACCAATTAAAATATCATGAATTGTTTTCAATGTTAATATTTCCAAATGGAAAATATCAACTAATAAATATAGCCTATAATTATATAGGCCTACATGAATTTCATACAATGTCTCAAAAAGTATGAATTCGCAATCAAACATCAACAAGAAAGACTGGATTTTCAACTTGTATATAGGCTAGCCAAGGTAGTCTTGACTAGAATAGAGATGAGTTGAGACTGTTGAAAATGAAATTACTTAATATGTAACTTATATCTTCAATAATAAACAAGGCTACATGAGCTTCCAAGATTAATTTCATCCTCATAAATATTTCGTTGAATTTCAATAAATTTAATCGTCTCAAGAAATACTATCTACAATATAGCTAAAATAATCTAAACTAAGTTACTAGCCTACTTACAATACCGGGTTCAAATTGAGTAGATTCTCATCAAACCTGTTGTTATAGAAGAGTATTGTATTGTATCAGATTAACTAATCTGATCAACACTGATCTACGTTAAATTATAGATTCAATAAGCTGTCAAATCTCAATAATATTTAAGAACACTGTTGTAAAATTATGCTAAAACCATCCCAACCATAACCTAACCTCATTTAGTCAGCTAAATATTAGTAACCTTATTTATATTACACAGATGTTGATGAAAAATAACAATACAACGGAATAATGAGCTACAATTGAATTAGAATATGAATTTATTTATTATTCATACCTCAAATTATTTGTAATGAAACTTGATTCTCTTCATAATTTATCTCCTTCTTCTCCTCATTACTCATCCAGTCATCCTCTCCTTCTTCAATCTTCATCTCACCACATAACCTTTTTCAGAATTTGTGAACATATTGCAAAGTGAAATGGAAATTCAACCTGGAATTAGGTTATAAACGGCGAGGTGGAACTACTTTCGGGTCTCCCCACCAACCAAAGCCATACGCTAAATAGATAGACCACATAACCTTCTTTCCCAAATTCTCCTTCAAGATCATTCAAAGAGGTTATACAGTATTATCTTGTGTATATCTGTATAGCTGGATCCTTTTAACTTGTCATAAAACAGCTGATTTAACGTTAGTAAACAAGCGTACATCAATCAGCTGTTTTATAACAATTTCAAAGGTTCCTGCTATACGGTACATAAGATCATTGTCATTATCATCATGAGCATCATAAAACATGGCTGTAATTATCATCAGTCGAATCAATCCTACTGGCATGAATTTGAATTTCCCGCTCGGATTTACTTGCCTCACTTCAGTTCGCAAAGGCCAAAATAGCATTGCTTCTATATCTGTAGATACGCTGTCGTATAATTTTTCAAAAATTTAACATTGGCAGGATAGGGTTTATTTTTGCGATTTACTCGCATGAACAGCGTTTTTGTGCCATTGGCATCGTGACAACATTTTTGCAAAAAGGCGTAGCTGTTAGACCTCAGTGCGCTCTAGGTTTTATTTATAGCACGATCCTTTTAACTTGTCAGAAATCAGCTGTTCGGTAATAATTAAACAGTGATTTTGACACGATAATCAAACGGATTAAAAGTCTTAAAGACCTTTAAAGTCTTTAAAAGACCTTTTTAAAGAATACTTTTCGAAGAATAACTCTTTAAAAGACCTTTTCAATAATCTGCGAGATTCAGCATTTGTAGGTTAAGTATTGTGATATTGCTCTTTAAAACATATGTTTTCTGACAAGTTAAAAGTATCCTGCAATAATATTAAATTTAATATTTAATCAAATCTTCGATATAAAGATATGTTTGAGTATTTTTCTGAATATTATATAAACGTAAAAACAATTTTAAAATTTAATGCAGGCGATAAATTGAAACTGGAGTCTGATAATGGAATACATAAAAACATTTTTAGCAATTATGTATAGTGAAGGTAATTTATTCAGAATAAAAAATAATGAATTTCATTTTTGATATTGATTATCACAATGATGTTCAATTAAATTTATTACAATACTGTTTTCTAAACAGATGAGGACTGAACAGCTGCTTGCAGTGAGCCAGAGACCAAAATTTCTGAAATCAAAACAAACATAGACATAACCTAAATTTCTACCTGAGTTTTGACTTCAATATTAATAGTTCTATTTAGATGTGGAGGAGGGATTTGATGATTTATTTAACAAATTATCTAATTAGTATTAAATTCTAAATAATCACCCTTTTTTCCTCAATGAACCTAAACCAATTCTTATGCAATGTTTACAGGTAATAATTTATGGACATGATAAACTTCTTTGTAGAATGGAATTTTGATTATTTCTATTGATTGATGAGAGTTTTTAGACATTTTAAAATGCTTTTCAATTTGCTTTTGTGATGTATCACTGTGATTAAAGTCATTTACTGAGAAACATCCATCTAGTTTGTTCATTACCCTTCCAAGCTGGGCAATATTGATTTGATAATCCTAACACAGATATTAATGTTTAGAGAGTATTTGGCTAAAATTAATCATTATTATTGTTCAACGATAGCCTTGCTTAGACCCCACCAAGAGCTGCTTTCTCCTTCGTCTCAAAGCAGTGCTAAGGTGGAAGTAAACAGCAAGGTGCTAAGGTGGCGTATAATTTATACTTTTATTTATTTCCTATAGGAAATTTATCCATCGATGACCAAATAAGTATACCACGCTTCGCCATGGAGTATAAACTCAGTAACATCACAGAGAAGGAAGAACTTCTTCCTTACATTATATAATGGGAAAATGTCTGTTCTGGATGTGGAAATTGCCAGTATTTATTAGGTATGTTGATGTATGCTTTCTCAATTCAATCTCTTGAACGAGAGTGAATTTTCAAAATCAGAGCTCATATTCTTGTCTATTTTTAAGCGCCTAAATATGAGATATATCATAGTATGGGCGTTTTATTTTTTCCTATTTTTCTTTATAAAAACCATCATGTATAATAAAATATCGTGCGTTATTTCGGTGAAAAAAGTGCTTATATACTACTGGAAATAACAAGAAAATGTATGTAATTGGATTTACGAATTTCGCCCACGTTCAAAAGATATAGGTTCTAATTCTCAGTACCTATATAAAAATGCCTGTTTTTGAGGTGCAAATAGCAATTTTTAATTAACCATTCATGAACGGAAGGAAATTTTCAAAATCTGAGCATATCTATTCCTTTTTTCAAGTAGCTTACTAAGTTATAAGATTGTACGTTTTTTTTGTAAAAAAATTGCTTAATACTCAGATGGATGAAAAGTACTTGAATAGAGGAACAAGAATATGCAATTGGATTTACAAAATTCACCTCCGTTCAAAATATATACAGTAGGTACAAATTTTTATTAGCCATGAAAAATAATGTCTGGTGAGAAAGCGAGATACACTATACCCTTTTGAAATGGTTGAAAAATGCTTGTTTTGTAATCATTCTAGAGATTCAATTGTAATAGAACCTATTTCAAGAAGACAGGCAAGGTGTAACAAAATAAGCCATTTTTTCATTTATTAGGAATGCATGAAAGGCAGTATCAGCCACCTTGGTATAAGTTTTTTTTTTAAGTGTTCCATGGCTCAATAACAGCTCAAGCAGTGACGATGATGTTTTAACTCTGTTATATTCTTTAAGTATAATCAGATTCATTCAATTTGACGCTTGGCATTAGATAGATAGGCCTAGATATTATTTCTTTGACATCGTACTCTACCGTCATCAGCAACGTCAAGAAATAATATCTATCTAATGCCAAGAGTCAAATTAAATGAATCTGATTATAATAGATCCCATTGGGTGCACTCAATCGACAATAAAAGGAGATTGTATGGAGAGTTTTATCATTTTTTATGTCAGATTTACAAGTTGATAAAGATAAGTTCAGGGGATATTTTAGATTTAACAAGAAATTTGATGAAGTGTTATCATTCATTGATGATAAATAACATTCAGGGAGGATGGTATAATCAGATTCATTTAATTTGACGTTTGTCATTAGATGGAGAGATATTATTTCTTGATGTTGCAGATGACCGTAGCTGTCGATGGCAAAGAATAATATCTATCTATCTAATATCTCCGTGTTTCGGAGGACACGCTAAGCCGTCGGTCCCGGCTGCCTAAAAAACAGTCGTTAAGTCACGTCAGAGACCCTGAACTGATCAGGAGTGACCTGAAAACTCTGACACCAGACCTGAGCCAGCCAGGTTACACGGAATTATTATTATTATCTATCTAATGCCAAGCGTCAAATAGGATGAATCTGATTATACAAATTACAGATATTTCAGAACTAGTAGAGAACGACTAGCTGTCTGCTTAAGCAGGTAAGCTGTTTGGCATAATTAAAATACAACTTTGTAACGTGAACCAGGGCCCTGAATAAATCCTATAAGTCACGTAATATAAGAGAATCACAACTCCAAAGCAAATACGGGAATTAATATCAGCTATTCCTGTATTACATGACGTCTAAATTTTTAGAAAACATTCGCCAGAATTGATAATCATATGAATTGATAGTAAAGTGAAAAGTGACTTAATACTATTATAATTATCAATTATTAGGCTATTGTATATAGGGTGAATTACAAGAGACTGATGTTTTGAAATGGCTAGTACATGACCTGTCCTCCGTCGCCACAACGCCTACCAAAGGCATGTATACTAGCCATTTCAAAAACTTTCGTTTCTTGTAAGTCACTCTATACCGGTATCTCTCAAACTTGAACACAGTGAACTGCAGCTTAACGCAATAAGTTGACAATAATGTTCAGCAATGAGGGGTTATAAATTCACAGTTCACTTTGGTTAATTGTTTTTATTCTATACTGTAAAAAACACATGAATAAGTTATGTCAAAAACGAGTTATGACAGGAACCATTTGTTGGGGCCAAGAGGACGTTGAAGGGTACTTCCGCAAGTGACCGTAATAGGCTACTAGACTTCTCCTTGTTCTTCTTTTTCTCATTCTTCTTCTCTTTTTCACTTCTTCTTCTACTTCTTTTTCTACTTCTTCTTCTTCACCACCTCCTTCTTTTCAATCTTCTTCTGCATCTTCTTCTCCTCTTTATTCACCTTTTTCATCACTTTCTTCTACTCATTTTTCTTTTTCTCCTTATTCTTCTTCTCGTTCTCCTTCTTTATCTTATTCGTCTCCTACTTCTTCTTTACCGCCTTTTTCTCCTTCTTGAAACAATGCAAAATTGATCGCATCGTCATGTTTCGTTTCAAAAACACAAAAATGCAAAACAATAAAGTCTATGTTGTAGAGTCTATGTTGAAAGTCTATATTGCTGCCATATGCTTGATTGTAATGTGCAATGTTTCCTGAAATATTTGGAAATTTTTCAGTCACTGTCAAAGAATA
Organism: Laodelphax striatellus; assembly: GCA_017141395.1. Lineage (NCBI taxonomy): Eukaryota > Metazoa > Arthropoda > Insecta > Hemiptera > Delphacidae > Laodelphax > Laodelphax striatellus. Next base: position 17,724,278 of record CM029542.1, read on the forward strand.
TGTACCACAATAAACTATTAAAATACTAATTATTCAATGAGAAATAGGTTTTCATTGGTGTCAAGATATTATTGTAATGTGCGAATGATAGAAACTGAAGAGTCTTAAAACGTGCTGTTTCTCCATAATTTTTACATTGGTAATAATTCAATATTATCTTTCATTCAAGACTTGCTTTCCAAAGAAATTATAAACTTTATAGTATCAAAGTTCTGAAAAAAATAATAAAACATTCTAAAACTGCACATTATAGTACCGGTAACACACGCTTTATTTCTATTGATTGTTTGGTTAATTATTTCATTTAAAATCTTTATTTTATTTATCTCTTATGAATTTATTCTAAATAAATTTTGAAATAATTTGATTTTACTTGACTCGAATGGCAAGTAATTTCATTGAATACGGTATGCATGCTATTACATAAATAATCCATTGTTCTAAAATAGTTAACTGTCTGATTCTGATAATACTGGAACTACAATAAACTACAATGAATTGAAGAAAATAATATCTATAGTAATATCGATAATAATATTGAATTATATATTCTAAGGCTCGTAGCTAACGAATTTACGCCTACTCTAAGACAGATTTTTCACGTCAATTAATGGTTTTGTGTAGTGAATAGACATATTCTAATAGGAGAGTTTATTCTAAATGAAAATTGTTCTCTATTATTTTTGATACAATCAACCAGAGAGAAATTTCAATACAAAAATTGATTCACAAGATAGTTTACTACTGTGACTGAGTGATGCCTCTCCTTCAAGACAGATTTTTCCCCTTGGTTTATAGTTTTGTATCATAAAATATACATATTCTAATAGGAAATTTTATTTTGAATAAAATTGGTCCTCTATGATTGATTTTTCTATACAAAACATGAGTGCTTATTTGACTAAACATAATATATATACGATCTATCTATCTTTATAACTAAAACAAATCGTATTTATCAGTTTATCGAACATTTTCATACATAAAATTATTAGGAATTCGATCGTCTACAAGTCCTAATCAATAAAATTGTGATAAAATGCACTATTTTGTAGTTATAGTCAAAAACGAGAAAGAAATTCAGCTGGAAATGTGGATTACCATTTTTCAAGCTGAATAACTATTTTATTTCAAACTTTTCAGACGGTTTTGTAAATTTCAATAAACAATCTTATAGAGAATTCAATTTTCTACAAATCTTGTCATGACCTCAATTAAATTTAAATGCATCCTTCAAAAGTTATTCATAGAAAACTATAAGAGTTGCTGCTGTAATTGGAATGTACTCAATTTTTAAAGCTTTATTACTTGTTATTTATTAGTTTTATGAACACTGTTTGTAGCTCATCTTGTAGAAATTTTATTGTAGAAAATAAAATGGTAAACAAAAAAGGTTCTGAATGAATTTCCTCTAGATATCTAAATAAGAGCATAAAATCGAAAAAAAAAATAGGCAGTCTTGTCTCATAGAAGGCACCAGAGAACGAGATAAGGCTTGATTTTAGGCAAAATACTGTAGTTATGATAGAAATAGCTCACAATAACTATGCATCATCTTATTAGAAATTGTATCTCTACAATATATCATGTAATAAGCAGAATTTGGCAACAATCAACCGTTGAAAAGTTATTGACAGAACATTGATACCGTACCGCATGTTTGAACAAGAAGAGCTAACATATTTTCAAAATCGCGATAACTTTCCATTTATTAAAAAATTTACAATAATTGTAGATTAAAATGTAGGTCATATTATTACTAACAAGAAATCTCTGAAAAAAAGTTGCTAGAATATACCATTTTGAAGATACAGACAAAATGAGTGCGAATTTGATCAAGAATAAACGATCTACCCATTCTTTAAAACTTAATAAATATCTTATTTATAGGTTCATAAAACATTTTCATACATTAGATTTTAGGGAATTCAATCTTCTCTACAAGCTAAAATCGATAAAATTGTGATACAAAGCACTATTTGGTAGCTATAGTCGGAAAACGTGGTAGAAATTCAGCTGCAAATGCGAATTACAATTGTTCCAAGCTGGATAACTCATTCATTCCACAGGTTTTTGTAAATCTGGGTAATGCATCTTGTAGACAATTAAATTTCCTAAAATATTTGTCATATGCAAAAATCAGCTACAATGCACCGTTGAGAAGTTATGAACAAAAACCTGCGTCAACTATCGTTTTACATCAACATTCATTTCTGAAATCTCCAGTCGAAATAGCTTCAGGAGATGGTCAGAAGTAAAGTTGTATAGCCCGCGACATCTAGCGGAAATCTTCAAGACTACCACAACAAACTTCACACTTGTGCCGCTAGGTAGCAGTAAAAAACAGTCTCGAAATTCCCTCGATGTATTCAAAATATTTGTATATTCCTTTTACAAGTCAAAAACAGAAAAATTTCATTTTATTCACAAATAACTCTATCTTAGCTCACAAACTTGATGTAGTACATGAATTTAGCTTCTTAATTAGATATAAAGCGTATATTTACGTGATTTTCTGCTAAATAAAAGCTTTTTATGTCTTAAAAACTGATAAACTTGAACTCTTGATTTGGCAATGGGTTTGATTTTTCACAGATAACTTTTCAACCGCTTATTGTATCGAAATATATCACTGAACAAATTTTATATTGAATTGAAATCTCTACAAGATTTGATTCATTTGATGATACAAAATGATCAAACAAGTTCACAAGATACCTCAAACTCTAGAAGTTAAGCCAGTTGGGTTTAAAACTCGAATACTATCTTATACTTCATGAAAGCTATTTTCTTTGAGGTTTCAACACTATATCAAATAGATTTCATGAATCTTATTGCTGAATAGCTCCTCAAAATTTGTTCAAAACTAATAAAAGAATTGGATTTTAGAGACCTTCAGTATGGATACCTCGATCTTTATCTTATAATTTAGTAGCCTATATTTTTCATAGAATATAAAATATTATAAGAAATAATTTGTCAAGTATTTAATAGAACATGTTATTCAAGGGTTTTTGTTAAAATCAAAAATAAGGAAGATATTATTTGATGAAACCGGGAACGCTGTTCCCTTTCTTAACCGTTAACGATGTTTCCAACAGTTTCTCGTAGATTCATCAGTAAATAAAGTCATAAAACTATTATCCAACACTTATATATTAAAAATAATCTATAAATATTAAAGTTTAATAAAAAATATTGAAATGGTTCACAATCCAATAAATTGGAAGAGGCCTATTTCTTTTCGAAAACTCAAATAAGCAATACAAAGTCTAGGTTGGATTTTACTTTCATGCCGTGCCATAAATTGTTCAAATTTAATTATTTTTTTGAATTCTGTCTGCAATATTATTATTATGTCATGGAGATGTAATTTAATGATCAAAATAATTATTGTTGTTAGTCATAAAATGTGAGATGAATTAATTCATTCTATTCTGGTAAATAAATGGATTTTGATATAATATATCTGCAAAATATTCAACACCAACACATTATAAGAAGTGCTTGTTTTGGTTTTTAGCGTTCAGGAGGCTTTTCCAATGTGATATATGCTATAGTTATGTTATTATAGTAAATTTTGGAAGTAGCTGAAGTGAGTATAACTGGCTCAAAATACATCAATCTACCTTAGATAATCATAATGGTTTATAATGCTTGAGAAATGATTGAAGACAAACTTTTGAATCGCTTTAAGAAAAACACAGGCTTTGATTTATACACTTCTGCTCCTTACTTCTACTACTTCTTCTTCCTCCTCCCCTTCTTCTTCATCTTATTCATATTCTTTTCCTTCTTCCTCCTCCTCCTCCTCCTCCTCCTCCTCCTCCTCCTCCTCCTCCTCCTCCTCCTCCTCCTCCTCCTCCTCCTCCTCCTCCTCCTCCTCCTCCTCCTCCTCCTCTTCTTATTCTTCTTCTTATTCTTCTTCTTCTTTCCCTCTTTCTCCTGCACTTTCATCTCCTTTAATATAGGTACTATGTAAGTTATCTTTCTTTAACCTAGCAATATTTTATTGATAGTATTGTAAAAGGATGTATTGTCTACCGACTTCTATTTTTCCTTCTTCTCTTGTATTCTCTTCTTCTTCTTTTTCTTCTTCTTCTTCTTCTTCTTCTTCTTCTTCTTCTTCTTCTTCTTCTTCTTCTTCTTCTTCTTCTTCTTTCTTCTCTTCTTCTCCACCACCTTCGTCTCCTTTCCTTCTTTTTGTTTGTTCACTTTTTGGGCTTCGCTGAAGAGGAAAGGAAGAAGAGAGGATAGAAGAACAAAAAGAAAAAAGAGAGGAAAATAAGTAGCTATGTAGAACGTTACCGATGATGAAAACACTTGCTGTGAGACGGTAGTATATTAAACCATAGATAACAGATTAGAATCTCTTATCTGATTGAACGATCGGAATTCCACTATAACTGATAAGACTAAAATGAAAACTTGAATAAGAAAAAGAAGAAGAAGAGGAAGAGGATAAAGAAGAATGAGTAGGAGATAAAGGACACGGAGAAGAGTATAAATTATTGAAGTCAGTTTTTTCTGTAGGTGATTCAAGTGTAGAGTGAGTAGCCTATCGAGTAATTTCTCATGCATTATTAACCATTATAATATTTGAGAAGGATTGAAGTGTTTGGAACTTGTTTCTCACTTTAATTACTTCCTAAATTGATTATAATCGCATATAAATTTAACATTTAACACCTTAAAGAAGCTCACTGAACGCTAAAAACCAACACAATTAATTTAATCTTATACTACATATTGTGTTGGTGAAGCATAATATTTCGCAGACATCGTATCAAAACGAATTCAAGCTATTTTCCAAAATAGAGTGAATTTATAATTCACTTATAATTAATTTATTTATAGAGTTCAAAATTTTATGAAATTCAAACTATTATGATATATGAAAGTAATATTCAACCTAGACTTCGTTTTGCTTATTTGAGTTTTCAAAAAGAAAAAGGCCTCTTCCAAAGTATTGTTTTGTAAACATTCCCAATATATCTTGAAAACATATTATGTTTTAATATATTTTATATATTATATTTTATATCGATATTTTTAGTATATTCTAAATATAAAAGTATTGGATAATGGGGTTATGGCGTTATTTACTGAGGAATCTACGAGATATAGTTGAAAACATCGCTAACGATCAAAAAAGGTAACAGTGTTCGCGTTTTCATCAAATATCTTCCTTATTTTTTATTTATTTATGACGAAAAATCTTACATAAATAGTTTTGTGAAGAATTTAATATTCAACAAATTATGTTCTATAATATTTTGTTGTATATTGTGCGAGAAAGCTACTATTAAAAGATAAAGATCGAGAAAGGTCTCTAAAATTGGATTTTTGTATTCGTTTTGGACAAGTTTTTGAGGAACTGTTCAGTACTTAAATTATATAATGTGTGATCGATGATGATGATGGGATTTATGAAATTCAGTTGTTATAATAGTGTTAAAACCTTATGAAGTATAAGTACCTATATTGGAGTTGTAAACCCAATAATTTCATCATTTTTCATTTCATTTATTCACAAACATTTTCCAAAAACAATACAATGATACAACATATAAATACAATACAAAATTGAAAAAGTGGTTAGGTGACCTCATTAGTATAATCGTGTTGAGGCACCATAGACCATAATGGCTTAACTTCTAGACTTTCAGGCTTCTTGTGAACTTATTTGGTAATTTTGTGTTGTAAAATGGATCGAATCTTAAAGAGAATTCAATTTTCTATGAAATTTGTTCAGTGATATATTTCGATACAATGAGCGGTTGAAAAGTTATCTGTGAAAAATAATACCCATTACCAGATCAAGAGTTCATGTTTATCAGATTGCAAGACATTATAAAGCTTTTATCCAGCAAAAAAATGACGAAATCATACGTTTTATATTTCCATAACTATCTAATTTCATGTATTACATAAAGTTTATGACCTAAGTTGAATGTATTTGTTAATAAAATTAGATTTTTCAGTTATTCACTTGTAAAAGGAATATGCAAATATTTTGAATTCATCCAGGGAATTTCGATACCGTTCTTTACTGCTACCTAGCGGCTCAAGTGTAAAGTTTATTGTAGTAGTTTTAAAGATTCCCGCTAGATGTCGCGGGCTGTACGAATTGCATTCTGACCATCTACTGAAGCTATTTCGGGTGAGACTGGAGATTTCAGAAATGAATGTTGAAGTAAAACGGTAGTTGACGCATGTTTTTGTTTATAACTTCTAAACAGTACATCATAGCCAATTTTTTCATATGACCAATATTTTAGGAAATTGAATTTTCTACAAGATTCATTATCCAAATTTCTAAATACCTGTGAAATGGATGAGTTATCCAGCTTGGAACAATTGTAATTCGCATTTGCAGCTGAATTTCTACCACTTTTTCCATGTATAGCTTCCATTATGGTGCTTTGTATCACGATTTGATCGATTCTAGCTTGTAGAAGATCAAATTCTTCACTATTCTATGTATGAAAACGTCTCATAAACCAATAAACACGATATTTATTGAGTTTTAAAGAATGGATAAATTGTATTTTCTTGGTCAAATTTTCACTCATTTTTATCTGCAACTTCAAAATAACATTTTCTAGCACAATTTAGCTACAGATATTTTTCTTAATCATAATATGACCTTTACTTTCATCTACAATTTTTGTAGCCTACATTTCAATAATACATAATAAGTTGTAGCGTTTTCAAAGATAAGTTAGTTCTTTTTCACTTTGTTCAAACACTGTATCGTTGTTTTGACAATAACTTATCAACGGTTGATTGTTGCCAAACTTTTTTTATCATATCGAATTGTAGAAAATTGAATTTTAAATAAGATGATGCATAGTTTTTGTGAGCTATTTCTAGCATAACTATAATATATAGTATTGTACTAATCTTGTCTCATTCTCTGATGCCTTCTGTGAGACAAGACTGGCCAGGTTTTTCCGATTTTATGCCTTTCTTTCGATATTTAGTGAAAATTCATATATAACGTTGTTTGTTCACCATTTCATTTTCTACAACTTATGTTCTATACATTTATTCGATAAAACGAAGCGTTAGGCCATAATTTGAAGAAAACTGAAGCCATGTCGAGATTAGTTACACTTTCAGCCGATAGATGGAGCGGACGTTCACTTTTCTCAATCCAGCTCTGTCTAGCCTCGGCTGAAGTCAAGTTGGCAGACTCCAATAAAACCAGAGTTCCAAAAAATTTGGTAGTGATTGTAGTTTTTCGACTATAACTTTTGAACAGTGCGTTTTAGCTGAATTTCAGTAAGGACCATTCTTGTAGAACATACAATTTCCTACAAGGTGCGATAAACAAAATGTTCATAAAACCAATAAGTAATAAGTAATGAAGCTTTAAAAAGGGAGGTCATCCCAATTTCAGTAGCAACTCTTCTAGATTTTTGTGAATAACTTTTGAATTTGAATAGTTTGTTGAACATAAATTAGTTTGTTGAACATAAATTAGTTTGTTGAACATAAATTAGTTTGTTGAACATAAATTAGAGTGATAACAAAGTTTGTAGAAATTATAATTTTCTATAAGATGATGTATTACAAGTGCCAATAGAATTGATAATAATGAGACATTGACAGAGCTTCAAAAACTTATATTCCAAACTTGGTTACAGCAAAATTTACCCTTCATGATCTCATAATGGTCGTAATAGAAGAAGAAAAAGAAGAAGAAGAAGAAGAAGAAGAAGGAGAGGAATAATAGTAGAAGTATAAGGAGCAGGAGAAGTGTATAAATCGAAGTCTGTTTTTTTAAGCTATTCAAAAATGTGTCTCCAATCATATTTCTCAAGCATTATTATAACCATTATCTTCTCTATAATTTACATTATATATATATAATATCGATATAACTATATCTCTATAATATAGTTTGCTCTAATATCACTATTCACCAGACTATTCATCTGATTATATTATCTATGAATTGTATTGTATACTGTCAAGAAAATTTCTGTATGTAATATTACAAATGACCTTCCTCACACACAGACTCGTTCTAGGTGACGAGTATATTCATTGTCATTCATTTCTTTCAAAAGTACGTATTTTTTTCGTTTTTTTGAGAATAAATATATTCCAATTCAATTCATCTAAGGTAGATTGATGTGTTTGAAGCCTGTTTCTCACTTTTAAGTACTACCAAAATTAATTATGATCACATAACTAGAATTTATCACCTGGGAATAGCCCACTAAACGCTAAAAACCAACACAATTATCTTGTAATGTGTGTTGGTGAAGCATATTTCGCAGATATCGTATCAAAATGCATTCATTTATCAATATAGAGTGAATATATTCCAAATTTTATGACTATGACTATGTTTTGATCATTGAATTACATCTTCATGACACTATATTATTGCAGACGGAATTTGAAAAAAAAATTATGAAATTCGAATTTTTATGATAGGTCAAGAAAGTAATATTCAACCTAGACTTTGTTTCGCTTATTTGAGTTTTAAAATAGAAAAAGGCCCATTAATTGTTTCGTGAACATTTCCGACATATCTTGATCAACTTTGATATTAAATTTATAGAATATTCTGAATACCGGTACCTTATCACCTATAGGTGCTCTACTTAAAGCGATTTGCTATTTTTGCTGCAAGACATCACCAAGAGTTAAGGTGGGTTTTCGTTACTGTGACCGAGTGCCGCAGCGGAGCCCGACCCAGCGTTGCCAGATGCAATTGATGGAGAATCCCAACTATTTATAGTGGGGATTTTTCATCAATTGCATCTGGCAACGCTGGGTCGGGCTCCGCTGCGGTACTCGGTCGCAGTAACGAAAACCCATCTTTAGAGATAAAATATGTTGTTGACAGAGCAGATCCATTGAAATACATGATCCATTTCTAGAGGACTTTGCAAATTTATTGAACATAAATGAGTCATTATGAATATTTTTGTATGAGCTTGAGGCTGGAAATGCGCAAGTCACATGAAGAATGTTTCAAGAAAAACTGTTGTTAGGACGGTGACTGAGTTGATAATTAAATTCTGGAGAACTTTCCACATTAATTTATGCCTACTATATCATGTGATTTCTACCAACGGAGTCCTATTCTTATTAAAAATCTTTTATTTCTGACAATGTTTCATTGTTTAGTAGGTATTTCTTTAATCTTATTACTTGCTGCTCAACAAATGCTAGTAGGCCTATTGTTCTATTCTAGTAATAAGGGTCGTATTGTAAAGATTCACTATAATGTATTGCTGAACATTATAGTGAATAATTAGGGCATGAGTTTGTTCTGCATTATCCAATAACTTCCATGAGATAGGTGAGTTGACATGAACGTTCAAAAACCAAATAACTTTTGTCATTAGTAGCACAAATTTGTCAGTGAAAAGTAGGTAGCAGAACAAATAATTATAAACAATAAGAAATATATAGACAGCTACAAACAGCACGAAATAGTTATTTAATTTCGTGATATACAGTACTTACACTATTTTGAGTCGCGGACGCGTTTCGAACAATGATGTTCATTCTTGGCGCTTTGGGCTACGACTGACTACCTTAAAAAACGAAACGTTGTTCGAAACGCGTCCGCGACTCAAAATAGTGTAAGTACTGTATAGCACGAAGTTATCTTTTATTCTATTAATCTCTGCAGTACACGAAGTATGGATATCCACAACAACCATATTTAATTTCATATAATATGACATTTCATTTTTGATGCTTTGGGTGGGACTGGCAAAAAAACTAAAAGTTGAATAACTTTTTTGTTTTGAGGGAAAATATTTTCCTTTGTGGCCTAGAACAACACAAATTCAGCTCTAAAATTCTGTATGGTACATTTTTTTATCTGTTTTGGTTGAGGCTAGCGTGAAGCCAGCACCACCCACTTTCAAATTATGGTACTATACAGTTGTGTGAATGAACAGCACAGTTTTACTCGAAAAATTAGCACTCGTAGATACAGTATGACAATGTTTTGTCGTATTGGGTAGGGCTAACTTCACCAGGGTAAACAATACTTATAAAAATATAATACAGAAAAATAATAGTATTAATAAAATTCCAATTTATTATAAAATTTCCAAAAAACTCTTGTATAAAAACCAAATAACATACTAACATGGAAACAATATATATTTACAAAAACATATGCAATTTATGAAATTAACTTTATAAATGATTTACAAGTGATTATTTTGGTTATTTGAAAATTAAAATAATTTGAAATGTTTTTTATGAAACATGGCAGCCTTCATTACAGTTTATGAAAAATATTGGCTTCTTTCAGGCGAAACAACTCAATTGTTTGAAGGTGTCTCAGTCGAATAAGCCACGCGTTCAACAGTCTGAATTTTTTTCATTATTACTATAGCACATAGTCAAGGACTAATAAGCTATTCTATTTTAACTTAGATTGCTAATGATTGTTGAAGGAAGTATTGTTGATTAGTTTATCCTTCTATACTGAATAAAAACTATCTGATTATTTTTCACAAAGTCACATATTATAAGAACTGCTTTTGCACTTTCACACTTTAGCACTCAACCAAGTCATGTGGCTTTTCACGTTGTAGTCTTCTTATTGCATGGACATTGAGCAGGTGGATTGCATACACGTTCACATGATGGTGAAGCCTTTCCTCATGTTTCTTTGCATTTCACTGATGACTGATTCCACTCCGAGGTCGCGGTGAAGATCAGAAGTCTGAAAAATAAGAAAAAATAATTATAAGGAGTAGACATTGTTTATAATACAAGAAAAGTGCAATGTTTACAAGGCACGTGCAAACTATTACTTCAAGCTTATTAATTTCATTCACAACAATCATTCAATTTCACCCTGAATAATTAATTTTTTTCATTCCGACTCTTAGCTTTTAGGTCAATCGGAGGGGACTTTTCGCGAGCCTCTGTTTAGAGTTTTCGATATGGAACCTACCATCGAACTCAAATCTGCAATCAAATTATTCTGCTTCGTTCTGTTTTTCATCGCAATCTGATTTCAATGCTTCAGGGGTCTTAAAGGATAAGTGTTTATCCCATTCCCAAGTGGGGGCAAGACGTTCAGGAGGTCTGGGAAGAGGTGGCTGATGAAGCTTCTCTGAACGCCCAATGACCTCTCAAATCGACGAGAATGTGCAGCTACTGTGCGACGGTTTGTTGAGTATTTACCAGGTGAAGCCGTGGAAGATGTAATAATCCGAAATCGACGATGGACCAAGAGAACGATCAATAAGGATCATTACTTTTGGAAAACGCACGGCGATTGTACATTTGATCATTTATATATCTTTAATATTATTCAGAGGGGTGCAAAAGTAGGTATACTTTATAGAAAAGTACAGTACGTTTATTTATACAGAAACTGAACTTTTACAATCTGCTTAGAGAATGTTAAGAAACAAGTATTGTTTTCGACCGATGGACTCGTTTCCTGGTGTGTCCAAACTGTTTGCCTTGACAGTCAACTAAAACGGTATACCTATATCTGCACCACTCTATGAATGTAGCCTACATGTTTCAATTTCTGTTATTGAAGATGAATTTCATTTAGAATATTAATCAATGAAATATATTATGTTATTTGGACCACAACACCGTTATTAACAGCGTCAACATGCTAAATAAATACTGGATGCAATTGGAAAGTTTACTAAAACTCCTGGTAGCCAGTGAAGATTCACTGAATTGATTTTTAAGTTTTAGCCAGTGAAGTATACTTCACTAAATTAATTAAAGCATGAGTTTCTTGAAAAATTATTTCAAAATTTGTTCAACTCACATAGATATGCCTGATTTTTATTTGAAGTTATCCACTCATCCAAACTTGTAAGTTCTGGGCGACTGCAATATTATAATTCTGATGAATTTTCTCCTGGCTTTTCCTGATTGATCTATATGAGGTGCAGTAATGACTTGACATCTAGAAAAAAAAAACAAATAATACAATTCAAACGGATCAACCAATTCAATACAGGTTGATAAATTTAAAACAATTTGGAGTATAACTTAGATTTGAAGTTAAAATAGATTATAACTGAACCTGGCACACACGATGGTCATGCCTATTGCTTCTTATAATATCAAATAATAAAAATAGGATCATCCTCTGCATTGGGAAGATTATACCATAGAGAAAGGTTATAACATAGGTGATTATACCATACCACTTTCTCTGTGATAGTGCATAATCATCATTCAGTCAGTGATTGTTCGGGCGTCATTGATGCATGCGCAGAAAAATTGCGCATGCATCTGAGTCAATGCTACCTTGGGTCTAAGGCCCGCCGCAAAGTAATCCAAGAACGTGGAAGTAGCCACGCCGTGGATGTAAGGCCGTGAGCCCATTGAGCAACTGCTATCTGACTGCAGTCAGCAACCCAATGTTGCCAGATGACATTTGGCAGTTTTTCGGGTAATCTAACCTATCAGCCAAATGTCATCTGGCAACATTGGGTTGCTGACTGAAGTCAGATAGCAGTTGCTCAATGGGCTCACGGCCTTACATCCACGGCGTGGCTACTTCCACGTTCGTGGATTACTTTGCTCAACTGACTCGCAACTGAGAATGAACTAATATCATTCTGTTATATACATGTGTGTGTGTATTTTATTTTTCGCCACACTACATGGTAAGAAGCTGGTCACTTTATAGATTAGAAAGTTATCATTTACAGGTGAGATTTGGCTAGGCAACTGTAAAATCAGCTGGAGCACGGTAGACAGCTGAAGCACAATAAAAACAGCTGGAGCACGGTAAAATCAGGTGATCTTCGCGAGAAGTTCCAGTTCATACTCGAACCGCGAGATGGGGCGGGGCGGTAATGCACTTTTTCTCGATACGCTACAACCCTATTCAGTTTGAATAAAATATTCTAATTAATTTATTGTTGCTATGAAATTAATTATTGTTTTGGTGGTATTTTACCGTGGTATTGTTAGTGGCAGGTTACTAAATATTAGTTGCTTTAATAGAATCATATTAATATAAATTTATTTCAACATCCATGCCATGATTTGAATTTGTTTTCGTCAGTAGGCTCATATCATCTGTTTTCTAGTTGCATGCATTTTCTGTCTATTCTCAACGCCTCCATGTACGTCGGCCCGTAGTGTGGCGAAAAGGAACTAATGCTTGTACTGTAAACACCTACTTCCCGGTCTTGTAGCATAATATACTACGATATTATTTTATTTTACACGTATTTTATTTTAATATAAATATCTTGTAAAACTTATTGATTACCAACTAAGAAATGAAAACTAAAAGAAACATGGGCGGAGTTAGAGGATATTCCAAGCCCCCCCCCCCTTAAATCTGCCCATGAAAAGAAATACCTTATTGTTTAACAACTAGAACTAAGGCTTGTCTGTTGTAGTTCATTTACTGTGTGGCTATAGCTATTTCACATTATAGAGTTCATATTATATTTTTTATTGTTTGAAATGTTTACTTTATGACGTTTAAAATCGTTTCATACTACTTGAAAACTTGGTTTTTAATTTAATATCAATAATTCACGCCACCGCAGCTACAGATTGAACGATAGGTTAGGTTTTAGTTTGAAGTAAAAATCAGCAGCTAATATTACTGAGACCGTGTACGAAAAAAATTAATTTTTACTGATGCATTAGCACAACTTCTATGTAATCTGTAGCTGCGTGGAGTTCAAACTTGAGTAACATTAAAGCAGTTGATAAAAATATTGATGAGTGAACAAGATTAATTACTTTCCAGGGTGAAATTTCTTATCACTCTAAATTCAACATTTTTAGAACGTTATCCCAGGACCAGAACTTCTTGAGTGAAGTGTAGGTACTGAAAATACATAAACTTATTTTGGACTGCATTAGGCTACTCATCAAAATTCAGAAGAGAAATAGTAGGCCTACGCCTACGGGCTCAGCCTATTTCTTATCTCTCAGATAGTCCAATAATATTATGGTTGTATAAAAAGCTGATTGCATTCATAAGCACTAGCTTCCATTGGATCAGCTGAGCTGTGGATTGCAATGTATCAAGTGTAGGCGTAAATATATTACAGAGACTGAATAATCACAGTGTGGTCATTGGAGTGAAAAGGTCCATAACAGTGTGTTAGAACATTTAGTATTCCCGCCACCGCAATAGTTTTGCCAAATTTTTGAATTTCGATATTGAATTACAGGCAAACATGAACCCATTTGTCAAACTTATTTTTAAAAGAAACAACTTAAATAATAACTTATTAAATACAGTCTCTATACTCTTGGTATTGTTTGAAAAGCTTAAAATGTTGGAAACTAAACACTGGCAAAGGCAACTGTAGGTAAGAAGTGAATCACTCAACTTGACATATGATTTGCGTATCATTTCAATGCAAATCTTATGGGAATTGGCGAAAGTATGGTGGATTTGTCCGAGCTAACCAATAGAAAGTGTGACATCCAATGATTGTACAGTCTCTGTAACACATAGGCTGTAGTAACTTACGCCAGAAATCAACTTGCTTTTGTTTGAAGAGATTAATAATGAAGTTTCTTAAATATTGCATTCATACCATTCACCAAAACACAGCATATCACATAAATACATACAATAGTAGACAAGCTCAGTTGACAAAAAACATAGTAGGCAAGCTTAATAATTGACTACAAAACATCAGCTATTTACACAAAGCAAAAAATTCACATTCAAGATACTGTCTACAGTGACATTCATTTAATTTGACGCTTGGCATTAGATAGATCATTTCTCGACGTTGCTGATGATCGTAGATGGCAAAGAAACAATATCTCTCTATCTATCTAATGCCAAGCGTCAAATTAAATGAATATCACTGTACATTAAATCAAGTAGAATTGAAAATTGCAATAGAAAATTAGAATACAATTACAGAAAAAGGATTAAACGTATGAAATTAGAGACATCTGCTCGTCGTTTTGGTAAAAACTTCAATTCTCAACTTCAAAGTTACAACTTTGTTTCAAAGATTGAATAACTTCAACGTTGCTAAACCGGTTTGAGAGGAATAGTTCGTTGGGTGGCTCATACCAAAATTTGACGACCTGCATTTGACAATCAGTTCTACCACCAACTCAATGTAATAACAATTCATAGTATATGATAGAATATTTATGTACAGAGGCACATTCATCGAACCTCCTCTTGCTATTTAGTTCTGTTGTCAATATTTGCTGAGGCACAAGTCTTCACAACTATATTTATATAGCTGTCTTTGATTTTCGTTTCTTCAATAATTATTATGTACGATAATATTTCAATTCATGTTATATCTTTGTCTGGATTGAATTCAAAATTGATTCAAAATTCAAACAGCTAGGTAGTTATAGTCTGTTCACCGAAACCAGTCAGTGAATGTAAACACCGAGTGAGCTTGTGTGTGTGATTCGACCAAATGACAGGTCGGCAAACTGGGTAGCCACCCAAAATGTCCATGGGGATCTCCATGTAATGGAATGTAATGTCCAAAATATACGAGTATCTCACAACTGTAATTTTGGTAAAAATATGAGTGGTGAAAAGTGTTTCTTCAACTAACCTGCTCAAAACTCCTCCGCTTGAGATTGTATCACGAGGTCCTCTGCGATAATCAACTGGAAATCCATGGCTTCAGGTAGTAAGATATCCTTCAAGAAGACTTTCCATCCTTCAACTGGAATTTTCTCTTCTAAGTTTCCTTCCTTCAATGAGAGTTTCCATCCTTGAATCATGTAGAGTTATTGAACACACTGTAAAAAAGGACAATTAAACTGTTATTGCACTATTTTCAAAAAGAAAAATCGAATACACTGTAAAAAAGGACAATTAAATTGTTATTGCACTATTTTCAAAAGGAAAAATCGAATACACTGTAAAAGATATTCAATGATTTAATATTGCAGCTTTTTTCAAGAGTGAAATAATCACAGAGTAGTTAGTTCGGAAAGCAGAGTCTTGTAAAATGTCCAGATTTGTAGGGAATCCATCAAGAGAATTAGTAATCTTTAGTGTTATCACAAAACATTAAATAATACAACACAAGTTTACCCCATGCAGCGCAAAGCACCGCTTGCTCGCTCACAACTGTATCGTTTGGAAATACAGTATCAGATTGCAACAGATTCGTATCAGTGTGAGTTTCCTCTAGATTCCACATCAAATCTCGCAGTAGTGGAAGAACAGTAGAAAGGAATACGCCAATAACAGTAACTTACATTCAGCCATAAAATTAGATACTGTAGTTACAACCATCATCTAGTCGCACATTGCCTTCCAAGATACCATCACCTCTTTAGAACAATTGCAACTGTGAGGCTCTCCATCATCAATCTGAAAATGCGACCATATATTAATATTTTGATGCACAAACTTGTTGACTAAACTAGTAATAAAGTCAACATTTGATCAATTCTCTACCATTGAAAATCAGATAACTCAAGTTAACAACTTCCAAGGTTTGTAAAATTTTTTAGCATATTTTAGCATTACAATACCTACTTGAATTTGTACACACAGTCGTAAAGATTTCAAATAATAACTCACAAGCCTCTAAATGCATGAAATATATTGTCGAATTTATATTGAATATGCATCCTATTATGTGAAATACAATTCCATGGAAATATTTCAGGAGTGGAATATCTACTTGTATATAGTTGTATTGAAACTTTTGAAAAGATGAGGCAAGTAAAAATTCAACTCAAATATGTTCCTTCAGCTGTTTTATAGAATGAGACACACCATTTATACAAATGAATAAGGAAGGACCCTACTCATGTATACAATGTGGAGTCCCCGCTCCATTAGGGCCTGGCCACATACGTCTATGCTTCGCTTCACTTCACTTCTATATACCATACGATATAGGTTAAGGTTAAGTGTAAGAGAGGACCTGCGAGTCCTAACTTCGCCTTGTATTTTGAAAGACAATAAATAAATAATATAGATAATATCTATATCGTATTAGTATATTATACTTTTGCGAGTAAGTGAAGTGAAGCAAAGCATAGACGTATGTGGCCAGGCCCTTACTGTGCTCTTGACCATTTCTAAGCTCTTCGGTTCAACTTCTATGGAATTTTATTATACTCTGTTCACGGAAACAAGTCAGTGTGCGTAAAGAAAGTGTGCGTGCGTGAATCGGAAAACAGCTGGACGACCGAGTCAAAGGCATGTTATAACTAAATTTCTCTCGCTCTCAATCCGTATCAGCTGAATACGTGATTAGTTGCATACGCTGAATTGTGAACATGCCGTCATGCAATACACTCACAAAAGACACACACACAAGCTTACTTAGAAGTTGAATTTACTGACTTGTTTCGGTGAACAGAATATAGTTAAATTTGTCTTTCCAAATGGAAAAATATTACGGGACATCTGGTTGAACTGAAAGTGTTGAAGGGAGTTCCATTACATTAAATTGTTCAGACTGAAATTCTAAAAAATGTTATTTTTCTATTTGATCACCTGTAATTCACTAGTGTCGTTAACAAGTGTTGCTTGTGTGGTTTCAACCGTGCTGCTATCATTGTCGTCGTCTTACTCTTCACTGCTGGATGCAGAAGGCACTATCAGGCTGGATTTATTTGCACTGGAAGCTGGCGGTAGGGGAGGCTTGGAGGATTTTACCTGAAAAAAATTAAGACCTATGAAAATATCATGAATATTTTTCAATGTACGAGACTCAGTAACATGATACCTTCTTGTTATGTGATTAATCTTCACATCACTTGGCATAAATAAATGATTTGGAAGGAATTTCTTATTTCAGTTAAATATAATATCGAACTTTCAGCGGATGGAGAATTATTGTAATTCAATAAACAGCTGATGCCAGCTCAGCTCTGCCAGTAGGAAAAGCAATGTGCGAGACCGTAAGGCCAAGCGCCCACGCCAAATATAAACATATGAAACTAAATGGAACAGCGCGCATCACCTCCATGTGCGCTGTTTCATAAGTTTATATTTGGCGTGTTGCCACGCCACCTCAGTGGGCGCTTGGACTAACGGTCCATCTACAGAAATTGTATAATCAAAGTGTGGACAATGAATGTCACACTTTTGATTGGTTATCTCGGTCGAATCCATCATAGGCTACTGTTTTCGAATGACAGAACAGCAAATGTATAATCATTACTTGAAGGAATAACGAAAATTATTTACTAGAAAAAAAAAAATCAAATCAAGTTAGCACAATTAATTTGTAATACAATGTAATAATTATGAATTCACACAACAGGATGGCGCTTCAACATAAGCTCTTAAACAAATAAGAAACAGAAACTTGCAACATCGTGTTATCATCCTTGAAGACAACTGAGCACAGAGACAGTCCAACACCACTTTTTGAGCTAGCAAATCACACCCACATGCCTGCAACATTGCCAATTCTAACGCTCCACTATCACGTGGTAGTGATGAACAGATTTGCGAGAAAAATGGATGCCCAGATGATTGAACAGCACACAATATGACAACATTGCCGGGCATTCTGATTGGATAACGCACCAAGCTGGCCAGTTGTCTTCAAGGATGAAAAGCACTATAGTAAAAAACTCAGTTTGAATTACCCAAGGCTATAGGCATAGCCCCCTTTAAACTACATGGCCGCGGCCTTCAATGTGACAACCTCGCATTCCTGGCTGGTTTCATTATAAAATCATACTTATAAAAAACACTACAAACACATGACTTATAAGGATTGAACACTGTAAAGCCCTTTTTATAAGGTGCAAAATCCTCACAGTAATATCACTATTCATCCTGGAATCTATCATCCAAGCTAAAAAATCACCTCCAGTACTCAGATCAGAACAACATAGTTATAACACAAGGAATAGAAAAATGACATGGACCTACCACAGCACAGACTACAGAAATAAATAGTAAATCACCATGGGACCATACTCTACAACCTGCTGCCAGCTGACCTAAAAAATATCGAAGAGATAAATGCTTTCATCAGGAGCCTGAAACAATACTTAAGACTGAGACCATATTATAACCTGAATGAGTATATAGAGGAGTACACAAACAGGAGAATATTATGAAGAGTGAAGACCCCCTCCTGAAGGGAAGATAAATGGACGACTCCCGCAGTCCTGCGCTGCCGGCGAAGACTACAAAAGTAAAAGTAAGTTAGTATGAATTTTATACAATGTCTCAATAAGTATGAATTCAAAATTAATCATCAACAAGAAAGACTAGAATTTCAACTTGTAGGCTATTCAAGTTAGGCCTAACTAGAATAAGAGCTGTTGAATCTATTGAGATTGAAATAGGCTAATTATGTTAGTGATATTCGTTTAATTTGACGATTGGCATTAGATAGATATTATGATATTATTTGCCATCCTAATCTACGGTCATCAGCAACGTCAAGAAATGATATCTTTCTATCTAACTTATGAATGCCAAATTAAATGAATATCACTGTAAATTATAAATATCTTCAATAATAAACATGGCTACATGAGTTTCAAGATTAATTTCATCCGCATAAATATTTCTTTGAATTCTATTCAATTTAAACGTTTCAAGAAATAAGCTAATAAGGCTAATAATAAGCAAAAATAATCTCAACCAACTTAGCCTACTAGCCTACATATGTACTGGGTTCAAATTGAGTTGATTCTCATCAAACTTTCAAACCTTTATAGAAACAAATTGATTTGATAAACTGTCAAATTTCAATAATATTAGAACACTGTTGTAAAATTTTGTTAGGAAAACTATCTCGACCATATAACCTATAACTATAACCTCAAATATTAATGGACCAAAAAATAGTAACGTCATTTAGGTTGAACAGATGTTGATAAAAAATAACAAACACCACTGAATAATAAGCTGAAATTGCATTAAAACATTAATTTATTTATTATTCATACATACCTCAAATTATTTGTGATACTTGATTCTCTTCACTCTTTATCTCATTCCGCTCCTCAACTCCTCATTAAATACTTCCACTCCTTCTTCTTCTTCACCACCATCATTTTTAAAATCATACAAAACGGAGCATAGGTTATGAGCCGTGAAAGGAAAGGTATAAGAGAAAGAGAATATAGAGGTTAGGTTATACAGTATTATCTTGTATATATCTGTATAGCAAGAATAATCCTTTTAACTTGTCATAAAACAGCTGATTTAACGTTAGTAAACAAGCGTACATCAATCAGCTGTTCTATAACAATTTAAAAGGTTCATGCTATACTGTACAAAAGATCATTGTCATTATCATCATGAGCATCATAAAACATGGCTGTAATTATCATCAGTCGAATCAGTCCTACTGGCATGAATTTGAATTTCCCGCTCGGATTTACTTGCCTCACTTCAGTTCGCAAAGGTCAAAATAGCATTGCTTCTATATCTGTAGATACGCTGTCGTATAATTTTTCAAAAATTTAACATTGGAAGGATAGGGTTTATTTTTGCGATTTACTCGCATGAACAGCGGTTTTGTGCCATTGGCATCGTGAGAACATTTTTGCAAATGAAGCGTAGCTATTAGACATCAGTGCGCTCTAGGTTTTATATATAGCACGATCCTTTTAACTTGTCAGAGATCAGCTGTTCGGTAATAATTAAACAGTGATTTTAACACGATAATCAAAAGGATTAAAAGTCTTAAAGACCTTTAAAGTCTTTAAAAGACCTTCTTAAAGAATACTTTTCAAAGAATAACTCTTTAAAAGACCTTTTCAATAATCTGCGAGATTCAGCATTTGTAGGTTAAGTATTGTGATATTGCTCTTTGAAACAGCTGATTACTGACAAGTTAAAAGTATCCTCCTATAATATTAAATTAAATATTTAATCAAATCTTCGATATAAGGATATGTTTGAGTATCTATCTAAATATTATATAAACGTAAAAACAATTTTAAAATTAAATGCAGGCGATAAATTGGAACTGGAGTCTGATAATGGAATACATAAAAACAGCTTTGTCAATTATGTAGTGAGGGTTATCTATTTAGGGATATAAAAAATTATGTATCTTATTTTTGATATTGATTATTACAATGATGTTTAATTAAATTTATCACAATACTGTTTTCTAAACAGATGATGACTGAACAGCTGCTTGCAGTGGGCCAGTGACCAAAATTTCTGAAATCAAAACAAACATAGACATAACCTAAAATCCTACCTGAGGTTTGACTTCAATATTAATAGTTCTATTTACATGTGAACGTAGGCTGGTAACTTTTGTTTTAAAGATTATTGTTTATTATCATGAGTTGGATGTTATTTTATTGTTGTAAAATGGTCAGTTACTCTCATACATTACATTTTTTAAAAAGAAACATTCTTTTTAGTTGAAATTTAGTCATAATATCTCAACATTAATCTCTTGGGTAGGGACTAGGTTTATAGCCTAGGTATGAATAGAAAAACATCAATGATTTTGTAATTTTTTACTACCTTGGGGAGAGGTGGCTTGGTGGAAATCTATTCTAATGAAAAGTCATTTTACGTTTATAGAAAGTTAATTATTATAAATAAAAATAACTGAATTGAACTTCTGACATGAAAATCAAATATTGAAACCTTCTGCAGCTGGTATGTCAAAGATCAACACATCATAGTAGAAATTGATTATCGGTCATCGTCCAGTAGTTAAGATTGATTCCTTATGTGGTCATTCATGTCTATGTGGACGTTTTGTAAGAATAAAGGTAAATAGAATATAAGGTAGTGCTCACCAGGATGATGCGCAGTAGCAAGCTTTATTCAGCTGATTAGTGTGACATGGAGATCAAGAGTTTGATCTTGAGTTTCATGTTAATTTCAGTGCAGTCATGTCTTTTTCACAAAAATTTCGAGCTTTTCAAGCTACCATGACCTCATTTGGGCTTCATTGAATATTTATACAGAGTGTTTCAAAAAATTTCTGTTCAATGTTAACCTATTTTGTGTTTCTTATTAATATTCTTGCAAATCTCTCTTTTGCAGGTTGTATGCTCTATGCGCGGAATTCTGATCGAGTTTTCATATTGAGAACATGGAAGAAGGATTGTCATTACATAGCTTGGGACCATTGTTATATTGACTCAAACTTTCGATTCACAACAGCTTTAATGCGTGGAAAGAAAGAAGGTCAGTTTAACAAAGAAAATTTCCAGTTGGTTGGTGATTTTTCGTATTTGTGTTTAATCTTGTTTCAAGTAGATATTTGGAATTATCTAGATTTTAAATTGGCATTTGAAAGAATCTTGGATCACAGGGAAAGGCGTGCTGTGAACTGTTGCACTTCTCCTCATGTTTACCGTACAATAAATCTTTTGTGATTACTTGAACTTATGAGTAATCTTAGCAGAAAACTATTCAATTATATAATGAGAAGAAATGCTCTAGTTTACAGTTCTGGACAAATCCCTCCATTAATACTTTCAAATGCTTTCAGCTGTAAGTTAGCTTGTAGTTTATTTTCTGTCTTCCATAGGGTCCCTATTGCTTTGTAGAGATAACATAGGATTAAGTGTGATATACAGGGTGTTTCAAAAAGGACTTTGAAAATGCATACAATTTTTTAAAAAGAGATTGGATTTAGTCTTGGTTTAAAGGAAAACACATCTAGTTTTGACTAGTATATTATGGAAGCGCTATATGATAGGTAGGCCTAGACGTCATCGACGCAATAATGCAGAAAAATTAACGCCCACGTCAACAATATGGATCTTGGAGCAGGTTCACACGAACGGGTTTCAGATGGTTGCGGTTTGAGTGGTTACCAGCGGTTCAATGAGTGGGAGAGAGACGAAAAACAGCTGGCACAATCTTATCTCTCCCTCACATAGAGTCGCTGGTAAACGCCGAAACCGCAACCGCCCAAAAACCGTTCGTGTGAACCTAGACTTATGATTTCTTATGTTTATTAAGAACATTGTTACTGCAAATGTCTATGCCATTCTTAAATATTGTAGGTCTACTATGAGTATCATTTGCCGTACTTGGTACAAAAATTACGTTGAATGTTTCTTGCCGACTTTGATTCTTCAAGCCAACTAGC
>CM029543.1:0-105000 GCA_017141395.1 Laodelphax striatellus
TTTTCTTCCTCTTCTTCTTCTTCTTCTTCTTCTTCTTTCTTTCTTCTTCTTCTTCTTCTCCCTCTTCTCTTCTTTCTCCCTTCTTCTTCTTTCCTTTTTCTTCTTCCACTTCTTCTTCTCTATAGCCTATATTATTATGTTTACATATTGTGATATTCGAGTTAGTTTTCTATTATGATATTTTCATTGGTTTTTTTTATTTCAGATTTGGTACAGGCTTCTGTTTCACGGTTGTTTATGCGGCCATCTTGACAAAAACAAATCGAATTTCGAGGATATTCAATGCCGGAAAGAGAACAGCTAAAAGACCAAGTTTCATCACACCGAGATCTCAGCTGATTATCTGCTCAGGGTTTGTCAGTGTCCAGGTGAATGGACAGAAATCATCTTATATCTATATTATTAATTAGCTAAGGGTTTTCGTTTTTTCCACGGCGTGTGAATACCATACATCCGATTGTCACGAAACTTCGCATATTACATCATTTCTACCGAAGGATGGTTACTAAAGTCTGTGCAAACCTTAGAATGCAGTAAGCGTTTAAATGGCAATGCTATTTGTTATGGGGATATGGAAGCGCTGTTGCCATGTTTTGCTTATTCGTTTATTACTCCTCACTCACAGCTGTTCGCTCTCTTTTCCGCTCTTTCTCTTGTTTTGTTTACCTTTCTTTTTCTAACAAAACTACATGAATGAGAAAACATTAGCACACCCAGAGACAGAATTAATTGAGAAAGCATTTTTCAACATTCAGTTCTTTTAGTGTCGTGGTTTGATAAACTCGAGCAGTTGAGCGGACGTTGATATCTACAGTGCTTATGATATAGCAGGATCCATTTAACTTGTCATAAATCATATGATCGACGAGCATATGATCACAATACTTAACCTACAAATGCTGAATCTCGCAGATTATTGAAAAGGTCTTTTAAAAAGTTATTCTTTGAAAGGTCTTCTTTAAAAAGGTCTTTTAAAGACTTTTTAAAGGTCTTTAAGACTTTCAAGCCTTTTGATTATTGTGTCGAAATCACTGTTTAATTATTACTGGAACAGCTGATTTATAACAAGTTAATTGGATCCTGCTATACTTAATAGTGGACAACGACAAATAATAATAAACGCTTTTGAATTTTTCAATAAACAAAATTCGGAATTGAATGTTGGGAAAATTGTAAAATTGACATCAGAGTGTTTGGGAGTTTCAGAGAGATCAGTTTATAGAGATTGTCTACTTTATCTTTTTACTCTTGTTCCTAAGGAAATAATATTTTTATATTTTTCATTAAATTTCCCTCTCTGTAATAAAAATGGATAAAATGATGTAGCAAAATGAATGAAATTTATTATCTGTTGCTTCTAATAATTTTGACATGAAACAATAAATAAATAAATTATTATGATATCAATAAATTTATTTGTGCTTTACAGTATGATTGAAATAACGTAGGCTATGGAGCTGACAATCAATCAAAAGAACAAGAAATAACAAGGAGTTTCCCCGGTCGTACACCGGAGCAATAAGCAATAGGCAATAAGCAACATTTGGATCATATGATTGTCTACTCTATACAAACCAATAGTTCAATGCACACCGAAACAGCTGCTTTAGGTGTGCATTGGACTATTTGTTTCTATAGCAGGAGCCAATTAACTTGTCATAAATCAGCTGATCCAGTAATAATTAAACAGTGATTTCGACACAATAATCAAAAGGCTTGAAAGTCTAAAGAACCTTCAAAGTCTTTAAAAGACCTTTTTAAAGAAGACCTTTCAAAGAATAACTTTTTAAAAGACCTTTTCAATAATCTGCGAGATTCAGCATTTGTAGGTTAAGTATTGTGATATTCCTCTTTGAAACAGCTGATTTCTGACAAGTTAATTGGATTCTGCTATAGTTGCCTATTGCTTATTGCTCCAGTGAACGAGCTGCCTAAGCTTTGCACAGACTATAGAATTGAGAGAAATTTTGAAACACATGAGCTGCTCCTATTTACCTTTTTTATTTCTGTTTTTAATTTATCTATAGAAAATTTAAAGGAATTCAAAATATTGAAAGTAGTCCACATTAATTTTATTGTTACTTTTAAATTTGAGGCATGAAGTTAGCCATCGTATGTCATTTGTTTTTATTTATTTGAGAAAAAACGTTATCAACCCATATACTTCTTATTTCTATTAAGCAGTTATTTCTAAAAATAGTTATCAACCCATATATTTCTTATTTCTATTAAGCAGAATTTTACCACAAGTGCGATTTTTCAAATAATATGCATTCAAACTCGATTATTCATAATATTTCGAAAGCTGAGATTATTGTTTTATAGAGCAATGATTATTCAGTGCATAAGACTGATGGGTGTACTTAAAAAATTGTTTAATTTCTTTTTTCCTTTAAAATTTCCATAAAGTTTAATAGAATAATATTATTGAGCTTTGGTTTTGATCTTGAGACTGATATGAGAAGTGGCTCAACTTTACTAATTGAGATACCATGGTGTTTACAAATACATGTTTGCTCTTTTCTATTTTCAAGATAACTTAAGATAATTAAGCTATTCCAATATTCTAATCAATTTAGAAACTTTTTTCTATTTTCAGGTAGTTATAAACGCCATTTGGATTCTAGATCCAATGCTGGATGCTGGATCCAATATTCTAATCAATTTAGACACTTTTTTTCTATTTTCAGGTAGTTATAAACGCCATCTGGATGCTAGTATCGCCACCAAAAGCAATGCATTACTACCCGACTCGAGAAGAAAATTTGCTAGTCTGCTCTTCATACGTTGATGCATCTTACATGATAGCATTCGGCTATCCCATTGTGCTAATCATTATATGCACCGTTTATGCGGTGTTGACTAGGAATATACCGGAGGCATTCAACGAATCGAAACATATAGGTGAGCGACAAAGACGAATTTGTCATCAAATTTCACTTTACAAAGACATTTTTTTTAAATTTGATATTTATTTCTTATAAACCGTGGCGGTACGTGGTATACTTATTTGGTCATCGCCGGGTATATTTCCTATAGGAAATATATGTTGTCCTATAGGAAATATACACGGCGATGACCAAATAAGAATACCACGCTTCGCCACTACTTATAAACAATGTACAATACAGAGTGGCGCATAAAGAACGGATGTTTTTGAAAGTGTTATAAGAAAGTTTATTTTAATCATACATTTATCTTCCTTACACCAAAATACTAAGTGAATGACCCAATTTGAGAATTTGTATGAAAAACTCCAAAACACTCGAGTATTTTTCAATAATCACATAGGAAAGATGGCGCCCTTTATGCGTTAATGCTCATTAAAAACCTCAAATTGGTCCCCTTAACTTTTGATACAGCAGCAATTCATTCATGTATTGCAGTATTCAAATTTTTAATGTAGCTATATTTAGGACAGTAAACTTGAATTTCAAGTAAAGAAGAATCACATGCCAATAAGCTCGACTTAATACTCTGCTAATACGCTCCGTTGAACGACGATTGCAGATTCTATTGGAAATATCGTTCAACAGCAAATACGCGATTTTGCAAGGTCAATTGTGTCATTTTTACTGAAACTGGATACTTTAACCTACAAAATGGTGTCGCTCTGCGGTCACAGACAGCTCCACTCCACTGGTACTATCCTACTCAAATCCATTCATTGTTTTTGCGCCACCCTGTGTAAAAATTATATTTACACCTTGTATAAGTTTATATACTTCTGTAAGTGTATAAATTTTCACTTTACAGAAGAAAATTATTAGCCACATTAACCAGTTGTTGTGGCTTAAAATAAATAATATTGAAAAATACAAATTAAAAATGAGTAAAAATAAAAAATAACATAGTAAAGTTCATGGAAGGAAATGAGATATTGCAACTATACAGTTGCTGTTAAGTCATAATAATCAATTGAAACGAAATTCCAATTTAATGCCATATAACATTCTGAAGACTTCTGCTACTGCAAATATTGACAACAGAATAATAGCTAGTAAGGAAATTCGATAAACGCTGCTGCACAAAAAAAAGTAGTTTTTTTGTCAATATTTGCAGTAGCAGAAGTCTTCAGAATATTATGTGGCATTAGTGGGAATTTACAAAGCTGAGGTTAATTGATAAAGTAGAGTACGTAAGTTACTTGGTAATTTGTGAGTCCAAACTAGCATCACTAAAAAAACTCGCGATACATGGAGTCTATATATTAAGAATATTTACACAACCCAAATTATCACCGCCATAAAAATCCTTTGTATTACACAAATCAGCTTGTTTGAAGACAGATTACAATATGCATTGATTCAAATAACAACATAACACAATTTGAGAAGAAAATACAGAAATAGAAAGCACTTTATATCAAATAATATAAATCATAGTTGTGCCAATGGAATAATACCAAGAGATTCATTTCTGGACTGGTGCAATTGTTGGTCCAAGTCAATGAAGTGGTTTTCAGAGGAAAAAATTCATAACAAATTCAATTTTTTCCTCATCAAACTGCTATCATATAGACAAGTTTTCATAGCATAAGTCTCCACCCTACCTTTTTAAACCTGGATTTTCACTCGATTAATTCAAAACTGAAGTCAGATTTCTTTGTTGTTGGATCCTTTCACGTTTGGAAATATGGAAGGAATAAAGGCCGCAAGCATTACTATTGTGAACGGTATTTATACCAATTAGAATTAAACAATAACACAAGTGCATTGTAAATGCTTATTCCCTATCCTTTCTCGTGTTAAAATGCTCGCTTTCCTTAAAAATTGCCTGGTGAGCGCTTGAGATTGATTTTATTATCCCCACTCACTTTCTACGCATTACTGGCAGAATACTCTTATTCAATAATTTTAAATAAGTAATACTTATTTTATGTATCGTATCCTACCTTCAAAATTCACTTTCCTCAAGTACTTCAGCAACTCTGGTCCTTTTATGGGTCGCATAGCATCACATAGACCACGTTTCTTAGTCACTCCACACACCTGAGAATGGAAAAATTTCAAAATTTCTGAGCAAATCTTACAAACATGGACGGATCAGTGATATGCTAGGCGTACACCGGTTAGTCAAGACAAGATTAGTCACAGTTATTCACATAGTTGCTTATGAAGCAGCACACACTAATGCAATGACTAATCAGTGTGTGTTGCTTCATAAGTATCTAAAAAACCACAACGACTAAACGACAGTAATCTCGTCTTGTCTTGTCTTGACTTCAACAAATTGTACTTCTCTACTTCTGAAACCAATAGAGCATCACTCGCCCAACGGCTCGCTCAGCAATTAAATTGTATTTAAAGTTTTCCATGACTTTTCTAACATGTATACTTTGTTGTTTCAGGATTCACCATGTACACAACGTGTGTAATTTGGCTGGCTTTTGTGCCTTTATTTTTTGGCACGGGAAGTCACATGCCACTGAGGATCACAAGTATGTCAGTGACCATCAGTCTATCAGCCAGTGTCACAATTGCTTGCCTTTTCTCACCTAAAGTAAGTAGAATTCCTAATCTTTATTTTTTGAGTTAAATTTATTGAACGTATCATCTACAGAGTGTTTCAGAACTTCCTACCAATATTCTATTATTTGTTTGTTTCATTGTAAAAATTGTTCCAGGCATTGTTTCAGGGTAAAAACCATATCTAAATATCATATTTAAGTTGTCCGGAAGTCCTTAGTTACTCACACAGCTGCCATTTTGTTTTTTTCATTTATTATTTTTTATCTCCACAGACTTTCCAAATTTATTCTACAAGAACAACAAACTCTTTTGATATACAGAGTGTTTCAGAACTCCCTACCAATACTCTAGGACATTTTTCCTGGGTAAAAACCATATCTAAATATCATATTCAAATTGTCCAGAAATGTTAGTTACTCACCCTGATTGCCATTTTGTTTTTTTCACTTATTATTTTTTATCTCAATGTGGTAGTGGAGACATAATAAATTGAAACTTTATAACATTCTATGACAACTAGACAAAACTACAAAAATTGTGACAATTTTTCCGTCCGCTAAAACAAAAAGGCGACCATTGCAAATTTCTTCTTCAATAACAAAAACCTGTTGATATTGCAAGGGAATTTTTACAAGAATAACTTTTGAATAAATTTGATTACAAAATCGATTGAAACCTTTATTTGTTGAGTTATTGTACGGATATTGACTGAGATATGGCGAAAGCTTTGGTGATAGGTGACCGCTGGAGGTTTCTTGCACTACTTTTTACTGTCTTTAAAATTCACTAAAATAATCTAAGTCGCTTGAAAATAACATACAAAGAAGACGGAGACTGTTGCATTGTTGTAGCAGACTCTCAGCCGCAAACCCAGGATGCACTGCAACGGCAGCCTCAGCAGTCTCCTATCACTCAAGCTACCATATCTCAGTCAATGTGGTCCAATCTTATTTAAATTATGATATTTTGGAATATGGTTTTCACCCAGGAACAATACCCTAGAATAATATTAGGGGGTTCTGAGGCTGCTCTATTATATCAAAAGAGTTTGTTGCCGCTTAGAGTAGAAGTCAGGCTGGGCATGCGCAGTTGGTCAGACAGACAAGATGAGATTGATCATGTTTGGTCATGCTACCGCGGTTGGCATATAAGCAGCTTTTACGCCGATTAGTCATTGCATCGGTGTGCGCAGCCTCATAAGCAACTAATGAATTATTGACGACTAAACGTGACTAAGCTAAATCTTGTCTTGTCTTGACTAACCGGTGTACGCCTAGACTTAATTTGGAAAGTCTGTGGAGAAGTTTGAGTGGACCGATTTTGATGTAGTTTGTACCAAAAGAAAGATAAAAAATCGAATTTCAGCAGCCTCTATTTGTTTTTCAAAAATAATCATTTTAATTTAGATAAAAATAATGAAAACCAAAAACAGGTACCTGTGGCATAATGTCTGTTACCATTAAAATGTACTAAGTTATTAAATGGTACTTAGTTAGTTTGTGAAATCCCCCATAGATAGAGCTTACAAGCTAAAAGTAGTACAGTGACTATAAATAGTCATCTATAACCACTGCACAAGTCTTACCAATACTGCATATAAATCTTATATGCCCGGTTTTTTAGTCGCTCAATAGACAGTTTATGGATCCAATAACTTTATCGAATCAATAACCATGTGTTTTCAAATGCAAAAAAAAAGTTATTGATTCAATAAGTTAATTGAACGACTGAAAAACCGGGCAATAGTCTAATGCCTGGTTGTTCGTACGTCTATTAAATTTAACCGAGCGATAAATCGAGGACGCAACATAATGGGATCGACGACAAACTGAACGAATTGGAAATTAAAAATCCAAATGCAATAGTGTTACTAGAACAATAATTATATTTTAGCTGAATAACTAGTAAAATCAACTGCATTAACATTCTCTAATAAATTACATGTTCATTCGAAACGAATTATATAGCTCCAAAAATTGCATTAAGCCACAATATTACAGACTTTTGGTTGGTGAAAATGAAACTTGTACTTTCCCATCTGATAAAATTTTAACCACATGTTAAAATATTTATCTGATGTCTATGTAAAAAAATTTAACCGCTGGAAAAATCTAATCCCTGAATCAGCACCGATTAATTTAACCCTGTTTTTAACGGAGTAGAAATGTTTCAACAATTTGAAATGTGTGCACAACCAGCTGATATATAAAAAAATTATGCCATTAGTATTTTTCACTACCAGATACCTTCTGACTCATTGATAAAAACTCTGAGTGCAATTAATAAATTTTGTCTACAGAATATAATTTTGTAATAACATCTAATAAAAATTATGAGTAATGTAGTTTTGCAAATAAAATTATAATATTAATTTGCAATTTTTTTGTTAACCTGCATTTTAAAAAAATCCTAGGTTAGTAATTGAGCTTTTAAAATGTTTGTTATTGTACTAATTTATATAACGTAATATAAGATGATCTTATAACCTATAATACGTGCGATTCGCTCCTAAAATATCGTTTTACACGTGAGAAGTTGTATGGAAAAAGAAACCCCTATATTAGAGGAGATTCTCCTGTATAACGTGATTTATAAGTTTAATGTATTATCAGTATTATTCTACATTGGATACACTTATGAACTTGTATGAATTTCACTCAATATTATTAATTATGGTATAATATTATAACTATAATATAACTTGGGATGTATAAGGTAAGAAAACAATGCATCCAAAAAGTACTGATTATTTTAAAAATTATAGATAGGCTATTAAATAGAATATTGTGCAATGAGGAAAGGATGAACCTACCTGTAAGGGTCTCCCCACCAATAAAAAGCCATACGATAAAAAAAAGAATATAAAGTGAAACAACTTAAAATTCTAATAATATTGGGGCTTCATAAGCTAAGAATACAACTTCCGTATCAAGCGAGCAGCTCTGTGCGGAACGATTTGATCCTCTCATCTAGGCAATGTTATTCCACTCCCATTTAAACGCATGTTAAATCCCAGATATTTCCAAGCGGCTTTGTCGTGAATGATACGCTTAAAAAGAGAGTGTATCAAGTGAGCAGTTCTTCGCGGAACTCTCCTATCTTCCCAATGCTTTTTCGCTCGGTCTTCCAAAAGCATTCTAGTGCTAGATGATACGCAACGCATAGCGCTGCAATGATTTTTTCAAAAAATCATTTAAAATAGTAAAACACGTGTGAATGAGTGAAATTATACATCAATCCGTTCAGAAAAACTTGAATTTTCGTTTAATTATCTTATTATTGAAAAATAGTTATTAGGTTTTAGTCACAGGCATCTTTTAAAAGTAAATTTAATTAATTTTGAAAGATTCCATCATTTTTAAACAAATCAACAAACTAACAATCCATTTTCTATATATTATTTTCGATTTTCAGCTTATTATTCCTATCATAAATTCTTGTACTTTCAATTAAGGCTATTATTAAATAGAAATTTATTCCCTTTAAACTGAAAAGATCTAGTAATAACTAAACCTTAGACCATGTATAGAATTCTATACACGGTCTAAGAACTAAACTCTAAACATTTGTGTGTCTATACGCTCTAAAATACGATAAATAATAGTCTATTTTCATTTGATGGTTAGAAGCATTTTATTTTAAATTTTGATCTTCAATATAATCAGTTCTTCACATTCGGTAGCAGTGTTTTCTCCATGGCAGTATATCTTCTATATTATTAGAGTACAATAATGTATCACAAAACTAAAATGTGATTCATTCTATTTAATCACCTGGACTGTAAATGAATTATTGCGTCATTACAACTTAATACAGCTTTCTACAATGTTTGAATTCAGAATGTATGATACACTCCATCCACTATACAGGGTGTTTCAGAACTCCCTACCAATACTCTAGGGCATTATTCCTGGGTGGAAACCATATCTAAATATCATATTTAAATTGTCCAGAAGTCCTTAGTTACTCACACAGCTGCCATTTTGTTTTTTTCACTTATTATTTTTTATCTCAATAATGGTAGAACATATGGAATTGAAACTCTGCACCAACATTTATGACAACTGGACAAAGCTACAAAAAAATTATGACAATTTTTCAAATCCATAAAACAAAATGGCGGCCATTTAAAATTTTGTTTCTTGAATAACTCGGAAACCGTTGATATTACGGAAATTTTACAAGAATAACTTTTTTTAGTAAATTTAATTACAAATCGATTGAAACTTTATTTGTTAAGATTGGACCAATATTGACTGAGATATGGCAGCTTTAGTGATAGGTGACCGCTGGAGGCTGGTTGCAGTGCATCCTGGGCTTGCGGCTAAAGTCTGCTACAACAATGCAACAGTCTCCGTCTGCTTTGCATGTTATTTTTAAGCGATCTTAGATTATTTTGTGTGAATTTTAAAGACAGTAGAAAAGGGTGCAAGTAACCTCCAGCGGTCACCTATAATTATTACTGCTTAATTACTACTGATAATACGATTTTTGGGGTAGCAAAAAAATGGGTTTGGGAATTCTGGGGTGGCAACTGCCACCCCTTGCCACCCCCGAATGACGCCTATGCTCATTGATAATAACTCGGAGTGCAATTCATGAATTTTGTCTACAGAATATTATTTTGTAATAACATCTAATAAAAATGACGAGTAATGTAGTTTTGCAAATAAAATCAATGCAATTCAAGGTTTTCCAACACTATTTTGTCACAATTCTTCATTTCAAGTTAGTTCAGTTTGTCGTCGATCCCACTATGTTGTTGTCCTCGAAAATGTAAATTCCATAATATATTTGGGTATTATGATCGATGAATGTCTTTGATGGAATCATCACATTAATTTTATAAATAGGAAATTGAAATTTATTAATTATAAATTCTATAAAATTAATAAAATAC
Source organism: Laodelphax striatellus (assembly GCA_017141395.1). Classification (NCBI taxonomy): domain Eukaryota; kingdom Metazoa; phylum Arthropoda; class Insecta; order Hemiptera; family Delphacidae; genus Laodelphax; species Laodelphax striatellus. The sequence goes on from CM029543.1 coordinate 10,372, forward strand.
TAAATAGAGAACAAATAAAAACTGTTTATTTTGCGCTAGTAGAATCAATTTTGAGATATGGAATTTCAGTATGGGGAGGAGCATATGATACGCACTTCAATAAATTATTCATAACTCAAAAGGCTGTAATCAAAACTATTCTCCGCAAACCTAGAGACTATTCTACCCGGCAAGTATTCAAGGACTTCGATGTTATGACATTGAGGCAATTGTATTTGAAAATATTAACAAAATACATTCATAATTACAGACAACACTTTGAGGAGGCTGATTGGCCGTCTTATTCTTTTAGACCTAATACTGTAAAAAAATACAAAGTGTTTCACAGTAGTTTGAGTGTAATACGTAGACAGCTTGTGTATGTTAGCTCCAGATTTATTAATGTGATCGTTGTCTGAATCGTTGTCTGAAAAATGAAATATTGAACAAATGGATTTGTAGTAATTATTTTCAGGAATTAAGTTTCCTGTGAATTGTCGAAGCTTCAAAATTAAAAATGTAGGGATTTTCCTCTGTCCTTCTGTTCGTAGGCTGTACTTTATGATAATCATTGTTTCAAAATTGTTTCTTCTTGGCAAGTCGCTTAAGTTATTTTTTTTCGTTTATTTGCAGTAAATCTTCAACTCTTTAACCTAGTATTAGCATAAAGACTCCCACCAGCGAGCAAGTTTTACTTTTGCTGGTGGTGCCATAAAGTATTCTGTGGGCTATATTTATTATTTTGTATTTGTGAAATTTTTATTCTAAATTTAAGGAATGTTTATTGTATGATATAGAATTTCACTGTACTTCTTTGTTTTATGGCAATAAAGATATTTGATTTTGATTTGATTTTTCTTTTCCAGCTCTACATAATCCTTATCCGACCAGAACGCAACGTGAGACAAAGTATGATGCCAACGTCAAAATACAGTGGAACGGTCAAGTCGGGCACTAGCGCTAGTGTGATGGCAGCGGCCGTTGCAGTAACTAACACGCAACGTTTGTCTCAACCGTTTATAAACGCGGTGGATCCCTGCGGTAAGCCTTGTATGTATCACTTGCCGGGGGAAAAAGTGAACTCGAAACAGCTGATCTTTGGCGTTTTTTACGGTTACACTATTCAATTTTTAGAATTTCTTCGCCTCTTTTTCTAGATCTTTTCCTCTATTTTTTTGTGGAGTATTGATGCTTTTCACGGTTTTACTATAGTGCTTCCTCAAAGAGAACAAAAAGTTTGCAGAACCATATTGTAATTGTTGCGGAATATTTTCGCAACTGAAAAAACTTGTTGAAATTGTCAAACTCCACTTTAATAAACACAATTGGGCCGTATTGATAAAAACTGAGCATATGCTCATAATCACGAGCATGTAGCATAAGGTTTTGCTTCTGAGCATTAGCAGAGACAATTGGAGTACTTAATAGTTTATCTGGCATTAGGTAGAAGCATAAGCATTTGCTCATTTTTATATGAATAATCTTCACCTTATACTCTTACCTCATGCTTCTGAAATCTGGAGCAAATGCTTACCTATTTCAAAGATTTTTCATCAGCTGATTCATCTTACTTTGTTTTTATAGTGAATGGTTAGAATTTCAGCGGCCAAAATTTAATGCTTTTCGCAAGTTTGGACAATCTAAAATACAGTGGCTTGTACTAATCATGATAATTTTGACGTGACTTTTTCTAGGCTACGCTATTGCCAGTTTCCTATTTTTTCACATGAGTTTTCTATTCTTTACAATTATGTTTAGCAAGTTTGCCACCTATTTGTAGTCACATTTAAATAACTAGGGAGTAGGAATATTTTCGGTACCATTGAAGCAGATGACATCTCAGATCTCTGATGTCCACTCTCAGCAAACTTAATTGTTCTCTTTGTTTTCTTCACATTTTGGCTAATTTTACATTTTAACAGAAATGTTTTTGAACTTCTCTGGCCTCTCTTGTATTTGAAAATTATGCTTGTTTAAACTTTCTACCACCTAAAAATTTAATACAACATTATTTTGCTTTTGTATTAGATTAATTATCACCAATTTAATTATTTGTTGATGGGCTTGTATTTGAAAATAATCAACCATTTTATATTTGAATTTTTGAAGCTTTAATACAAAAATACCACTTTTTCTTGATGGGTAATTTCTTAATTGTTTTTTCTTCACATTTTATCCATTTATTATTCTTGCAACAAATATCACATTTCAAGTAATAAACTATTGTTGTTCACTTTGATTTCTCAAACTATTCACCACTCTTTGATTCACATTAAATGTTCTTTAATATAAATTTTAAATACTTATTAATATTTTTTCTAATTTTCATTATCACATTATCAAAAATATAATATTATTGATCACATTTTCAATTTTGGTGATGGGCTTGATCTCTTGTAGTAAGAAATGTTCATCTCTTGTTATCCTTCTTCACATATTTTCACTTTAGGCTAGGCGTACACTGGTTAGTCAAGACAAGACGAGATTAGTCACGTTTAGTCACAGTACTTCACATAGTTGCTTATGAAGCAGTACACACCGATGCAATGACTAATCGGTGTGTGTTGCTTCATAAGCAACTACGTAAAGTACTGTGACTAAACGTGACTAATCTCGTCTTGTCTTGTCTTGACTAACCGGTGTACGCCTAGCCTAAGTATGCCTTTCCCAAACATTGTATTGATTTTTTTGTAATTGACTCAGTTTTTTCCATATTATTACTATGATACAAATTCCACTTTGCCAATGATGTTGAATGATGACTTGATTCTTCCATTATTATATTCTTGATTGAATTTTTTTCTTTCAATTAAGCCTCTTTACTGCTTCTGATGTAAATTGCAATGATGAATGAACCAACTGCTTTCCTCTAATATTTTTTAAAACTCATTTCTGTCTCCTAATTATTCTTAATAATTTATCCTCTATAATTTTTCCAATTATTCCTAATAACCTGATATTTTCTAAATTTGTTTCTCGGTTGAGTTCATGCGCTTGAGATGAGATGTGTCTTGTATTATAATTATCATAATAATTTATCAATTATTATTCCTAATAACTTAATATTTTTGAAATTTGTTTCTCAATTCACTTCACACACTTGAGAAGTTTATTGCCCGGTTTTTCAGTCGCTCAATAGACAGTTTATGGATCCAATAGCACTATTGAATCAATAACCATGTGCTTTCAAATGCAAAAAAAAGTTATTGATTCAATAAGTTTATTGAACGACTGAAAACCGGGCATATGTCACTTTCTTATTTTTTAATTTTAATTTTTTTCATATTTATGACAAACATAATTAATTTTTTGAATTATCAGCTAATTCTCAAATTCATAATCAGTCAACCCTTTATTACTATGCTGGGTGAAAATTCACCCAGAGCTAGGGAAATTTGGATGCCCTAGGTTGAAAACACAGCCTACAGCTTTGTAGCTCCATGTATTCTCAAGTGAAAAACACCAGGATAAGGCTAGGCGTACACCGGTTAGTCAAGACAAGACAAGACGAGATTAGTCACGTTTAGTCACAGTAATTCACATAGTTGCTTATGAAGCAGCACACACCGATGCAATGACTAATCAGTGCGTGTTGCTTCATAAGCAACTATGTGAAGTACTGTGACTAAACGTGACCAATCTCGTCTTGTCTTGTATTGATTAACCGGTGTACGCCTAGCCCAATAACCTTGGGAAAAGGTTGTCTTTGTGGTGTCTAATCACAAGATTAAATAAGACACATAAAATAAGACATTTAAAATAAGACATAAGACATTAATATAAGTTTATTAGTCACGTTTAGTCACAGTAATTCACATAGTTGCTTACAAAGCAGCACACACTGATGCAATGACTAATCGGTGTGTGTTGCTTCATAAGCAACTATGTTAAGTATTGTGACTAAACGTGACTAATCTCGTCTTGTCTTGTCTTGACTAACCAGTGTACGCCTAGCCTTACTGGTGCACAAGCTAAGAGCTTATGTGGGTGGGCATCACCATGGCGAAAAAATTCTAATGAAGGGAATGTTTGTGAATACTCTTTCCCATTCATCTCATCATTCTTGAAACATTTTCAACTCTTCTAACACAATTTTGTCTGTTTTCTACAGTGGCCTCTAGGTGCATAGACATTGAACTATGCAGTGATGAAACTGGTTTCAACCGGTTTTCCAGTCTCAAAATGAAAGACCCGCTACTGGTCACCAGATCCACACAGACCGTTGCCATAGCAACCACAGCCAATGAACAGCCTTCCCTCCTATCAACAACCAATGGCAGGCCAGCAAACAACAACAACAACATCAGTCCCACCAGTTGGGCGCCAATTTTGGATTGTGGAAGTGCAGCGAATGCAAATATGAGTTCAAGTTTTTGTGATGCAACAAATGGCGTCAGCAGTGGGATAAATGTTGCAAACAGTGTTACAAATGTTGTTAATGATGTTGCAATAGTTGTGAATGGTGTAACAAATGTTTCAAGTTGTGCAACAAGTAACTGCAGCACAACAAGTGTTATAAGTGGCACAACAAATTTTTGCAGCGCAACAAATGTTCTTAGCGGAGCAACAAATATTTCAAGTGGCACAACAAATCTTTGCGGTGCAACAAATGTTCTTGGTGGCACAACAAATCTTTGCAGTGCAACAAATGTTCTTAGCGGAGCAACAAATGTTATAAGTGGCACAACAAATCTTTGTGGTGCAACAAATGTTCTTGGTGGCACAACAAATCTTTGCAGTGCAACAAATGTTCTTGGTGGCACAACAAATCTTTGTGGTGCAACAAATGTTCTTGGTGGCACAACAAATCTTTGTGGTGCAACAAATGTTCTTGGGGGCACAACAAATGGCAGCAGTGTAACAAATAATATTGTTGGCAGCACTACAAACATTGTTGCCAGCGTTACAAATGTTGCAAACAATGTTGTCAGCAATGGGCCAATGTTGTAGTGGCACCAATGATCGGTGTCCATGTTGATGTTGAGTGATTTGAAAAATGTTGTCAAATCAGTTGAGCACAACAACAACATCAGAGAGCATAGACGCCGGTCTGACATATAGTTGGGCAGTTCAAACAAAATTAATTTTCCGATTAAAAGCAGACAATTGATTCAAATTTTAAATGATCTACTTTGTGCTACCAGATAATATCATGTACTACAAAATAGTAAACCAATACAAATCTACAATTTTCAAATATACAAATCTTCCATACAGTATTTTCATTACATTGAAAAAAATTTCAAGAATATTATCCACAGAAGCTCCATGCTTGAATGTGAGTAATCCCCTTTAAACTCTTGAGAATTCACTATACTTCATTATAAATACTTTTTTCAATTTGCGCTTAGATAAATTCAGGATATCTATTAAATAAATATACATATATTCAAATACCTATACAGTATATATTTTCATCTTGAATAGTACCAATAGTTATTAGAAAAAGTAAATCTGTGATAGAGTTGTAACTCATTTAATATGTATCTAACAATAACAGTTTGTAGGAGAAGTCTATTAACTCAATATATGTCATTTATAACTATCTGATAATTAGCTTGTTGTATAACTTGTCTAAATTGTTACCAATGTAGATCTCTTTAATGTGATAATTTATTGTATTAGTGGGAATAATAATGAATTCATGTGAGGCTTCGATTTTTAAATTATAATAGGTAATCATTACCATTCTTGAGCTCAAAATTCACAATTCAAATTATTTTTGTATGACTTCAATTACCTTATTGTCATGCAAAAGGTTTAAAACCTAGTTATAAAACATCTCATTCTACAGAGTATCTTCCTTTCCCTGACATTGAATAAGATTTTGTCCCTCTGAATTATGTACCCATGTTTCTGCACCATATAACACAACTGGTCATATGACTGTGTTGAAAATATATTGCAAACTTTCATTTGTTGATTAATATGATATATTATCTATATACTGATTTCCTACAATAAGGTATAGAATTGATGAATTTGAATTTTTTATTTCCATATGGAAAGCATTACTCAAATAGATGTTTCATGCCCGTGTTAAAGAGTGATAACTATCTACTTTTTTAATGATTTCTCTATGGTTCTATCAAATCTAGATTATTATTTTCGTTTTTTTTTTCTTACAACATTAGCATTATCATTTTATTTATCATATATAGGCTACTGTATTCTTATTATTACTTTCTTTTGTCTTGTTTAGCTTTATGATTATTATTGTATTTACAGTTAAATCCTTTCCTTGATTCAAATCCGTGAACTGGATTCATTTTTTGGAAATGACTCTTTCTATAATTATATAGCCTACTACTGCATTCAAAAACTGTCACTTTATGTTGTTTTTGTCTTCATTCAACTAAATTCTTTTTTTTTGTAATCCTACAAGTCACACCCTGTATACATAGTTTAGAAGAATGGCTAGAGTAGAGTTTTTTTGGTAGAGCTCTGGCAAATGATTGTTATTTAAAGTTTTCTTGATGTGATGCTCAGTCGGTAGGCATTAGTCCAGCTGACAAGAGTACAGTACATTTGAAAAACATGACAGCTGAAATTACAGTGTATTTCCAGGTATTAGTCCAGATCATAAATCTAATGTCGGCCATTATTATGGACCTAAAAACTATATTCTCTCAACAGTTTTGATTTGTCCAGCTCACAAGTACAGTTCATTTGAAAATTGGAAATTGAATCACCAATACAAATTTGTACAACATACATATTAATATAACAGTGCTATCCATGACAACATTATGAGGGGCACTAAACTACGTCAAAATACACCATTTTCTCTTAAAAAATACAAAAATATTCTGGGGGTGGGCCCCCGGAGCCTGTGGTATTTGCCCTCCCCGAAATCACCTCCTGGATCCGCCACTGCGGTGACAGTAGCCCTCAGTTTATTGCTTCCAAACTTCAAATCCAATTTTTGCTGATCCAAAATTTGCTGAAGAATGCTTTTTGTAGATAGGCCTTTCACTTATCGTGGTAGAATTAGTAAATAGAGATAAGAAGTGAAGGAAGGTTGAAAAACAAAGGTTTAGAACGCAAACCATGGTTGATTGATTTAGGCACCATCCCAAAAACATTCTACTCTAGCTATGAGTGTAAATATTCAAAATATATCCACTATCAAAAATGTTGGTAATTTTAGATTTTTAACCAAATTATGTAAAATAAAATGTTAAGATTTGTGAATCTATATTGCTATTTGTACCAATATTGTTGTTAATAGTGAAGAAGGGGGGGGGTGAGGAAAGGATGATGTAAACATATTGAACCTGTTTTTCTACTATTGACTGATGTTTGTTTAAAAATGATAAATTTATGTAAAGTTAGAATAATTTTATAAACGTTTCCGTTAGAATATAAAGTAGGATACTATGAGATGAAGTTGATATTGGAAAGAAATTAATTATAATACAAATTAATAGAATATTATTATTATGATTTTATAATGGAAAAATTCAGAGTACACCAAAATAATTATAGCAGGATTCTTTTAAATTGTCAGAAAACAGCTGATTGATGTACGCTAGTTCATCGACGTTAAATCAGATGTTTTATGACAATTTAAAATAATCCTGCTATATATTCTACAAACATCTATCATCATTTTTTTTAATTGACAAAAAATTAAATCTTTGATAAACCTCTTGTAAATTTTCCAAATTTGGAGACCAAACTAATACTGAGCCTTTAGTTTGCCATCCAATGAAAATTTGCAAGAAGAATTTAGAGATTTTTTCAGAAATCACAATTAAAAATTAAATATTTTGAAGCTTAAATGTATAATATCTATTGATGATGAAGATTCAAGTAGGAAACATTAGTTATAACTGGAACAAAATTCTTTAAAATTGCTGCTCTCTATAAAAGGTCCAATAGTTAGTTGAAAAATGATTTTACCATATAGGCTACAGAGATTGCAGTGTGGTCATTTAAGTTAATGAGTCCATTACATTGTATTTATATATTTTTTATTCCCATCACCATAATACTTTTGCCAAATTTTCAATTTGATATGGCATCACAAGCAAACATTAACCCATTCACTCATTTTTCAAACTTATTTGAAGAGAAACAACATCAAAAATAACTTTTATAACATTGAAAATTGTCTCTCTACTCTTGGTATTGTGTTGAAAGCTTGAAGCAATGTAATCTAACACTGAAAAAGGCAAATTGTAGGTTGGAAATGTATCACTCATCATAACATAATATGATTCACTTATCATCTCAATGTAAATCTTATGGGAATTGGCAAAAGTAAGACTGGATTTGTCAGAGCTAACCAATCAAAAGAGTGACATCAAATGGCCACACTGTTATAATACAGTCTCTGTTGGAAAAACTACAGAGAGCGTATAGCAACAGTGTGGACATTGCATGTCAAACTTTTGATTGGTTAGCTCCGACAAATCCACCATACTTTTGCCAATTCCCATAATATTTGCATTGGGATGAAAAGCAAATCATATGTGATGATAAGTGATTCACTTCTAACCTACATTCTGCCTTTCAGCTATTAGTTTCGTCATTTCAAGCTTTTAAAGCAATACGAGATTAGAGTTTAGTCACAGTAATTTTCACATAATGCTTATGAAGCAGTGCAATGACTAATCGGTGTGTGTTGTCTTTCAGTGAAGTCTGTGACTAAACGTGACTAATCTCGTCTTGTCTTGACTAACCGGTGTACGCCTAGCCTTAGTTTTCATCATCTCAAGCTTTGAAAGCAATACCAAGAGTAAAGAGACTATAAAATGTGAGAAAAGTTATTTTCGATGTTATTTCTTTTAAAATGAGTTTGAAAAATGAGTGAATGGGTTTATGTTTGCCTATAATCCCATATCAAAATTCAAAACTTTAGCAAAAGTATGGCGGCGGCGAGAAAAAAATTAATGTTCACATACTGTTATGGAGTACTTCACACAAATGGCCACACTGTTACTATACACTCTCTGTAGGAAAAACTATTGTTATTGAGTGAAGAAAAATTATATGGATTAACCAAAGAACCAGAAGGTACCACATTAGGCTAGGCGTACACCGGTTGGCCAAGACAAGACGAGATTAGTCACGTTTAGTCACAGTACTTTAGATAGTTGCTTATGAAGCAACACACACCGATTAGTCATTGCATCAGTGTGTGCTGCTTCATAAGCAAATATGTGAATTACTGTGTCTAAACGAAAGTAATCTCGTCTTGTCTGGTCTTGACTAACCGGTGTACGCCTAGCCTTATTAATAAACTGTAGAAAAATGTTGGAATAAGTAGTACAAAAACAACATATTTATTAAGTTATGAGCAGTTTGAATACTTGAAGTTAGTGTTGTTTTTTTCAGTGAACTTGAAAAACATTATTGATGATATGTGTATGAAAACTGTGTAAAACGATGTCTGTCTTTATATTTTTATCAGAAGAGGAATTCTTTTCCATTGTTTTTACAATAATGAAAGTTCAAGATTCATTATGACATTGTGACAAGATATGTCTAAACAAAAAACACATTCTGTATAATTTCAAAATATTGATATCTACATCCATTGTCAAGGATTTTTTATCAAAATAAAACACCTTTTTAACAATTATTATTGATGGGTTCCACTTTATTGACCTACTACTATGATTTCAGTTGAAATCATATTGTTTATTAGCAAGTGAAATTTATTCACTTGAAATCTACCACTGAAGACCAAAATTAGGCTAGGCGTACACTGGTTAGTCAAGACAAGACAAGACGAGATTAGTCACGTTTAGTCACAATAATTCACATAGTTTGCTTGTGAGCAGCACACCGATTAGTCAATGCATCGGTGTGTGCTGCTTCATGCAACCTATGTGATTCCTGTGACTAACGTGATAATCAACAGTCTTTCTGTCTTGTCTTTGACTAACCGACCGCCTAACCTATTATTATCCTTCACAGAACCCACAGCTGTAAGGACTTTCTCTATCATGAACATTCAAGAATTAGCTCAGGCATAAAAGTAAATGTATACATCATGCTTTTTTTTAGCCAAAAAATGAAAATCTCTCAGATTTGCTTGATATTTGGGCTATGGATAGAGCATGACCTAACAAGTGTACACACATGATATGAGACTTTTCTCTACCATACAAGCAGAGATATCTAGCTGAGAAGAGTACACCTCTCTTTTCTCTCAATGGAAAGCTGAGAGAGGAAAATTCCGATTTTCAAATGCTCATATCTCCTGAACGGATGCGAATTTTCTCATTTTGTTGACAGATTCTTCTTCAGCTCTTCAAGTACTATCATATACGGTAGTATCAGCAATTTGAGAATTTTCATTTTTGCAAAAATCATGATGTATACATCATGCTTTTAGCCAAAATGAAAATCTCTCAGATTTGCTTGATATTTGGGCTATGGATAGAGCATGACCTAACAAGTGTACACACATAATATGAGACTTTTCTCTACCATACAAGCAGAGATATCTAGCTGAGAAGAGTACACCTCTTTTCTCTCAATGGAAAGCTGAGAGAGGAAAATTCCGATTTTCAAATGCTCATATCTCCTGAACGGATGCGAATTTTCTCATTTTGTTGACAGATTCTTCTTCAGCTCTTCAAGTACTATCATATACGGTAGTATCAGCAATTTGAGAATTTTTCATTTTTGCAAAAATCATGATGTATACATCATGCTTTTTAGCCAAAAATGAAAATCTCTCAGATATGATCGATATTTGGGCTACTATGGATAGAGCATGACCTAAGAAGTCTACACACTTAATTTGAGACTTTTTCCTATCATACAAGTAGAGATATGTAGCTGAGAAGAGTACACTTCTCCTTTTTCTCAATGGAAAGCTGAGAGAGGAAAATTCCGAGTTTCAAATGCTTATATCTCCTGAACGGATGCGAATGTTCGCAGTTTGTTGACAGATTCTTCTTCTGCTCTTCATGTACTATCATATACGGTAGTATCAGCAATTTTGAGAATTTTTCATTTTTGCAAAAATCATGATGTATACATCATGCTTTTTTTTAGTCAAAAAATGAAAATCTCTAAGATTTGCTTGATATTTGGGCTATGGATAGAGCATGACCTAACAAGTGTACACACATAATATGAGACTTTTCTCTGCCATACAAGCAGAGACATCTAGCTGAGAAGAGTACACCTCTTTTCTCTCAATGGAAAGCTGAGAGAGGAAAATTCCGATTTTCAAATGCTCATATCTCCTGAACGTATGCGAATTTTCTCATTTTGTTGACAGATTCTTCTTCAGCTCTTCAAGTACTATCATATACGGTAGTATCAGCAGTTTTGAGAATTTTTCATTTTTTAAAAAAAATCATGAAGTATACATCATGCTTTTTTTTAGCCAAAAATGAAAATGTCTCAGATTTGCTTGATATTTGGGCTATGGATAGAGCATGACCTAACAAGTGTACACACATAATATGAGACCTTTTTCTACCATACAACCAGAGATATCTAGCTCAGAAGAGCACACCCCCTTTTTCTCTCAATGGAAAGCTGAGAGAGGAAAATTCCGATTTTCAAATGCTCATATCTCCTGAACGGATGCGAATTTTCTCATTTTGTTGACAGATTCTTCTTCAGCTCTTCAAGTACTATCATATACGGTAGTATCAGCAATTTTGAGAATTTTTCATTTTTTGCAAAAAATCATGATGTATACATCATGCTTTTTTTTAGCCAAAAAATGAAAATCTCTCAGATTTGCTTGATATTTGGGCTATGGATAGAGCATGACCTAACAAGTGTACACACATAATATGAGACTTTTCTCTACCATACAAGCAGAGATATCTAGCTGAGAAGAGTACACCTCTTTTTTCTCTCAATGGAAAGCTGAGAGAGGAAAATTCCGATTTTCAAATGCTCATTTCTCCTTAACGGCTGCGAATTTTCTCATTTTGTTGACAGATTCTTTTTCAGCACTTCAAGTACTATCATATACGGTAGTATCAGCAATTTTGAGAATTTTTCATTTTTTGCAAAAAATCATGATGTATACATCATGCTTTTTAGCCAAAAAATGAAAATCTCTCAGATTTGCTTGATATTTGGGCTATGGATAGAGCATGACCTAACAAGTGTACACACATAATATGAGACTTTTCTCTACCATACAAGCAGAGATATCTAGCTGAGAAGAGTACACCTCTCTTCTCTCTCAATGGAAAGCTGAGAGAGGAAAATTCCGATTTTCAAATGCTCATATCTCCTGAACGGATGCGAATTTTCTCATTTTGTTGACAGATTCTTCTTCAGCTCTTCAAGTACTATCATATACGGTAGTATCAGCAATTTTGAGAATTTTTCATTTTTGCAAAAATCATGATGTATACATCATGCTTTTTAGCCAAAAATGAAAATCTCTCAGGTTTGCTTGATATGTGGGCTATGGGTAGAGCATGACCTAACAAGTGTACACACATAAGGTGAGGCTTGGGTCTGCCATACAAGCAGAGATATCTAGCTGAGAAGAGTACACCTCTTTTCTCTCAATGGAAAGCTGAGAGAGGAAAATTCCGATTTTCAAATGCTCATATCTCCTGAACGGATGCGAATTTTCTCATTTTGTTGACAGATTCTTCTTCAGCTCTTCAAGTACTATCATATACGGTAGTATCAGCAATTTTGAGAATTTTTCATTTTTGCAAAAATCATGATGTATACATCATGCTTTTTAGCCAAAAATGAAAATCTCTCAGATTTGCTTGATATTTGGGCGATGGATAGAGCATGACCTAACAAGTGTACACACATAATATGAGACTTTTCTCTACCATACAAGCAGAGATATCTGAGAAGAGTACACCTCTCTTTTCTCTCAATGGAAAGCTGAGAGAGGAAAATTCTGATTTTCAAATGCTCATATCTCCTGAACGGATGCGAATTTTCTCATTTTGTTGACAGATTCTTCTTCAGCTCTTCAAGTACTATCATATACGGTAGTATCAGCAATTTTGAGAATTTTTCATTTTTGCAAAAATCATGATGTATACATCATGCTTTTTTAGCCAAAAATGAAAATCTCTCAGATTTGCTTGATATTTGGGCTATGGATAGAGCATGACCTAACAAGTGTACACACATAATATGAGACTTTTCTCTACCATACAAGCAGAGATATCTAGCTGAGAAGAGTACACCTCTTTTCTCTCAATGGAAAGCTGAGAGAGAAAATTCCGATTTTCAAATGCTCATATCTCCTGAACGGATGCGAATTTTCTCATTTTGTTGACAGATTGTTCTTCAGCTCTTCAAGTACTATCATATACGGTAGTATCAGCAATTTTGAGAATTTTTCTTTTTTGAAAAAATCATGATGTATACATCATGCTTTTTTAGCCAAAAATGAAAATCTCTCAGAGTTGCTTGATATTTGGGCTATGGATAGAGCATGACCTAACAAGTGTACACACATAATATGAGACTTTTCTCTACCATACAAGCAGAGATATCTAGCTGAGAAGAGTACACCTCTCTTTTCTCTCAATGGAAAGCTGAGAGAGGAAAATTCCGATTTTCAAATGCTCATATCTCCTGAACGGATGCGAATTTTCTCATTTTGTTGACAGATTCTTCTTCAGCTCTTCAAGTACTATCATATACGGTAGTGGCAGCAATTTTGAGAATTTTTCATTTTTGCAAAAATCATGATGTATACATCATGCTTTTAGCCAAAAATGAAAATCTCTCAGATTTGCTTGATATTTGGGCTATGGATAGAGCATGACCTAACAAGTGTACACACATAATATGAGACTTTTCTCACCATACAAGCAGAGATATCTAGCTGAGAAGAGTACACCTCTCTTTCTCTCAATGGAAAGCTGAGAGGAAAATTCGATTTTCAAATGCTCATATCTCCTGAACGGATGCGAATTTTCTCATTTTGTTGACAGATTCTTCTTCAGCTCTTCAAGTACTATCATATACGGTAGTATCAGCAATTTTGAGAATTTTTCATTTTTGCAAAAATCATGATGTATACATCATGCTTTTTAGCCAAAAATGAAAATCTCTCAGATTTGCTTGATATTTGGGCTATGGATAGAGCATGACCTAACAAGTGTACACACATAATATGAGACTTTTCTCTACCATACAAGCAGAGATATCTAGCTGAGAAGAGTACACCTCTTTTCTCTCAATGGAAAGCTGAGAGAGGAAAATTCCGATTTTCAAATGCTCATATCTCCTGAACGGATGCGAATTTTCTCATTTTGTTGACAGATTCTTCTTCAGCTCTTCAAGTACTATCATATACGGTAGTATCAGTTTTTGAGAATTTTTCATTTTTGCAAAAATCATGATGTATACATCATGCTTTTTTAGCCAAAAAATGAAAATCTCTCAGATTTGCTTGATATTTGGGCTATGGATAGAGCATGACCTAACAAGTGTACACACATAATATGAGACTTTTCTCTACCATACAAGCAGAGATATCTAGCTGAGAAGAGTACACCTCTCTTTTCTCTCAATGGAAAGCTGAGAGAGGAAAATTCCGATTTTCAAATGCTCATATCTCCTGAACGGATGCGAATTTTCTCATTTTGTTGACAGATTCTTCTTCAGCTCTTCAAGTACTATCATATACGGTAGTATCAGCAATTTTGAGAATTTTTCATTTTTGCAAAAAATCATGATGTATACATCATGCTTTTTTTTAGCCAAAAAATGAAAATCTCTCAGATTTGCTTGATATTTGGGCTATGGATAGAGCATGACCTAACAAGTGTACACACATAATATGAGACTTTTCTCTACCATACAAGCAGAGATATCTAGCTGAGAAGAGTACACCTCTCTTTTCTCTCAATGGAAAGCTGAGAGAGGAAAATTCCGATTTTCAAATGCTCATATCTCCTGAACGGATGCGAATTTTCTCATTTTGTTGACAGATTCTTCTTCAGCTCTTCAAGTACTATCATATACGGTAGTATCAGCAATTTTGAGAATTTTTCATTTTTTGCAAAAAATCATGATGTATACATCATGCTTTTTTTTAGCCAAAAAATTAAAATCTCTCAGATTTGCTTGATATTTGGGCTATGGATAGAGCATGACCTAACAAGTGTACACACATAATATGAGACTTTTCTCTACCATACAAGCAGAGATATCTAGCTGAGAAGAGTACACCTCTCTTTTCTCTCAATGGAAAGCTGAGAGAGGAAAATTCCGATTTTCAAATGCTCATATCTCCTGAACGGATGCGAATTTTCTCATTTTGTTGACAGATTCTTCTTCAGCTCTTCAAGTACTATCATATACGGTAGTATCAGCAATTTTGAGAATTTTTCATTTTTGCAAAAATCATGATGTATACATCATGCTTTTTTAGCCAAAAATGAAAATCTCTCAGATTTGCTTGATATTTGGGCTATGGATAGAGCATGACCTAACAAGTGTACACACATAATAGGAGACTTTTCTCTACCATACAAGCAGAGATATCTAGCTGAGAAGAGTACACCTCTTTCTCTCAATGGAAAGCTGAGAGAGGAAAATTCCGATTTTCAAATGCTCATATCTCCTGAACGGATGCGAATTTTCTCATTTTGTTGACAGATTCTTCTTCAGCTCTTCAAGTACTATCATATACGGTAGTATCAGCAATTTTGAGAATTTTTCATTTTTGCAAAAATCATGATGTATACATCATGCTTTTTTAGCCAAAAATGAAAATCTCTCAGATTATCTTGATATTTGGGCTATGGATAGAGCATGACCTAACAAGTGTACACACATAATATGAGACTTTTCTCTACCATACAAGCAGAGATATCTAGCTGAGAAGAGTACATCTCTCTTTCTCTCAATGGAAAGCTGAGAGAGGAAAATTCCGATTTTCAAATGCTCATATCTCCTGAACGGATGCGAATTTTCTCATTTTGTTGACAGATTCTTCTTCAGCTCTTCAAGTACTATCATATACGGTAGTATCAGCAATTTTGAGAATTTTTCATTTTTGCAAAAATCATGATGTATACATCATGCTTTTTAGCCAAAATGAAAATCTCTCAGATTTGCTTGATATTTGGGCTATGGATAGAGCATGACCTAACAAGTGTACACACATAATATGAGACTTTTCTCTACCATACAAGCAGAGATATCTAGCTGAGAAGAGTACACCTCTTTTCTCTCAATGGAAAGCTTAGAGAGGATAATTCCGATTTCCAAATGCTCATATCTCCTGAACGGATGCGAATTTTCTCATTTTGTTGACAGATTCTTCTTCAGCTCTTCTAGTACTATCATATACGGTAGTATCAGTAATTTTGAGAATTTTTCATTTTTGCAAAAATCATGATGTATACATCATGCTTTTTTAGCCAAAAATGAAAATCTCTCAGATTTGCTTGATATTTGGGCTATGGATAGAGCATGACCTAACAAGTGTACACACATAATATGAGACTTTTCTCTACCATACAAGCAGAGATATCTAGCTGAGAAGAGTACACCTCTTTTCTCTCAATGGAAAGCTGAGAGAGGAAAATTCCGATTTTCAAATGCTCATATCTCCTGAACGGATGCGAATTTTCTCATTTTGTTGACAGATTCTTCTTAAGCTCTTCAAGTACTATCATATACGGTAGTATCAGCAATTATGAGAATTTTTCATTTTTGCAAAAATCATGATGTATACATCATGCTTTTTAGCCAAAAATGAAAATCTCTCAGATTTGCTTGATATCTGGGCTATGGATAGAGCATGAACTAACTAGTGTACTTACACACTATGCGACATTTCTCTACAATACAAGCAGAGATATCTAGCTGAGAAGAGTACACCTCTTTTTCTCTCAATGGAAAGCTGAGAGAGGAAAATTCCGATTTTCAAATGCTCATATCTCCTGAACGGATGCGAATTTTCTCATTTTGTTGACAGATTCTTCTTCAGCTCTTCAAGTACTATCATATACGGTAGTATCAGCAATTTGAGAATTTTTCATTTTTGCAAAAATCATGATGTATACATCATGCTTTTTTAGCCAAAAATGAAAATCTCTCAGATTTGCTTGATATTTGGGCTATGGATAGAGCATGACCCAACAAGTGTACACACATAATATGAGACTTTTCCCTAACACACAAGCAGAGATATCTAGCTGAGAAGAGTACACCTCTATTTTCTCTCAATGGCAGGATGAGAGAGGAAAATTCCGATTTTCAAATGCTCATATCTCCTGAACGGATGCGAATTTTCTCATTTTGTTGACAGATTCTTCTTCAGCTCTTCAAGTACTATCATATACGGTAGTATCAGCAATTTTGAGAATTTTTCATTTTTGCAAAAATCATGATGTATACATCATGCTTTTTTAGCCAAAAATGAAAATCTCTCAGATTTGCTTGATATTTGGGCTATGGATAGAGCATGACCTAACAAGTGAGCACGCATGAGCTGACGCCTGTACCTACGACACGAGCAGAGATCTCCAGCTGAGTCGAGTACACCTATCTTTTCTCTCAATGGAAAGCTGAGAGAGGAAAATTCCGATTTTCAAATGCTCATATCTCCTGAAGGGATGCGAATTTTCTCACTTTGTTGAAAGATTCTTCTTCAGCTCTTCAAGCACTATCATATACGGTAGTATCAGCAATTTTGAAAATTTTTCATTTTTGCAAAAATCATGATGTATACATCATGCTTTTTTAGCCAAAAATGAAAATCTCTCAGATTTGCTTGATATTTGGGCTATGGATAGAGCATGACCTAACAAGTGTACACACATAATATGAGACTTTTCTCTACCATACAAGCAGAGATATCTAGCTGAGAAGACTACACCTCTCTTTCGTCTCAATTCAAAGCTGAGAGAGGAAAATTCCGTTTTTCGAAGGCTTATATCTCCTGAACGGATGCGAATTTTCTCATTTTGTTGACAGATTCTTCTTCAGCTCTTCAAGTACTATCATATACGGTAGTATCAGCAATTTTGAGAATTTTTCATTTTTGCAAAAATCATGATGTATACATCATGCTTTTTAGCCAAAAATGAAAATCTCTCAGATTTGCTTGATATTTGGGCTATGGATAGAGCATGACCTAACAGGTGTAAACACATAATATGAGACTTTTCTCTACCATACAAGCAGAGATATCTAGCTGAGAAAAGTAAACCTCTTTTCTCTCAATGGAAAGCTGAGAGAGGAAAATTCCGATTTTCAAATGCTCATATCTCCTGAACGGATGCGAATTTTCTCATTTTGTTGACAGATTCTTCTTCAGCTCTTCAAGTACTATCATATACGGTAGTATCAGCAATTTTGAGAATTTTTCATTTTTGCAAAAATCATGATGTATACATCATGCTTTTTTAGCCAAAAATGAAAATCTCTCAGATTTGCTTGATATTTGGGCTATGGATAGAGCATGACCTAACAAGTGTACACACATAATATGAGACTTTTCTCTACCATACAAGCAGAGATATCTAGCTGAGAAGAGTACACCTCTCTTTTCTCTAAATGGAAAGCTGAGAGAGGAAAATTCCGATTTTCAAATGCTCATATCTCCTGAACGGATGCGAATTTTCTCATTTTGTTGACAGATTCATCTACAGCTCTTCAAGTACTATCATATACGGTAGTATCAGCAATTTTGAGAATTTTTCATTTTTTGCAAAAAATCATGATGTATACATCATGCTTTTTTTTAGCCAAAAAATGAAAATCTCTCAGATTTGCTTGATATTTGGGCTATGGATAGAGCATGACCCAACAAGTGTACACACATAATATGAGACTTTTCTCTACCATACAAGCAGAGATATCTAGCTGAGAAGAGTAGACCTCTCTTTGCTGTCAATGGAAGGCTGAGAGCGGAAAATTCCGATTTTCAAATGCTCATATCTCCTGAACGGATGCGAATTTTCTCATTTTGTTGACAGATTCTTCTTCAGCTCTTCAAGTAATATCATATACGGTAGTATCAGCAATTTTGAGAATTTTTCATTTTTGCAAAAATCATGATGTATACATCATGCTTTTTTAGCCAAAAATGAAAATCTCTCAGATTTGCTTGATATTTGGGCTATGGATAGAGCATGACCTAACAAGTGTACACACATAATATGAGACTTTTCTCTACCATACAAGCAGAGATATCTAGCTGAGAAGAGTACACCTCTCTTTTCTCTCAATGGAAAGCTGAGAGAGGAAAATTCCGATTTTCAAATGCTCATATCTCCTGAACGGATGCGAATTTTCTCATTTTGTTGACAGATTCTTCTTCAGCTCTTCAAGTACTATCATATACGGTAGTATCAGCAATTTTGAGAATTTTTCATTTTTGCAAAAATCATGATGTATACATCATGCTTTTTTAGCCAAAAATGAAAATCTCTCAGATTTGCTTGATATTTGGGCTATGGATAGAGCATGACCTAACAAGTGTACACACATAATATGAGACTTTTCTACCATACAAGCAGAGATATCTAGCTGAGAAGAGTACACCTCTTTTCTCTCAATGGAAAGCTGAGAGAGAAAATTCCGATTTTCAAATGCTCATATCTCCTGAACGGATGCGAATTTTCTCATTTTGTTGACAGATTCTTCTTCAGCTCTTCAAGTACTATCATATACGGTAGTATCAGCAATTTTGAGAATTTTTCATTTTTGCAAAAATCATGATGTATACATCATGCTTTTTTAGCCAAAAATGAAAATCTCTCAGATTTGCTTGATATTTGGGCTATGGATAGAGCATGACCTAACAAGTGTACACACATAATATGAGACTTTTCTCTACCATACAAGCAGAGATATCTAGCTGAGAAGAGTACACCTCTTCTCTCTCAATGGAAAGCTGAGAGAGGAACATTCCGATACTCAAATGCTCATATCTCCTGAACGGATGCGAATTTTCTCATTTTGTTGACTGATTCTTCTCCAGCTCTTCAAGTACTATCATATACGGCAGTATCAGCAATTATGAGAATTTTTCATTTTTGCAAAAATCATGATGTATACATCATGCTTTTTTAGCCAAAAATGAAAATCTCTCAGATTTGCTTGATATTTGGGCTATGGATAGAGCATGACCTAACAAGTGTACACACATAATATGAGACTTTTCTACCATACAAGCAGAGATATCTAGCTGAGAAGAGTACACCTCTCTTCTCTCTCAATGGAAAGCTGAGAGAGGAAAATTCCGATTTTCAAATGCTCATATCTCCTGAACGGATGCGAATTTTCTCATTTTGTTGACAGATTCTTTTTCAGCTCTTCAAGTACTATCATATACGGTAGTATCAGCAATTTTGAGAATTTTTCATTTTTGCAAAAATCATGATGTATACATCATGCTTTTTTAGCCAAAATATGAAATTCTCTCAGATTTGCTTGATATTTGGGCTACGGATAGAGCATGACCTAACAAGTGTACACACATAATATGAGACTTTTCTCTATCATAAACGCAGAGATATCTAGCTGAGAAGAGTACACCTCTATTCTCTCTCAATGGAAAGCTGAGAGAGGAAAATTCCGATTTTCAAATGCTCATATCTCCTGAACGGATTCGAATTTTCTCATGATATCGTCAGATTGTTCTGTAGCTCTTCAAGTACTATCATATACGGTAGTATCAGCACTTGAGAATTTTTCATTTTTGCAAAAATCATGATGTATACATCATGCTTTTTAGCCAAAAATGAAAATCTCTCAGATTTGCTTGATATTTGGGCTATGGATAGAGCATGACCTAACAAGTGTACACACATAATATGAGACTTTTCTCTACCATACAAGCAGAGATATCTAGCTGAGAAGAGTACACCTCTCTTCTCTCTCAATGGAAAGCTGAGAGAGGAAAATTCCGATTTTCAAATGCTCATATCTCCTGAACGGATGCGAATTTTCTCATTTTGTTGACAGATTCTTCTTCAACTCTTCAAGTACTATCATATACGGCAGTATCAGCAATTTTGAAAATTTTTCATTTTTTGCAAAAAATCATGATGTATACATCATGCTTTTTTTTAGCCAAAAAATGAAAATCTCTCAGATTTGCTTGATATTTGGGCTATGGATAGAGCATGACCTAACAAGTGTACACACATAATATGAGACTTTTCTCTACCATACAAGCAGAGATATCTAGCTGAGAAGAGTACACCTCTCTTTTCTCTCAATGGAAAGCTGAGAGAGGAAAATTCCGATTTTCAAATGCTCATATCTCCTGAACGGATGCGAATTTTCTCATTTTGTTGACAGATTCTTCTTCAGCTCTTCAAGTACTATCATATACGGTAGTATCAGCAATTTTGAGAATTTTTCATTTTTGCAAAAATCATGATGTATACATCATGCTTTTTAGCCAAAAATGAAAATCTCTCAGATTTGCTTGATATTTGGGCTATGGATAGAGCATGACCTAACAAGTGTACACACATAATATGAGACTTTTCTCTACCATACAAGCAGAGATATCTAGCTGAGAAGAGTACACCTCTCTTTCTCTCAATGGAAAGCTGAGAGAGGAAAATTCCGATTTTCAAATGCTCATATCTCCTGAACGGATGCGAATTTTCTCATTTTGTTGACAGATTCTTCTCCAGCTCTTCAAGTACTATCATATACGGTAGTATCAGCAATTTTGAGAATTTTTCATTTTTGCAAAAATCATGATGTATACATCATGCTTTTTAGCCAAAAATGAAACTCTCTCAGATTTTGTTGATATTTGTGCTATGGAGAGAGGATGACCTAACAAGTTTACACACATAATATGAGACTTTTCTCTACCATACAAGCAGAGATATCTAGCTGAGAAGAGTACACCTCTCTTTTCTCTCAATGGAAAGCTGAGAGAGGAAAATTCCGATTTTCAAATGCTCATTTCTCCTGAACGGATGCGAATTTTCTCATTATGTTGACAGATTCTTCTTCAACTCTTCAAGTACTATCATATACGGCAGTATCAGCAATTTTGAAAATTTTTCATTTTTGCAAAAATCATGATGTATACATCATGCTTTTTAGCCAAAAATGAAAATCTCTCAGATTTGCTTGATATTTGGGCTATGGATAGAGCATGACCTAACAAGTGTACACACATAATATGAGACTTTTCTCTACCATACAAGCAGAGATATCTAGCTGAGAAGAGTACACCTCTCTTCTCTCTCAATGGAAAGCTGAGAGGAAAAATTCCGATTTTCAAATGCTCATATCTCCTGAACGGATGCGAATTTTCTCATTTTGTTGACAGATTCTTCTTCAGCTCTTCAAGTACTATCATATACGGTAGTATCAGCAATTTTGAGAATTTTTCATTTTTGCAAAAATCATGATGTATACATCATGCTTTTTAGCCAAAAATGAAAATCTCTCAGATTTGCTTGATATTTGGGCTATGGATACCGCATGACCTAACAAGTGTACACCCATAATATGCGACTTTCTCTACCATACAAGCAGAGATATCTAGCTGAGAAGAGTACACCTCTCTTTTCTCTCAATGGAAAGCTGAGAGGAGAATTCCGATTTTCAAATGCTCGTATATCCTGAACGGATGAGAATTTTAGTATTTTGTTGACAGATTCTTTTTGAGCTGTTCAAGTTATAGCATATTCGGTAGTAACAGCAATTTTTAGAATTTTTCATTTTTGCAAAAATCATGATGTATACATCATGCTTTTTAGCCAAAAATGAAAATCTCTCAGATTTGCTTGATATTTGGGCTATGGATAGAGCATGACCTAACAAGTGTACACACATAATATGAGACTTTTCTCTACCATACAAGCAGAGATATCTAGCTGAGAAGAGTACACCTCTCTTTTCTCTCAATGGAAAGCTGAGAGAGGAAAATTCCGATTTTCAAATGCTCATATCTCCTGAACGGATGCGAATTTTCTCATTTTGTTGACAGATTCTTCTTCAGCTCTTCAAGTACTATCATATACGGTAGTATCAGCAATTTTGAGAATTTTTCATTTTTGCAAAAATCATGATGTATACATCATGCTTTTTAGCCAAAAATGAAAATCTCTCAGATTTGCTTGATATTTGGGCTATGGATAGAGCATGACCTAACAAGTGTACACACATAATATGAGACTTTTCTCTACCATACAAGCAGAGATATCTAGCTGAGAAGAGTACACCTCTCTTTTCTCTCAATGGAAAGCTGAGAGAGGAAAATTCCGATTTTCAAATGCTCATATCTCCTGAACGGATGCGAATTTTCTCATTTTGTTGACAGATTCTTCTTCAGCTCTTCAAGTACTATCATATACGGTAGTATCAGCAATTTTGAGAATTTTTCATTTTTGCAAAAATCATGATGTATACATCATGCTTTTTAGCCAAAAATGAAAATCTCTCAGATTTGCTTGATATTTGGGCTATGGATAGAGCATGACCTAACAAGTGTACACACATAATATGAGACTTTTCTCTACCATACAAGCAGAGATATCTAGCTGAGAAGAGTACACCTCTCTTTTCTCTCAATGGAAAGCTGAGAGAGGAAAATTCCGATTTTCAAATGCTCATATCTCCTGAACGGATGCGAATTTTCTCATTTTGTTGACAGATTCTTCTTCAGCTCTTCAAGTACTATCATATACGGTAGTATCAGCAATTTTGAGAATTTTTCATTTTTGCAAAAATCATGATGTATACATCATGCTTTTTTAGCCAAAAATGAAAATCTCTCAGATTTGCTTGATATTTGGGCTATGGATAGAGCATGACCTAACAAGTGTACACACATAATATGAGACTTTTCTCTACCATACAAGCAGAGATATCTAGCTGAGAAGAGTACACCTCTCTTTTCTCTCAATGGAAAGCTGAGAGAGGAAAATTCCGATTTTCAAATGCTCATATCTCCTGAACGGATGCGAATTTTCTCATTTTGTTGACAGATTCTTCTTCAGCTCTTCAAGTACTATCATATACGGTAGTATCAGCAATTTTGAGAGTTTTTCATTTTTGCAAAAATCATGATGTATACATCATGCTTTTTTAGCCAAAAATGAAAATCTCTCAGATTTGCTTGATATTTGGGCTATGGATAGAGCATGACCTAACAAGTGTACACACATAATATGAGACTTTTCTCTACCATACAAGCAGAGATATCTAGCTGAGAAGAGTACACCTCTCTTTTCTCTCAATGGAAAGCTGAGAGAGGAAAATTCCGATTTTCAAATGCTCATATCTCCTGAACGGATGCGAATTTTCTCATTTTGTTGACAGATTCTTCTTCAGCTTCTCAAGTACTATCATATACGGTCGTATCAGCAATTTTGAGAATTTTTCATTTTTGCAAAAATCATGATGTATACATCATGCTTTTTAGCCAAAAATGAAAATCTCTCAGATTTGCTTGATATTTGGGCTATGGATAGAGCATGACCTAACAAGTGTACACACATAATATGAGACTTTTCTCTACCATACAAGCAGAGATATCTAGCTGAGAAGAGTACACCTCTCTTTTCTCTCAATGGAAAGCTGAGAGAGGAAAATTCCGATTTTCAAATGCTCATATCTCCTGAACGGATGCGAATTTTCTCATTTTGTTGACAGATTCTTCTTCAGCTCTTCAAGTACTATCATATACGGTAGTATCAGCAATTTTGAGAATTTTTCATTTTTGCAAAAATCATGATGTATACATCATGCTTTTTAGCCAAAAATGAGAATCTCAGATTTGCTTGATATTTTTGGGCTATGGATAGAGCTTGACTTAACAAGTGTGCATAAGACTTCTTTCTACTATACAAGCAGAGATATGTAGCTGAAAAGATTACCCCTCTCCTTTCTTTCAATGGAAAGCTGAGAGAGGAAAATTCCGAATTTCAAATGCTCATATCTCCTGAACGGTAGCGAATTTTCTCATTTTGTTGACAGCTCTTCAAGTTCTATAATATACAGTAGTATCAGCAATTTTGAGAATTTTTAATTTTTGCAAAAATCATCATGCGTTTTTTTAGCCAAGAAATGAAAATCTCTCAGATTTGCTTGATATTTGGGCTATGGATAGAGCATGACCTAACAAGTGTACACACATAATATGAGACTTTTCTCTACCATACAAGCAGAGATATCTAGCTGAGAAGAGTACACCTCTCTTTTCTCTCAATGGAAAGCTGAGAGGAAAATTCCGATTTTCAAATGCTCATATCTCCTGAACGGATGCGAATTTTCTCATTTTGTTGACAGATTCTTCTTCAGCTCTTCAAGTACTATCATATACGGTAGTATCAGCAATTTTGAGAATTTTTCATTTTTGCAAAAATCATGATGTATACATCATGCTTTTTAGCCAAAAATGAAAATCTCTCAGATTTGCTTGATATTTGGGCTATGGATAGAGCATGACCTAACAAGTGTACACACATAATATGTGACTTTTCTCTATCATATAAGCAGAGATATCTAGCTGAGAAGAGTACACCTCTCTTTTCTCCCAATGGAAAGCTGAGAGGGGAAAATTCTGATTTTCAAATGCTAATATCTCCTGAACGGATGCGAATCTTCTCATTTTGTTGACAGATTCTTCTACAGCTCTTCAAGTACTATCATATACGGTAGTATCAGCAATTTTGAGAATTTTTCATTTTTGCAAAAATCATGATGTATACATCATGCTTTTTAGCCAAAAATGAAAATCTCTCAGATTTGCTTGATATTTGGGCTATGGATAGAGCATGACCTAACAAGTGTACACACATAATATGAGACTTTTCTCTACCATACAAGCAGAGATATCTAGCTGAGAAGAGTACACCTCTCTTTTCTCTCAATGGAAAGCTGAGAGAGGAAAATTCCGATTTTCAAATGCTCATATCTCCTGAACGGATGCGAATTTTCTCATTTTGTTGACAGATTCTTCTTCAGCTCTTCAAGTACTATCATATACGGTAGTATCAGCAATTTTGAGAATTTTTCATGCTATACATCATGCTTTTTTTTAGCCAAAAAATGAAAATCTCTCAGATTTGCTTGATATTTGGGCTATGGATAGAGCATGACCTAACAAGTGTACACACATAATATGAGACTTTTCTCTACCATACAAGCAGAGATATCTAGCTGAGAAGAGTACACCTCTCTTTTCTCTCAATGGAAAGCTGAGAGAGGAAAATTCCGATTTTCAAATGCTCATATCTCCTGAACGGATGCGAATTTTCTCATTTTGTTGACAGATTCTTCTTCAGCTCTTCAAGTACTATCATATACGGTAGTATCAGCAATTTTGAGAATTTTTCATTTTTTGCAAAAAATCATGATGTATACATCATGCTTTTTTTTAGCCAAAAAATGAAAATCTCTCAGATTTGCTTGATATTTGGGCTATGGATAGAGCATGACCTAACAAGTGTACACACATAATATGAGACTTTTCTCTACCATACAAGCAGAGATATCTAGCTGAGAAGAGTACACCTCTCTTTTCTCTCAATGGAAAGCTGAGAGAGGAAAATTCCGATTTTCAAATGCTCATATCTCCTGAACGGATGCGAATTTTCTCATTTTGTTGACAGATTCTTCTTCAGCTCTTCAAGTACTATCATATACGGTAGTATCAGCAATTTTGAGAATTTTTCATTTTTTGCAAAAAATCATGATGTATACATCATGCTTTTTTTAGCCAAAAAATGAAAATCTCTCAGATTTGCTTGATATTTGGGCTATGGATAGAGCATGACCTAACAAGTGTACACACATAATATGAGACTTTTCTCTACCATACAAGCAGAGATATCTAGCTGAGAAGAGTACACCTCTCTTTTCTCTCAATGGAAAGCTGAGAGAGGAAAATTCCGATTTTCAAATGCTCATATCTCCTGAACGGATGCGAATTTTCTCATTTTGTTGACAGATTCTTCTTCAGCTCTTCAAGTACTATCATATACGGTAGTATCAGCAATTTTGAGAATTTTTCATTTTTTGGAAAAATCATGATGTATACATCATGCTTTTTAGCCAAAAATGAAAATCTCTCAGATTTGCTTGATATTTGGGCTATGGATAGAGCATGACCTAACAAGTGTACACACATAATATGAGACTTTTCTCTACCATACAAGCAGAGATATCCAGCTGAGAAGAGTACACCTCTCTTTTCTCTCAATGGAAAGCTGAGAGAGGAAAATTCCGATTTTCAAATGCTCATATCTCCTGAACGGATGCGAATTTTCTCATTTTGTTGACAGATTCTTCTTCAGCTCTTCAAGTACTATCATATACGGTAGTATCAGCATTTTTGAGAATTTTTCATTTTTTGCAAAAATCATGATGTATACATCATGCTTTTTAGCCAAAAATGAAAATCTCTCAGCTTCGCTTGATATTTGGGCTATGGCGAGAGCATGACCTAGCGAGGGTACACGCATAATATTAGACTTTTCTCTACCATACAAGCAGAGATATCTAGCTGAGAAGAGTACACCTCTCTTTTCTCTCAATGGAAAGCTGAGAGAGGAAAATTCCGATTTTCAAATGCTCATATCTCCTGAACGGATGCGAATTCTTTCTAATTGTTGACAGATTCTTGTTCAGCTCATCAAGTACTATCATATACGGTTGTATAAGCAATTTTAAGAATTTTTAATTTCTTGCAAAAAATCATGATGTATACATCATGCTTTTTAGCCAAAAATGAAAATCTTTCAGATTTGCTTGATATTTGGGCTATGGATAGAGCATGACCTAACAAGTGTACACACATAATATGAGACTTTTCTCTACCATACAAGCAGAGATATCTAGCTGAGAAGAGTACACCTCTCTTTTCTCTCAATGGAAAGCTGAGAGGAAAATTCCGATTTTCAAATGCTCATATCTCCTGAACGGGAGCGAATTTTCTCATTTTGTTGACAGATTCTTGTTCAGCTCTTCAAGTACTATCATATACGGTAGTATCAGCAATTTTGAGCATTTTTTTTTGCAAAAAATCATGATGTATACATCATGCTTTTTTAGCCAAAAATGAAAATCTCTCAGATTTGCTTGATATTTGGGCTATGGATAGAGCATGACCTAACAAGTGTACACACATAATATGAGACTTTTCTCTACCATACAAGCAGAGATATCTAGCTGAGAAGAGTACACCTCTCTTTTCTCTCAATGGAAAGCTGAGAGAGGAAAATTCCGATTTTCAAATGCTCATATCTCCTGAACGGATGCGAATTTTCTCATTTTGTTGACAGATTCTTCTTCAGCTCTTCAAGTACTATCATATACGGTAGTATCAGCAATTTGAGAATTTTTCATTTTTGCAAAAATCATGATGTATACATCATGCTTTTTTAGCCAAAATGAAAATCTCTCAGATTTGCTTGATATTTGGGCTATGGATAGAGCATGACCTAACAAGTGTACACACATAATATGAGACTTTTCTCTACCATACAAGCAGAGATATCTAGCTGGGAAGAGTACACCTCTCTTTTCTCTCAATGGAAAGCTGAGAGAGGAAAATTCCGATTTTCAAATGCTCATATCTCCTGAACGGATGCGAATTTTCGCATTGTGTTGACAGATTCTGCTGCAGCGCTTCAGGTACTGTCATATATGGTGGTAGCAGCAATTTCGAGAATTTTTCATTTTTGCAAAAATCATGATGTATACATCATGCTTTTTAGCCAAAAATGAAAATCTCTCAGATTTGCTTGATATTTGGGCTATGGATAGAGCATGACCTAACAAATGTACATACATAAAATGAGACTTTTCCCTACTGTACAAGCAGAGTTATGTAGCTGAAAAGCGTACGTATCTCTCTTTTCTCTCAATGGAAAGCTGAGAGAGGAAAATTCCGATTTTCAAATTCTCATATCTCCTGAACGGATGCGAATTTTCTCATTCTGTTGACAGATTCTTCTTCAGCTCTTCAAGTACTATCATATACGGTAGTATCAGCAATTTTGAGAATTTTTCATTTTTGCAAAAATCATGATGTATACATCATGCTTTTTTAGCCAAAAATGAAAATCTCTCAGATTTGCTTGATATTTGGGCTATGGATAGAGCATGACCTAACAAGTGTACACACATAATATGAGACTTTTCTCTACAAGCAGAGATATTTAGCTGAGAAGAGTACACCTCTCTCTGCTCTCAAGGGAAAGCTGAGAGAGGAAAATTCCGACTTTCAAATGCTCATATCTCCTGAACGGATGCGAATTTTCACATTTTGTTGACAGATTCTTCTTCAGCTCTTCAAGTACTATCATATACGGTAGTATCAGCAATTTGAGAATTTTCATTTTTGCAAAAATCATGATGTATACATCATGCTTTTTAGCCAAAAATGAAAATCTCTCAGATTTGCTTGATATTTGGGCTATGGATAGAGCATGACCTAACAAGTGTACACACATAATATGAGACTTTTCTCTACCATACAAGCAGAGATATCTAGCTGAGAAGAGTACACCTCTCTTTTCTCTCAATGGAAAGCTGAGAGAGGAAAATTCCGATTTTCAAATGCTCATATCTCCTGAACGGATGCGAATTTTCTCATTTTGTTGACAGATTCTTCTTCAGCTCTTCAAGTACTATCATATACGGTAGTATCAGCAATTTTGAGAATTTTTCATTTTTGCAAAAATCATGATGTATACATCATGCTTTTTAGCCAAAAATGAAAATCTCTCAGATTTGCTTGATATTTGGGCTATGGATAGAGCATGACCTAACAAGTGTACACACATAATATGAGACTTTTCTCTACCATACAAGCAGAGATATCTAGCTGAGAAGAGTACACCTCTTTTCTCTCAATGGAAAGCTGAGAGAGGAAAATTCCGCTTTTAAAATGCTAATATCTCCTGAACGGGTGCGAATTTTCTCATTTTGTTGACAGATTCTTCTTCAGCTCTTCAAGTACTATCATATACGATAGTATCAGCAGTTTTGAGAATTTTTCATTTTTGCAAAAATCATGATGTATACATCATGCTTTTTAGCCAAAAATGAAAATCTCTCAGATTTGCTTGATATTTGGGCTATGGATAGAGCATGACCTAACAAGTGTACACACATAATATGAGACTTTTCTCTACCATACAAGCAGAGATATCTAGCTGAGAAGAGTACACCTCTCTTTTCTCTCAATGGAAAGCTGAGAGAGGAAAATTCCGATTTTCAAATGCTCATATCTCCTGAACGGATGCGAATTTTCTCATTTTGTTGACAGATTCTTCTTCAGCTCTTCAAGTACTATCATATACGGTAGTATCAGCAATTTTGAGAATTTTTCATTTTTGCAAAAATCATGATGTATACATCATGCTTTTTAGCCAAAAATGAAAATCTCTCAGATTTGCTTGATATTTGGGCTATGGATAGAGCATGACCTAACAAGTGTACACACATAATATGAGACTTTTCTCTACCATACAAGCAGAGATATCTAGCTGAGAAGAGTACACCTCTCTCTCTCAATGGAAAGCTGAGAGAGGGAAATTCCGATTTTCAAATGCTCATATCTCCTGAACGGATGCGAATTTTCTCATTTTGTTGACAGATTCTTGTTCAGCTCTTCAAGTACTATCATATACGGTAGTATCAGCAATTTTGAGAATTTTTCATTTTTGCAAAAATCATGATGTATACATCATGCTTTTTTAGCCAAAATGAAAATCTCTCAGATTTGCTTGATATTTGGGCTATGGATAGAGCATGACCTAACAAGTGTACACACATAATATGAGACTTTTCTCTACCATACAAGCAGAGATATCTAGCTGAGAAGAGTACACCTCTCTTTTCTCTCAATGGAAAGCTGAGAGAGGAAAATTCCGATTTTCAAATGCTCATATCTCCTGAACGGATGCGAATTTTCTCATTTTGTTGACAGATTCTTCTTCAGCTCTTCAAGTACTATCATATACGGTAGTATCAGCAATTTTGAGAATTTTTCATTTTTGCAAAAATCATGATGTATACATCATGCTTTTTAGCCAAAAAATGAGAATCTCAGATTTGCTTGATATTTGGGCTATGGATAGAGCATGACCTAACAAGTGTACACACATAATATGAGACTTTTCTCTACCATACAAGCAGAGATATCTAGCTGAGAAGAGTACACCTCTCTTTTCTCTCAATGGAAAGCTGAGAGAGGAAAATTCCGATTTTCAAATGCTCATATCTCCTGAACGGATGCGAATTTTCTCATTTTGTTGACAGATTCTTCTTCAGCTCTTCAAGTACTATCATATACGGTAGTATCAGCAATTTTGAGAATTTTTCATTTTTGCAAAAATCATGATGTATACATCATGCTTTTAGCCAAAAATGAAAATCTCTCAGATTTGCTTGATATTTGGGCTATGGATAGAGCATGACCTAACAAGTGTACACACATAATATGAGACTTTTCTCTACCATACAAGCAGAGATATCTAGCTGAGAAGAGTACACCTCTCTTTTCTCTCAATGGAAAGCTGAGAGAGGAAAATTCCGATTTTCAAATGCTCATATCTCCTGAACGGATGCGAATTTTCTCATTTTGTTGACAGATTCTTCTTCAGCTCTTCAAGTACTATCATATACGGTAGTATCAGCAATTTTGAGAATTTTTCATTTTTGCAAAAATCATGATGTATACATCATGCTTTTTTAGCCAAAATGAAAATCTCTCAGATTTGCTTGATATTTGGGCTATGGATAGAGCATGACCTAACAAGTGTACACACATAATATGAGACTTTTCTCTACCATACAAGCAGAGATATCTAGCTGAGAAGAGTACACCTCTCTTTTCTCTCAATGGAAAGCTGAGAGAGGAAAATTCCGATTTTCAAATGCTCATATCTCCTGAACGGATGCGAATTTTCTCATTTTGTTGACAGATTCTTCTTCAGCTCTTCAAGTACTATCATATACGGTAGTATCAGCAATTTTGAGAATTTTTCATTTTTGCAAAAATCATGATGTATACATCATGCTTTTTAGCCAAAAATGAAAATCTCTCAGATTTGCTTGATATTTGGGCTATGGATAGAGCATGACCTAACAAGTGTACACACATAATATGAGACTTTTCTCTACCATACAAGCAGAGATATCTAGCTGAGAAGAGTACACCTCTCTTTTCTCTCAATGGAAAGCTGAGAGAGGAAAATTCCGATTTTCAAATGCTCATATCTCCTGAACGGATGCGAATTTTCTCATTTTGTTGACAGATTCTTCTTCAGCTCTTCAAGTACTATCATATACGGTAGTATCAGCAATTTTGAGAATTTTTCATTTTTGCAAAAATCATGATGTATACATCATGCTTTTAGCCAAAAATGAAAATCTCTCAGATTTGCTTGATATTTGGGCTATGGATAGAGCATGACCTAACAAGTGTACACACATAATATGAGACTTTTCTCTACCATACAAGCAGAGATATCTAGCTGAGAAGAGTACACCTCTCTTTTCTCTCAATGGAAAGCTGAGAGAGGAAAATTCCGATTTTCAAATGCTCATATCTCCTGAACGGATGCGAATTTTCTCATTTTGTTGACAGATTCTTCTTCCGCCCTTCAAGTACTATCATATA
Organism: Laodelphax striatellus; assembly: GCA_017141395.1. Lineage (NCBI taxonomy): Eukaryota > Metazoa > Arthropoda > Insecta > Hemiptera > Delphacidae > Laodelphax > Laodelphax striatellus. Next base: position 42,905 of record CM029543.1, read on the forward strand.
CGATAGTATCAGCAATTTCGAGAATTTTTCATTTTTGCAAAAATCATGATGTATACATCATGCTTTTAGCCAAAAATGAAAATCTCTCAGATTTGCTTGATATTTGGGCTATGGATAGAGCATGACCTAACAAGTGTACACACATAATATGAGACTTTTCTCTACCATACAAGCAGAGATATCTAGCTGAGAAGAGTACACCTCTCTTTTCTCTCAATGGAAAGCTGAGAGAGGAAAATTCCGATTTTCAAATGCTCATATCTCCTGAACGGATGCGAATTTTCTCATTTTGTTGACAGATTCTTCTTCAGCTCTTCAAGTACTATCATATACGGTAGTATCAGCAATTTTGAGAATTTTTCATTTTTGCAAAAATCATGATGTATACATCATGCTTTTTAGCCAAAAATGAAAATCTCTCAGATTTGCTTGATATTTGGGCTATGGATAGAGCCTGACCTAACAAGTGTACATACATAAAATGAGACTTTTCCCTACTGTACAAGCAGAGTTATGTAGCTGAAAAGCGTACGTATCTCTCTTTTCTCTCAATGGAAAGCTGAGTGGAAATGGCTATTTTCAAATGATCATATCTTCTGAACGGGAGCGAATTTTTTCATTTTGTTGACAGCTTCTTGTTCAGCTCTTCAAGTACTATCATATACGGTAGTATCAGCAATTTTGAGAATTTTTCATTTTTGCAAAAATCATGATGTATACATCATGCTTTTTAGCCAAAAAAAAATCTCTCAAATTTGCTTGATATTTGGGCTATGGATAGAGCATGACCTAACAAGTGTACACACATAATATGAGACTTTTCTCTACCATAAAAGCAGAGATATCTAGCTGAGAAGAGTACACCTCTCTTTTCTCCCAATGGAAAGCTGAGAGGAAAATTCCGATTTTCAAATGCTCATATCTCCTGAACGGATGCGAATTTTCTCATTTTGTTGACAGATTCTTTTTTAGCTCTTCAAGTACTATCATATACGGTAGTATCAGCAATTTTGAGAATTTTTCATTTTTTGTAAAAAATCATGATGTATACATCATGCTTTTTTTTAGCCAAAAAATGAAAATCTCTCAGATTTGCTTGATATTTGGGCTATGGATAGAGCATGACCTAACAAGTGTACACACATAATATGAGACTTTTCTCTACCATACAAGCAGAGATATCTAGCTGAGAAGAGTACACCTCTCTTTTCTCTCAATGGAAAGCTGAGAGAGGAAAATTCCGATTTTCAAATGCTCATATCTCCTGAACGGATGCGAATTTTCTCATTTTGTTGACAGATTCTTCTTCAGCTCTTCAAGTACTATCATATACGGTAGTATCAGCAATTTCGAGGAATTTAATTTTCTGCAAAAAATCATGATGTATACATCATGCTTTTTTTTAGCCAAAAAATGAAAATCTCTCAGATTTGCTTGATATTTGGGCTATGGATAGAGCATGACCTAACAAGTGTACACACATAATATGAGACTTTTCTCTACCATACAAGCAGAGATATCTAGCTGAGAAGAGTACACCTCTCTTTTCTCTCAATGGAAAGCTGAGAGAGGAAAATTCCGATTTTCAAATGCTCATATCTCCTGAACGGATGCGAATTTTCTCATTTTGTTGACAGATTCTTCTTCAGCTCTTCAAGTACTATCATATACGGTAGTATCAGCAATTTTGAGAATTTTTCATTTTTGCAAAAATCATGATGTATACATCATGCTTTTTAGCCAAAAATGAAAATCTCTCAGATTTGCTTGATATTTGGGCTATGGATAGAGCATGACCTAACAAGTGTACACACATAATATGAGACTTTTCTCTACCATACAAGCAGAGATATCTAGCTGAGAAGAGTACACCTCTCTTTTCTCTCAATGGAAAGCTGAGAGAGGAAAATTCCGATTTTCAAATGCTCATATCTCCTGAACGGATGCGAATTTTCTCATTTTGTTGACAGATTCTTCTTCAGCTCTTCAAGTACTATCATATACGGTAGTATCAGCAATTTTGAGAATTTTTCATTTTTGCAAAAATCATGATGTATACATCATGCTTTTTAGCCAAAAATGAAAATCTCTCAGATTTGCTTGATATTTGGGCTATGGATAGAGCATGACCTAACAAGTGTACACACATAATATGAGACTTTTCTCTACCATACAAGCAGAGATATCTAGCTGAGAAGAGTACACCTCTCTTTTCTCTCAATGGAAAGCTGAGAGAGGAAAATTCCGATTTTCAAATGCTCATATCTCCTGAACGGATGCGAATTTTCTCATTTTGTTGACAGATTCTTCTTCAGCTCTTCAAGTACTATCATATACGGTAGTATCAGCAATTTTGAGAATTTTTCATTTTTTGCAAAAAATCATCATGCTTTTTTTTAGCCAAAAAATGAAAATCTCTCAGATTTGGGCTATGGATAGAGCATGACCTAACAAGTGTACACACATAATATGAGACTTTTCTCTACCATACAAGCAGAGATATCTAGCTGAGAAGAGTACACCTCTCTTTTCTCTCAATGGAAAGCTGAGAGAGGAAAATTCCGATTTTCAAATGCTCATATCTCCTGAACGGATGCGAATTTTCTCATTTTGTTGACAGATTCTTCTTCAGCACTTCCCGTACTATAATATAAGGTCGTATAAGCAAATTTGAGAATTTTTCATTTTTGCAAAAATCATGATGTATACATCATGCTTTTTAGCCAAAAATGAAAATCTCTCAGATTTTCTTGATATTTGGGCTATGGATAGAGCATGACCTAACAAGTGTACACACATAATATGAGACTTTTCTCTACCATACAAGCAGAGATATCTAGCTGAGAAGAGTACACCTCTCTTTTCTCTCAATGGAAAGCTGAGAGAGGAAAATTCCGATTTTCAAATTCTCATATCTCCTGAACGGATGCGAATTTTCTCATTTTGTTGACAGATTCTTCTTCAGCTCTTCAAGTACTATCATATACGGTAGTATCAGCAATTTTGAGAATTTTTCATTTTTGCAAAAATCATGATGTATACATCATGCTTTTTAGCCAAAAATGAAAATCTCTCAGATTTGCTTGATATTTGGGCTATGGATAGAGCATGACCTAACAAGTGTACACACATAATATGAGACTTTTCTCTACCATACAAGCAGAGATATCTAGCTGAGAAGAGTACACCTCTTTTCTCTCAATGGAAAGCTGAGAGAGGAAAATTCCGATTTTCAAATGCTCATATCTCCTGAACGGATGCGAATTTTCTCATTTTGTTGACAGATTCTTCTTCAGCTCTTCAAGTACTATCATATACGGTAGTATCAGCAATTTTGAGAATTTTTCATTTTTGCAAAAATCATGATGTATACATCATGCTTTTAGCCAAAAATGAAAATCTCTCAGATTTGCTTGATATTTGGGCTATGGATAGAGCATGACCTAACAAGTGTACACACATAATATGAGACTTTTCTCTACCATACAAGCAGAGATATCTAGCTGAGAAGAGTACACCTCTCTTTTCTCTCAATGGAAAGCTGAGAGAGGAAAATTCCGATTTTCAAATGCTCATTTCTCCTTAACGGCTGCGAATTTTCTCATATTGTTGACAGCTTCTTCTTTAAATCTTCAAGTACTATCATATACGGTAGTATCAGCAATTTTGAGAATTTTTCATTTTTGCAAAAATCATGATGTATACATCATGCTTTTTAGCCAAAAATGAAAATCTCTCATATTATCTTGATATTTGGGCTATGGATAGAGCATTACCCACTAAGTTTACATACATAATATGAGACTTTTCTCTACAATACAAGCAGAGATATCTAGCTGAGAAGAGTACACCTCTCTTTCTCTCAATGGAAAGCTGAGAGAGGAAAATTCCGATTTTCAAATGCTCATATCTCCTGAACGGATGCGAATTTTCTCATTTTGTTGACAGATTCTTCTTCAGCTCTTCAAGTACTATCATATACGGTAGTATCAGAAATTTTGAGAATTTTTCATTTTTGCAAAAATCATGATGTATACATCATGCTTTTTAGCCAAAAATGAAAATCTCTCAGATTTGCTTGATATTTGGGCTATGGATAGAGCATGACCTAACAAGTGTACACACATAATATGAGACTTTCTCTACCATACAAGCAGAGATATCTAGCTGAGAAGAGTACACCTCTTTTCTCTCAATGGAAGGCTGAGAGAGGAAAATTCCGATTTTCAAATGCTCATATCTCCTGAACGGATGCGAATTTTCTCATTTTGTTGACAGATTCTTCTTCAGCTCTTCAAGTACTATCATATACGGTAGTATCAGCAATTTTGAGAATTTTTCATTTTTGCAAAAATCATGATGTATACATCATGCTTTTTAGCCAAAAATGAAAATCTCTCAGATTTGATATTTGGGCTATGGATAGAGCATGACCTAACAAGTGTACACACATAATATGAGACTTTTCTCTACCATACAAGCAGAGATATCTAGCTGAGAAGAGTACACCTCTCTTTTCTCTCAATGGAAAGCTGAGAGAGGAAAATTCCGATTTTCAAATGCTCATATCTCCTGAACGGATGCGAATTTTCTCATTTTGTTGACAGATTCTTCTTCAGCTCTCCAAGTACTATCATATACGGTAGTATCAGCAATTTTGAGAATTTTTCATTTTGCAAAAATCATGATGTATACATCATGCTTTTTTAGCCAAAAATGAAAATCTCTCAGATTTGCTTGATATTTGGGCTATGGATAGAGCATGACCTAACAAGTGTACACACATAATATGAGACTTTTCTCTACCATACAAGCAGAGATATCTAGCTGAGAAGAGTACACCTCTCTTTTCTCTCAATGGAAAGCTGAGAGAGGAAAATTCCGATTTTCAAATGCTCATATCTCCTGAACGGATGCGAATTTTCTCATTTTGTTGACAGATTCTTCTTCAGCTCTTCAAGTACTATCATATACGGTAGTATCAGCAATTTTGAGAATTTTTCATTTTTGCAAAAATCATGATGTATACATCATGCTTTTTTAGCCAAAAATGAAAATCTCTCAGATGTGCTTGATATTTGGGCTATGGATAGAGCATGACCTAACAAGTGTACACACATAATATGAGACTTTTCTCTACCATACAAGCAGAGATATCTAGCTGACAATCGTACACCTCTCTTTTCTCTCAATGGAAAGCTGAGAGAGGAAAATTCCGATTTTCAAGTGCTCATATCTCCTGAACGGATGCGAATTTCCTCATTTTGTTGACAGATTCTTCTTCAGCTCTTCAAGTACTATCATATACGGTAGTATCAGCAATTTTGAGAATTTATCATTTTTTGCAAAAATCATGATGTATACATCATGCTTTTTTAGCCAAAAATGAAAATCTCTCAGATTTGCTTGATATTTGGGCTATGGATAGAGCATGACCTAACAAGTGTACACACATAATATGAGACTTTTCTCTACCATACAAGCAGAGATATCTAGCTGAGAAGAGTACACCTCTCTTTTCTCTCAATGGAAAGCTGAGAGAGGAAAATTCCGATTTTCAAATGCTCATATCTCCTGAACGGATGCGAATTTTCTCATTTTGTTGACAGATTCTTCTTCAGCTCTTCAAGTACTATCATATACGGTAGTATCAGCAATTTTGAGAATTTTCATTTTGCAAAAATCATGATGTATACATCATGCTTTTTTAGCCAAAAATGAAAATCTCTCAGATTTGCTTGATATTTGGGCTATGGATAGAGCATGACCTAACAAGTGTACACACATAATATGAGACTTTTCTCTACCATACAAGCAGAGATATCTAGCTGAGAAGAGTACACCTCTCTTTTCTCTCAATGGAAAGCTGAGAGAGGAAAATTCCGATTTTCAAATGCTCATATCTCCTGAACGGATGCGAATTTTCTCATTTTGTTGACAGATTCTTCTTCAGCTCTTCAAGTACTATCATATACGGTAGTATCAGCAATTTTGAGAATTTTTCATTTTTGCAAAAATCATGATGTATACATCATGCTTTTTAGCCAAAAATGAAAATCTCTCAGATTTGCTTGATATTTGGGCTATGGATAGAGCATGACCTAACAAGTGTACACACATAATATGAGACTTTTCTCTACCATACAAGCAGAGATATCTAGCTGAGAAGAGTACACATCTCTTTCCACTCAATGGAAAGCTGAGAGAGGAAAATTACGATTTTCAAATGCTCATATCTCCTGAACGGATGCGAATTTTCTCATTTTGTTGACAGATTCTTCTTCAGCTCTTCAAGTACTATCATATACGGTAGTATCAGCAATTTTGAGAATTTTTCATTTTTGCAAAAATCATGATGTATACATCATGCTTTTTAGCCAAAAATGAAAATCTCTCAGATTTGCTTGATATTTGGGCTATGGATAGAGCATGACCTAACAAGTGTACACACATAATATGAGACTTTTCTCTACCATACAAGCAGAGATATCTAGCTGAGAAGAGTACACCTCTCTTTTCTCTCAATGGAAAGCTGAGAGAGGAAAATTCCGATTTTCAAATGCTCATATCTCCTGAACGGATGCGAATTTTCTCATTTTGTTGACAGATTCTTCTTCAGCTCTTCAAGTACTATCATATACGGTAGTATCAGCAATTTTGAGAATTTTTCATTTTTTGCAAAAAATCATGATGTATACATCATGCTTTTTTTAGCCAAAAAATGAAAATCTCTCAGATTTGCTTGATATTTGGGCTATGGATAGAGCATGACCTAACAAGTGTACACACATAATATGAGACTTTTCTCTACCATACAAGCAGAGATATCTAGCTGAGAAGAGTACACCTCTCTTTTCTCTCAATGGAAAGCTGAGAGAGGAAAATTCCGATTTTCAAATGCTCATATCTCCTGAACGGATGCGAATTTTCTCATTTTGTTGACAGATTCTTCTTCAGCTCTTCAAGTACTATCATATACGGTAGTATCAGCAATTTTGAGAATTTTTCATTTCTTGCAAAAAATCGTGATCTATACATCATGCTTTTTTAGCCAAAAATGAAAATCTCTCAGATTTGCTTGATATTTGGGCTATGGATAGAGCATGACCTAACAAGTGTACACACATAATATGAGACTTTTCTCTACCATACAAGCAGAGATATCTAGCTGAGAAGAGTACACCTCTCTTTTCTCTCAATGGAAAGCTGAGAGAGGAAAATTCCGATTTTCAAATGCTCATATCTCCTGAACGGATGCGAATTTTCTCATTTTGTTGACAGATTCTTCTTCAGCTCTTCAAGTACTATCATATACGGTAGTATCAGCAATTTTGAGAATTTTTCATTTTTGCAAAAATCATGATGTATACATCATGCTTTTTAGCCAAAAATGAAAATCTCTAAGATTTGCTTGATATTTGGGCTATGGATAGAGCATGACCTAACAAGTGTACACACATAATATGAGAGTTTTCTCTACCATACAAGCAGAGATATCTAGCTGAGAAGAGTACACCTATCTTTTCTCTCAGTGGAAAGCTGAGAGGAAAATTCCGATTTTCAAATGCTCATATCTCCTGAACGGATGCGAATTTTCTCATTTTGTTGACAGATTCTTCTTCAGCTCTTCAAGTACTATCATATACGGTAGTATCAGCAATTTTGAGAATTTTCATTTTTGCAAAAATCATGATGTATACATCATGCTTTTTTAGCCAAAAATGAAAATCTCTCAGATTTGCTTGATATTTGGGCTATGGATAGAGCATGGCCTAACAAGTGTACACACATAATATGAGACTTTTCTCTACCATACAAGCAGAGATATCTAGCTGAGAAGAGTACACCTCTTTTTTCTCTCAATGGAAAGCTGAGAGAGGAAAATTCCGATTTTCAAATGCTCATATCTCCTGAACGGATGCGAATTTTCTCATTTTGTTGACAGATTCTTCTTCAGCTCTTCAAGTACTATCATATACGGCAGTATCAGCAATTATGAGAATTTTTCATTTTTTGCAAAAAATCATGATGTATACATCATGCTTTTTTTTAGCCAAAAAATGAAAATCTCTCAGATTTGCTTGATATTTGGGCTATGGATAGAGCATGACCTAACAAGTGTACACACATAATATGAGACTTTTCTCTACCATACAAGCAGAGATATCTAGCTGAGAAGAGTACACCTCTCTTTTCTCTCAATGGAAAGCTGAGAGAGGAAAATTCCGATTTTCAAATGCTCATTTCTCCTTAACGGCTGCGAATTTTCTCATTTTGTTGACAGATTCTTTTTCAGCACTTCAAGTACTATCATATACGGTAGTATCAGCAATTTTGAGAATTTTTCATTTTTTGCAAAAACTCATGATGTATACATCATGCTTTTTAGCCAAAAAATGAAAATCTCTCAGATTTGCTTGATATTTGGGCTATGGATAGAGCATGACCTAACAAGTGTACACACATAATATGAGACTTTTCTCTACCATACAAGCAGAGATATCTAGCTGAGAAGAGTACACCTCTCTTTTCTCTCAATGGAAAGCTGAGAGGAAAATTCCGATTTTCAAATGCTCATATCTCCTGAACGGATGCGAATTTTTTCATTTTGTTGACAGATTCTTCTTCAGCTCTTCAATTACTATCATATACGGTAGTATCAGCAATTTTGAGAATTTTTCATTTTTTGCAAAAAATCATGATGTATACATCATGCTTTTTAGCCAAAATGAAAATCTCTCAGATTTGCTTGATATTTGGGCTATAGATAGAGCATGGCCTAACAAGTGTACACAAATGATATGAGACTTTTCTACTATACAGGCAGAGATATGTAGATGAGTCGAGTACCCCGCTCCTTTCTCTCAATGGAAAGCTGAGAGAGGAAAATTCCGATTTTCAAATGCTCATATCTCCTGAACGGATGCGAATTTTCTCATTTTGTTGACAGATTCTTCTTCAGCTCTTCAAGTACTATCATATACGGTAGTATCAGCAATTTTGAGAATTTTTCATTTTTTGCAAAAAATCATGATGTATACATCATGCTTTTTTTTAGCCAAAAAATGAAAATCTCTCAGATTTGCTTGATATTTGGGCTATGGATAGAGCATGACCTAACAAGTGTACACACATAATATGAGACTTTTCTCTACCATACAAGCAGAGATATCTAGCTGAGAAGAGTACACCTCTCTTTTCTCTCAATGGAAAGCTGAGTGAGGAAAATTCCGATTTCCAAATGCTCATGTCTAATAAGGTTGTAAAGATGTGAAAAAATACTGACATTTCTTCAAATAATCCATTCAATATAGAATGGATTATTTGTATATAATTATTATATATAATACTATATCGCTGCCTTTTTGCGTCACCTCCCTCCAATTTTCCGCCTCAAAAAATATTTGGTGTTATATTATATTCCTGACACATCCAATGTTGCTGAACCTCATAATTCCTACGATTATTCCAGGTTCTAATACTACATTCTATCATAAAATAGTTGAAGGTAATTAATTTAATTAGTAGACATGTTAGTGAAATTAATTACTTTATTCAATTGCCTCATAGCTGCATTACAATATAGAAAAATATACAACAACAATACTTCTATATATATAACAAATTACAATAATTCCAACTAACTATACACACATAGGACGATTTTATTACTATATATCAACAGAATTTGCCCAAAATCTTATTTAAATATTATTATTGCAGGCAAGAGCTCACCTAGGGCTGTAGCGCCGGATAAAAAAAAATAAAAAAATAATTATTGCATTTCCTTCCACTCAATAAATGCTATTGAAATTTCAGTTTGAAAATTGATTTTCAATAACTTTTCAACACTGGTGAATTATTGAAAATTGGCAAATAGTTACTATACCCAAGATATCCAAAAAATTACTTTAAGTGTAGCACTTGTTGCACGAAAGCCAATTAAATTTAACCGCAGTAGAATAAATCAACCAACAAATGAACTAATTACGTATTGGTATTGTCAGATGACGTTATTTGAGAGAGCGGTTACATTTAATCGGCCGTTACTCTTAGCCAATTAAATTTAACCGCCTTTCGAATAACACCATCTAACGGAGCAAAATAGTGAAATCATTCGACAACGGTTAACTTTAACCGGCTTTCAAGGAAACGGGCGTTAAAGTAGTTCATATTACTCAAACTTCAACTTTGCTTCCACCACTAATTATAACAAAAATTGTCTAAAAACAAAACAAATCTCAAAAATAATCTACAATTTTTCAAAACATTTGAAATAAATACATTGAAACAGTATAGTGTTGTCTTTATAGCACTACGACAATTTTCTGTCTTATATAAGGCTAGGCGTACACCGGTTAGTCAAGACAAGACGAGATTAGTCACACTACTTCACACAGTTGCTTATAAAGCAACACACACCGATTAGTCATTGCATCAGTGTGTGCTGCTTCATAAGCAACTATGAGAATTACTTTGACTAACCGGTGTACGCCTAGCCTAAGAGTATCTTTGAACAGACAAAACAGAAAATACAGGGTTATCATAAAAGAAAACAGGGTTCATGCAAGAACTCTCCCCCATTCACAGACGCATAGTCTTTTTGGAGGAATTCCACTTCATATGTTATACTGTAACACTATGTAATGTATTTACTTATACATACTCTTGTGGAAAAAACTTTTTTGAATTTTGAGAATGGAGCGAATATTGAATTTTTATAGAAACCAGCGTTCAAGCCAAACAATCTAAATTAGACAGGAATCATGAACTGATCCGCGTCAAATGTTTGTCAGAAAATCACACCAATTCTTTTGGAACCGCACCATTCTTTTATGATAACCCGGTATATTGCTCTACATCTTAAACTGAAGGAATATGATTATTTTTCATTAGACAAAACAAAATAAAACTGAATTTCAAACTGAAGGTCATGGACTAAACTGTTTTCATTATCATTAAAATGAAGTAAAAAGTTTTCAATAAAATTGTAAATACTCTCCTAATTACCCTACCTAGCCCGAAACTTTCTATAAAATTACTTTATAGTAACAACAACAAAAAACTTAAAACTAATTTTTGATGTCAAGTTTCTGATATCTTTTTAAAACTTTCGTCTTTGGTGCGGCTGGTACCGCGTCGCTGATCCTGGTTAAAGAATCATTGATCCTGGTTTGGGAATCCTTGATCCTGGTTAAGGTATCCTTCATCCTGTCAAAAAAATTATTCATCAGGATAATACACTTTGATGCCTGGTTGTTCGTACGTCTATTAAATTTAACCGGGCGATAAATCGGGGACGCAACATAATGGGATCGACGACAAACTGAACTGACTTAAAATGAAGAATTGAGACAAAATAGTGTTGGAAAGCCTTGAATTGCATTGATTTTATTTGCAAAACTACATTACTCATCATTTTTATTAGATGTTATTACAAAATTATATTCTTTAGACAAAATTTATGAATTGCACTCCGAGTTTTTATCAATGAGGCAGAAGGTATCTGGTGGTGAAAAATACTAATGGCATAATTTTTTCAAACATCAGATGGTAGTGCACACATTTCGAATTGTTGAAACATTCCTACTCCGTTAAAAACAGGGTTAAATATTAATCGGTGCTGATTGAGGGATTAAATTTTTCCAGCGGTTAAATTTTTTTACATAGACATCAGATAAATATTTTAACATGTGGTTAAAATTTTATCAGATGGGAAAGTACAAGTTTCACCAACCAAAAGTCTGTAATATTGTGGCTTAATGCAATTTTCGGAGCTAGTTCGTTTCGAATGAAGATGTAATTTATTGGAGAGTGTTAATGCAGTTGATTTTACTAGTTATTTAGCAAAAATATATTGTTCTGGTAACACTATTTCACTTGGATTTTTAATTTCAAATTAGTTCAGTTTGTCGTCGATTCCACTATGTTGCTGTCCTCGATTTATCGCCCGGTTAAATTTAATAGACGTACGAACAACCAGGCATAAGAATTTTAACCCTACCTAGTGTAACCTCCAGTTAGATATTTAGCTCAATGTTTATTCTCACCTACACGCTAGCCTGTCTATCAATTTCAAAAACATAACGAATTAATCTCACTAGAAATATATTGTTGAAACACAGGAAACCCATATTTTATACTTTTAAATTCATAAATGACTAGCTGTCCCGGCGAACTTCGTATCAAAACTCTTCCCCCCCCCAAATGCCCCCCTCTTCTCCCAACAAATGTCCCCCCTTCATGCCACCCCCAAAAATGTCATCCCCCAAATGCCCCCTTTCATTCCCCCCACAAATCCCCCTTCATGTCAACCCCCTCTTTCCCACCAAATGTCACCCCCTCTTCCCCCCAAATGCCCCCCTTCATATCACCCCTCTCTTTCCCACAAATGTCCCCCCTTCATATCATCCCCCCACACGAAAAAAATGTCACGAAGTAAAAATATCTATATCCACTCGCTTTATTGATGGAAATTAAACAAAGGAAGGACAAGAAGAAGAAGAAGATCGAGGAGAAAATTGAAAAGGAGATGAAGAAGGAGAAGTAGAAGAACGAGAACAAGAAGAAGATGATGAAGAAGGAGGAGGAGAAAAAGGAGGAAATGGAGGAAAAGGAGAAGAAGAATAGACGAAGAAGAAGGAGATGATGAAGAAGGAGAAATAAAAAGAATAGAACGAGAAGAAGGGGATGGAGAAGAAAGGAGAGAAAGAAGAAGAAGAGGAAGAAGAATGAAAAGGAGAGGAAGAAGAACGAGACGATGATGGAGAGAAAAATGAAAAGAAAAACGATAAGAAGAAGGAGAAAAAGAAGAAGTAAAGAGGAAAATTGGAAAGGAGATGAAGAAGGAGAAGTATAAGAACATGAACAAGATGAAGGAGATGATGAAGAAGGAGAAGAAGAAGGAGAAGGAGAAGAAGGAGAAATATTAGGAGATGAAGGAAAAGAAGGAGGAGAGAAGGAGGAGAAGAAGAAGAAGCAGCAGAAAAAGGAGGAGATGAAGGAAAAGAAGGAGGAGGAGAAGAAGGAGATGAACAAGAAGGAGAAGAAGAAGGATTAGATTAGATTACTTTATTCATGTAGATAACAATAATTATAACTGCTTAGATTCTAGATTACAGAAGTTGTAAGTACAAGTAAGATAATTTTAATTTTATGAACATGACTAATAATTTTAAACAATATAAGTTCGATATTATATGCAATATGAAAATGTTAATATAAGTGAGATTTATCTACATGAAACGGCGAAGTTTAGACATGTGAATGTCCATTCTTGGAAAAGGATGTCCAGGATAAGAGAAGAACGAGAAGAAGATGGACAAGAAGATTGAGAAGAAGGAGGAATATTGGAAACAATTTCATGTAGTTCAATAGTCGCAGTTTTATGCGACCTGAGATGTCCTAGTTCTATAGCAGGATTCTTTTAACTTGTCAGAAAACAGCTGGTTTAACGTTAGTGAACGAGCGTACATCAATCAGCTGTTTTATTAGAATTTAAAAGAATCCTGCTATACAAATAAGTTGAAAAATATTACTGAAAATTTTCACCAACCTCCTCCACACAGCCTACTGCAACAATCCATGAGATGTCCTAGTTCTATAGCAGTATTCTTTTAACTTGTCAGAAAATAGCTGATTTAACGTTAGTAAACAAGCGTACATCAATCAGCTGTTTTATGAGAATTTAAAAGAATCCTGCTATACAAATAAGTTGAAAAATATTACTGAAATCATTCACCAACCTGCTCAACACAGACTACTGCAACAATCCGGTGAGCGTTGCGACAAACACCACAAGCAGTGCCGTGTTCGAGGCGTGTTCCCCCCCCCAAATACCCCCCTTCATACCACCCCCAAAAAATGTCATCCCCCAAATGCCCCCCTTCATTCCCCCCACACAAATCCCCCTTCATGTCAACCACCTCTTTCTCACCAAATATCACCCCCCTCTTCACCCCTAGAAGAAGTAGAAGAACATGGACAAGATGGATGTGATGATGGTGATGTAGAAGAAGAAGAGGGAGGAAGAAAAAAGAAGAAGAAGAAAAAGAAGGAGAAGAAGAAGAAGAAGAAGAAGAAGAAGAAGAAGAAGAAGAAGAAGAAGAAGGAAGAAGAAGAAGAAGAAGAAGAAGAAGAAGAAGAAGAAGAAGAAGAAGAAGAAGAAGAAGAAGAAGAAGAAGAAGAAGAAGAAGAAGAAGAAGAAGAAGAAGAAGAAGAAGAAGAAGAAGAAGAAGAAGAAGAAGAAGAAGAAGAAGAAGAAGGAGAAGAAGAAGAAGAAGAAGAAGAAGAAGAATGGAGAAGAAGAGAAAGAAGAAGAAGAAGAAGAAGAAGAAGAAGAAGATAGAGATGAACAAGAAGGAGAAGGAGGAAAAGAAGATAGAGATGAACAAGAAGGAGAAGGAGGAAAAGAAGATAGAGATGAACAAGAAGGAGAAAAAGGAGAAGAAGGAGAAAAAGAAGAAACAGAAAAGGAAAGATGAAGGAAAAGAAGGAGGAGAAGAAGAAGAGAGAAGGAAGAAGAAGAAGAAGAAGAAGAAGAAGAAGAAGAAGAAGAAGGAGAAGGAGAAGAAGAAGAAGAAGAAGAAGAAGAAGAAGAAGAAGAAGAAGAAGAAGAAGAAGAAGGAGAAGAAGATAGTGATGAACAAGAAGGAGAAGGAGGAGAAGAAGATAGGGATGAACAAGAAGGAGAAGGAGGAGAAGAAGGAGAAGAGAAGCAGAAAAGGAAAAGATGATTAGAAGAAGAGGAAGAAGAAGAGGAAGAAGAAGAAGGAGAAGGAGGAGAAGGAGAAGAGAAGAACGTGAAGAGAGATTGAAAAGATGTAGATCTGGGGGAGGAATATTGGAAACAATTTCATGTAGTTTAATAGTCTTCATGCCACCTAGGATGTCCTAGTTGTACAAATAAGTTGAAAAATACTACTGAAAATTTTCACCAACCTGCTCAACACAGCCTACTGCAACAATCCGGTGAGCGTTGCGACAAACACCACAAGCAGTGCCGTGTTCGAGGCTAGGAGGTGAGCGGCGGTTCCGCCGGCTGATTCCGGTTTGTATTTACGGCACGGCGTATCGCCCTCTTCCCCCCCCAAATACTCCCCTTCATGCCACCCCAAAAAATGTCATCCCCCGAATGCCCCCCTTCATTCCCCCCACATGTCAACCCCCTCTTTCCCACCAAATATCACCCCCCTCATAACCCCTAGAAGAAGTAGAAGAACATGGACAAGATGGATGTGATGATGATGATGTAGAAGAAGAAGGAGGAAGAAAAAAGAAGAAGAAGAAGAAGAAGAAGAAGAAGAAGAAGAAAAGAAAAGAAGAAGAAGAAGAAAAAGAAGAAGAAGAAAAAGAAAGAAGAAAAAGAATAAGAAGAAAAAGAAGAAGAAGAAGAAGAAGAAAAAGAAGAAAAGAAAAAAGAAAAAGAAGAAGAAGGGGGAGGAGGATAATAAGAAGAAGGAGATCGAGGAGAAATTGAAAAGGAGATCGAGGAGAAAATTGAAAAGGAGATGAAAAGGAGAAGTAGAAGAACATGAACAAGAAGGAGAAGATGATGGAGAAGGAGAAGAAGAAGCAGAAAAAGGTGGAGATGAAGGAAAAGAAGCCGGAGAAGGAGAAGAAGATAGAGATGAACAAGAAGGAGAAGAAGAAGCAGAAAAGGAGGAGAAGAAGAAGAAGAAGGAGATGAACAAGAAGGCGAAGAAGGAGAAGAAGAAGGAGGAGAAGAAGAAGAAGGAGAAGAAGGATAAGACAAGAAGATTGAAAAGAAGGAGACAATTAAATTTATGACAATTTAAAAGAATCCTGCTATACAAATAAGTTTTAAAATTATTACTGAAAATTTCCACCAACCTCCTCAACTCACAGCCTACTGCAACAATCCGGTGAGCGTTGCGACAAACACCACAAGCAGTGCCGTGTTGGAGGCTAGGTGAGCAGCTGCGGTTCCGCCGGCTGATTCCGGTTTGTATTCACGGCACGGCGTTCGTTGACGGACGAAATTCATCAGACTGTCAACGATGTTGGCGGGAGTCGGCTCTTTGCATTTGGTCAGTTCGGCCACCACACACTTCTGGAACTCGTTGATTTTGCTGGCAGGCAACAACAGAGAGAGGAAACTCACAATGATACACGGTGGGCAACAGAGAGGAAGCTCACAATGATACACGGTGGGCAACAGAGAGGAAACTATAGTTCGAATAAAACTACACCTTTTCCAACTACTGTATTTGATAAAGTGTCAATTCAATTTGAGAAAGCATCAGTTGTAAATGAGAACGGTCAATTGTATTTGAGAAGATATCACATGTAATTGAGAATGGTGAATTGTAAATGAGAAATCGTCACTTGTAAATGAGAAGTTAAAAACGTGAAAATGGTTAGCTGGTTCTTTAATTTGATTTCTCAATTTTAACTGACACTTCTCAATTTCAAATGATACTTTCTCATTTACAATTCACCATTCTCAATTACATGTGATATCTTCTCAAATACAATTGACCGTTCTCATTTACAACTGATGCTTTCTCAATTACAATTGACCATTCTCAATTACAATTGATACTTTCTCAAATACAACTGGAAAAGGTGTAGTTGTCACTTGGCCTGGTGCTCAAGAACCACTCACTAGAAACGTTTTTGTCAGAAAGTCCGATTTCCGAACAGCTGACCATTTGATTCAATGTTAGCATCATGTATATTTATTCATTAATTTACTCAATTTGTGTTTATGAAAATTATATTTAATATGAAAATTTAATTATGAATTACGTAATTACTTGAAATCATATTACATTTTCATGTAGCAAGAAAACTGATCAATGATCAATATTTTCCTATGGCAAAGCGAGGACGATTGCAAGATAAATAATTATACTGTTTAATCAAGATCGTTTCAAAGAATAAATTGTTCCAAAAAAGTCAACAGATAGATTTATTTCTTTTCCAACTGCACCCTATGCTTTCTCCACAACATTTCTTTGGCTGTAATCATCTCTAAGATAATCATAATATCATGCATTGATATTGCTCAACAAGCTGTACAAATTTGATATTAAATGCTGCTTCGTCAGACATTTTGTAAACAACCGCTCGATGAACGAAAATATTCAAAGTTAGGTTACTGTACTAAAAATTTAATGAAATATTTTCCCTCCATTGGGAGCCTGGCTAATCGTTAGTAAAGCTAGTCAGTCACTTCCTATATTTGGAGGCAAATTAATTTGTTGCATTGCACTATATAGCTGCTCAACACAATGTTATCCAGCAGTGCTTTGTTCCCATCACTGGGTTGCGAAGACTAGCTTATGGTTGAGGTGTCAATGTGCTAAACACACGCTACATCTTTTCTGGCTAATGATCATCCACCTATGCTGATTCAGTCGAGTGGGTGTGAAACTGGCAACCAGCTGGTAGGCCTAAGCCCACATAGGGCTGTTGAGCCATTGACAAACAAACATCATATGTTATTCGGGCAATATGTTGCTTTTCTACCGACACGCTGTGTTGCTAGCGATATATGTTGCTCTGCAGAGGCGATAGCGATATCGTATTGCTTCGGTGTACGAGTTCAGTTGAAATCTAATGGAAAAACACATTGACGATAATATTGCCTGTTGCGTGATTGTATTGCCAAACGCTGTATTATCGGTTTTACAGGCTGATTCACCAGTGAGCTCGTACACCGGGCAATAATATTATCGCCAAAGTGTTTCCCATTAGATTTCAACTGAACTCGTACACCAAAGCAATACGATATCTGCTATCGCCTCTAGAGCAACATATATCGCTAACACAGCGTGTCGGTAGAAAAGCAACATACCTGAATAACATATGATATTTCATTAAATTTTTAGTTCAGTAACCTAACTTTGAAAATTTTCGTTCATCGAGCGTTTGTTTACAAAATGTCTGACGAAGCAGCATTTAATATCAAATTTGTACAGCTTGTTGAGCAATATCAATGCATTTATGATTATCTTCGAGATGATTACAGCCAAAGAGATGTTGTGGAGAAAGCATAGGGTGCAGTTGGAAATGAAATAAATCTATCTGTTGACTTTTTTGGAACAATTTATTTTTTGAAACGATCTTGATTAAACAGTATATTATCTTGCCATGGTCCTTGCTTTGCCATAGGAAAATTGATCATTGATCAGTTTTCTTGCTACATGAAAATGTAATATGATTTCAAGTAATTACGTAATTCATAGTTAAATTTTTATCTTGTGTTGAATTTCTCATTCTCGAAATTTGCCACAACATTATCACTTCGTCAGACGACATTTTGAACGACCGGGGCAATAAGCAATAATTTTCTTATTGCTTTGGTGTACGAAGTACAACAAAAAATGTTGCCTGTTGCGTATTGCTTATTGCTTATTGCTCCGGTGTACGAGCCCACTTCTACTCACAGACACTCCTCCTTCTGCAGCTTGAAAACGGGCAGACTCTCGGTGACGTCGGGCATTTGGTTGATGTCGGCCGGCAGGTGCTTGCTGAACGTCACGTTGCCACAGTGCTGAATCGCCTCCCACTTGTCCGAGATGCACTCCTTGCCGCCCTCGCCAATGAACACTGTCAACAAAGGGTCGATAGTAGCAGAATCGATACTACAGAGTCGATGGTAGAAAAGTCGATAATGGAGAATCGATATAACCCCGGTCGTACACCGGAGCAATAAGCAATAGGCAACTAGCAACATATGGATCATATGATTGTCTACTCTATACAAACCAATAGTTCAATGCACACCGAAACAGCTGCTTTAGGTGTGCATTGGACTATTTGTTTCTATAGAGTGAACGATCATATGATACAAATGTTATTGTGTGCATTGCTCAGTGTAAATTACAGAGTCAAAAAGTCGATAATGGAGAATCGATATTAGGAAGTCGATAGAGTCGATAATTGAGAATCGATATTACAGAGTCGAAAAGTCGATAATGGAGAATCGATATTACAGAGTCGAAAAGTCGATAATGGAGAATCGATATTTGTTTGTCAATGGCTCAACAGCCCTATGTGGGCTTAGGCCTACCAGCTGGTTGCCAGTTTCACATCCACTTGACTGAATCAGCAGAGGTGAATGATCATTAACCAGAAAAGATGTAACGTGTGGTTAGCACATTGACATCTCAACCTATACTCAACATATGCTAGCATTTCAACAGAGATTAATAGCATTGTTTGTTTGTCAATGGCTCAACAGCATGTGAGCTACCAGCTGGTTGCCAGTTCCACAGCCACTTGACTGAATCAGCAGAGACGAATGATCATTAACCAGAAAAGATGTAACGATGTGGTTAGCATTGACATCTCAACCATATGCTAGCATTTCAACAAATTAATAGCATTGTTTGTTTGTCAATGGCTCAACAGCCCTATGTGGGCTTAGGCCTACCAGCTGGTTGCCAGTTTCACATCCACTTGACTGAATCAGCAGAGGTGAATGAGGATCATTAACCAGAAAAGATGTAACGTGTGGTTAGCACATTGACATCTCAACCATAAGCTAGTCTTCGCAACCCAGTGATGGGAACAAAGCACTGCTGGATAACATTGTGTTAAGCAGCTATATAGTGCAATGCAACAATTTAATATGCCTCCAAATAATAGGGAGTGACTGACTAGCCTTACTAACGATTAGCCAGGCTCCCAATGGAGGGTAATGGAGAATCCATATTACAGAGTCGAAAGGTCGATAATGGAGAATCGATATTACAGAGTCGAAAAGTCGATAATGGAGAATCGATATTACAGAGTCGAAAAGTCGATAATGGAGAATCGATATTACAGAGTCGAAAAGTCGATAATGGAGAATCGATATTACAGAGTCGATGGTAGAAAAGTCGATATTAGGAGAATCGAAAAGTCGATAATGGGAGAATCGATATTACAGAGTCGAAAAGTCGATAATGGAGAATCGATGTAACAGAGCCGATGGTAGAAAGTCGATAATGAAGAATTGATATTATAGAGTCGAAAAGTCGATAGTGGAGAATCGATATTTGTTTGTCAATGGCTCAACAGCCCTATGTGGGCTTAGGCCTACCAGCTGGTTGCCAGTTTCACATCCACTTGACTGAATCAGCAGAGGTGAATGATCATTAACCAGAAAAGATGTAACGTGTGGCTAGCACATTGACATCTCAACCATAAGCTAGTCTTCGCAACCCAGTGATGGGAACAAAGCACTGCTGGATAACATTGTGTTAAAAGCAGCTATATAGTGCAATGCAACAATTTAATATGCCTCCAAATAATAGGGAGTGACTGACTAGTCTTATTAACGATTAGCCAGGCTCCCAATGGAGGGTAATGGAGAATCGATATTACAAAGTCGAAAAGTAAATAATGGGAGAATCGATATTACAGAGTCGAAAAGTCGATAATGGGAGAATCGATATTACAGAGTCGAAAAGTCGATAATGGAGAATCGATATTAGCAAGTCGAAATGTCGATAATGGGGAATCGATATTATAGAGTCGATATTGAAAAGTCGATATACATAGTGCGGCAAAACAACCTCCCCATTTTCAAATGATAATAAAAATCACATTTTTTTCAAAAACCAAATTCATTTATTTCAACTCATTCTATAACATGGGAAGTTCTTCCTACTTTGTTTTAAAAAGGATATCAGATAAGTGGTGGCCGTGGTTATCGATAATTGTTTCGGAGTCACTGTTTAATTATTACTGGAACAGCTGATTTCTGACAAGTTAAATGGATCGTGCTATAACAGTGTGGACATTGAATGTCACACTTTTGATTGGTTACCTCCGACAAATCCACAATACATTTGCCAATTCCCATAAGATTGCATTGAAATTACACGCAAACCATATATTATGTTATGTAGAGTAATTCACTTCTTACCTACAATTTGCCTTTGCCAGTGTTATAGTCTGGCAACAGACAAAAGAGCCTCCAAAATAAGAACTCTACTGCGTGGTGATATGATCTCCATATACTGTTAAGGAGTGCTTCACACAAATAATGGCCACACTGTTACTATACACTCTCTGTAGCTCGACCTATTCCTAGCAAAGTTATAAAATGAGTATACTCACAGGCTATCCTGTCGCCCTCCTTGTAGCAGATAAACTGTTCCAGAGCGGTAGTGATGTTCATTATGACCTGCTTCGATATCTTTTCGCTCTCCTCGAGGCATGGCTCAATCGACGTGGTGAAATTGTTGATACAGCCCTTCAGTTTCGGTGTACTCCTGCGATGGAAAAAAACAAAACAATTAAATTCTATTTATACAGAAATATAAATATGAATTTTCGTGAGTACAGGGACTAGACTCAGGGACAAGGAAAGCTTTTCATGCTTTTTCATTTCATCCAAGGAAGAGAAGAAGAAGTAGATGGAGGAGAAGAAGATGAGGTAAAGAGAAGAAGTTGAAAAAGGAGACGAAGAAGAAGAAGAAGAGGGGGTAGAAAAGAAGACGTAAAGAGAAGAAGTAGAAAAAGGAGATGAAGAAGACGAAGGAGAAGAAGAAGAAGAAGGAGAAGAAAAAGTAAAAGACGTAGAGAGAAGAAGTAGAAGGAGGAGATGAAGATGAAGAAGAAGAAGAAGGAGGAGAAGATATAGAAGAAGGAGTAGGAGAAAAAGAAGAAGAAGAAGAAGAAGAAGAAAGAAGACAAAGAAGAAAAAAAAGAAGAAGGAGAAGAAGAAGAAGTAGAAGATGAAGAAGAAGAAGTAGAAGAAGAAAAGGAAGAAGAAGTGGGAAGAAGAAGTGGGAAGAAGAAGAAGAAGAAGAAGAAGAAGAAGAAGAAGATGATGAAGAAGTAGAAGAAGAGAAGAAGAGGAAGAAGAAGTGGGAAGAAGAAGAAGAAGATGATGAAGAAGTAGAAGAAGAAAAGAAATATATTATATTTATACAGGAATCTTTATATAAATGAAATAGGCGAACAAGTTTTTTTGTGACAAAAACTCCACCGTGATTACTCCACCGATTTTGTTCGTTCACGTCTCATTTGGAAGATCTCATTGAGTAGATATTTTTTTTTCCAAATTTCAACAAGTGCCCTAACCTCCAAGGACAGGGACTAGGCAGTGCTTTTCATCCTTTTTCATTTCATCCAAGGAAGAGAAGAAAAAGGAGAAGAAAAAGTAGATGTAGGAGAAGAAGATAAAGAAGAAGAGGAGGTAGAAAAGAAGAGGTAAAGAGAAGAAGTTGAAAAAAGAGATGTAGAAGACGAGAGAGAAGAAGAAGAAAAAAGGAAAGGAGTAAAAAGAAGACGTAAAGAAAAAGAAGAAGAAGAAAGAAGTAGTAGAAAAGAAGGTAAATAGAAGAAGTGAGGAGATGAAGACGAAGAAGAAGAAGGAGATAAGAAGAAGAAGAAGAAGAAGAAGAAGAAGAAGAAGAAGAAGAGAAGAAGAAGAAAGAGAATGAAAAGAGAAGAAATATATTATATTTATACAGAAATATTTTTATAAAATAGGCGAACAGGATTTTTGTTCAATTAATTATTTAGATATTAGGCTACTCATTTAGGCTAGGCGTACACCGGTTAGTCAAGACAAGACAAGACAAGATTAGTCACAGTACTTCACATAGTTGCTTATGAAGCAGCACACACCGATGTAATGACTAATCAGTGTGTGTTGCTTCATAAGCAACTATGTGAAGTACTGTGACTAAACGTGACTAATCTCGTCTTGTCTTGACTAACCGGTTTACGCCTAGCCTAAGATATCAGATATTTATTTTTCATCAAAATATATGAAAACTTCCATCATGTATTAACCACTCTTTCTATAGAAACAAAAGATTAATACAATACTTTGGGTGGCTTCCGAACCACAAAAATCTAGAAAATTTCAATAATTACCGGCAGTATTTCCTGAATACTTTATCAAGATCTCCGGTGGGCTTGGCCGTTTCAATTTCTTCGCTTATCTTCTTGTAATCCAACATGTCCTTCATACAGACCTGCAGCTCATCTTTTGCAACCTGAAACAAGAGAAAATCAACAAAATATTTTGAAAACAATCAACTGAACAATGTAGGCTACAATAGAAACACTAGTTTCGGTTGTTTTGTAAACCACTCCCCTCAATGGCCGTCCTTCAAATATGTACCATCCAACAACGCTGTGTCACGCACTTTTTACTCTGTGGAGAATGCGACCATTAGGCTGGGCGTACACCGATTAGTCAAGACAAGACAAGACGAGATTAGTCACGTTTAGTCACAGTACTTCACATAGTAGCTTATAAAGCAACACACACCGATTAGTCATTGCATCAGAGTGTGCTGCTTCATAAGCAACTATTTAAAGTACTGTGACTAATCTTGTCTTGCCTTGACTAACCGGTCTACGCCTAGCCTCAAGTACACAAACTGTACAATCACAGAGTGGTCATTGGTGTAAAAAGGTCCATAACTGTGTTGAAACGTTTGTACGTTATTCTAGCCACCGCCTACTTTTGCCAAATTTTAAAACTCTGATAATATGAGATTACAGGCAAACATGAACCCATTAACTCATTTTCCAAACTAACTTTGAGGGAAAAATAAATTTTCCAACATTGAAAATAGTCTCCGGTCTAGACGCTACGACAAAACGTCGTTCCAATTCAGGTCCAAACGTTTCCAAGCTGATACCTCTTTTGTGGTACGACTTAAGTTGGAGCAACTCTTAATTTTGCCATCTACACGCTACGACTTGTTGTGCAACTTAAGGCTAGGCGTACACCGGTTAGTCAAGACAAGACAAGACGAGATTAGTTAGTCACAGTACTTCACATAGTTGCTTATGAAGCAACACACACCAATTAGTCATTGCATCAGTGTGTGCTGCTTCATAAGCAACTATGTGAATTATTGTGACTAAACGTGACTAATCTTGTCTTGACTAACCGGTGTACGCCTAGCCTAAGATTCAACTGCATTACAATGTAGAATTTGTCAAACCATCACAGAAAAAACTACCTAAGTCATTGTCAATAATCTTTCGAAAGACAATGAGCAGTGAGAATTTTTTCTGAGTCATACATGAATCAAAGTCGACGTTTTATTGTTCTGCTAATATCTGCTTATTCATAGTATGGTATTTTCTCTTTCTTCATATACATTAATAATTCATCTCTGTTCTTTTATCTTAATCTTATCTTTGCTCATTATGAGCATTGAAGCTTCATGTACCAATAAAACTACAGAGACTGTATAATAACAGTGTGGCCATTTGATGTCACACTTTTGATTGGTTAGCTCGGATAAATCCACCATACTTTTGCCAATTCCCATTAGATTTGCATTGAAATAAAAAGTCGGTCCACACTTTGCCTATAGCAGGATCCAATTAACTTGTCATAAATCAGCTGATCGACAAGCATGTGATCAAAATACTTAACCTACAAATGCTGAATCTCGCAGATTATTGAAAAAGTCGTTTGAAAAGTTATTCTTTGAAAGGTCTTCTTTAAAAAGGTCTTTAAGACTTTTAAGCCTTTTGATTATTGTGTCGAAATCACTGTTTAATTATTACGGAAACAGCTGATTTCTGACAAGTTAAATGGATCGTGCTATAGCTATCAACACTAATCTGTGATTACATTTTACTTTTCAAGTAAAGTTATTTCTCAAGTATAATAATTGAAAACTATACTTTAATAACTAATGAAATGAGAACTAAATTTTATTAGTTATCAATAAGTAACAGTCATTCCTCAGCCGCCATCTTACAAATTCCATCAATTTTGGAATTGAAAATAAATGAATAAATAATGTTAAATATATGCAGTCAACCTATCATCATTGAAAGATAATCACACAACACATACTTGACCTTGGACGAAAACCATTAATAGACTCCATCATCAAGGTATCAGCTATAGCCAGCCTATCATTAAATGACTGATGGATTAATTGACTAAATTTCAGGCAATGACATACACATTCAGAGGATGATCTGCTAGATTTATACAGAGAAAAAGAAACAGACGACGAAGAAGAATAAAACGAAGGCAAACGAGAAGGAGAAGAAGAAGAATTGACGGAAGAAGAAAAAGAAGAAGAAGAAGTAGAAGAAGAAGAAGAAAAAGAAGAAGAAGAAGAAGAAGAAGAAGAAGAGAAGGAGAAAGAAGAAGAAGAAGTAAGAAAAAAAAGAAAAGGGATGAGGAGATAAAAGAGAGAGGAGAAGAATAAAAAAAAGTGAGATAAGAATTGGAGAAAGGAGAAGAAGAAGGAAGAAGAAGAAGAAGATAAGAAGAAGACGAAGAAGAAAAAGAAGGAGAAGAGAAGAAGAAGAAGAAGAAGAAGAAGAAGAAGAAGGAGGAGAAGAAGAGAGATAGAAGAAGAAGAAGAAGGAGGAGGAGAAGAAGAAGAAGAAGAAGATGAAGTGGAAGAAATAAATGAAGTAGAAGAAGAATGAGGAAGGAGAAGAAGAAGAAGAAGAAGAGGAGGAGATAGAAGAAGAAAAAGAAGAGAAGGATGAGAAGGAAGAAGAAGAGTAAGAAGAAGAAGAAGACGAAGAAGAAGAAGAAGAGGAAGAAGAAGAAGAAGGAGGAGAGGAAGAAGAAGAGTAGAAGAAGAAGAAGGAAGAAGAAGAAGAAGAAGAAGAAGAAGAAGAAGAAGAAGAAAGAGAAGAGGAAGAAGGGATAGAAGAAGAAAAGAAGAAGAAGAAGAAGAAGAAAGAAGTAGAAAGGGAGAAGAGAAGAAGAAGAGGAGAAGAAGAAGAAGAAGAAGAAAGAAGAAGAGAAGAAGAAGAAGAGGAAAAGGAGAAGAAGAAGAAGGAAGAGGAGAAACGAGAAGAAAAAGAAGACAAAGCAGACAAGAAGAATTCACCAATCAGCAGAATTTCACCAATGAGATTTGCAATACAGGCCTACTAAATGACTGTCAAGAGATTGGTACAACTTATAATGGTCTATTACTTTTGAAGGCCTATTATTAGGCAAACAATCATATTATTTATAAGTGCTGTACTTGAGTCTTATTATTAAATGGCTCGGCACAGGACAATCGTCATACGTCCTATTCTGATGTCTTTCAAGGACATGGTAGTGGAGAAGAAGGAGGTCAAAAAAAGGAGTAGAAGAAGAAGAAACAGTAGATGAAGAAGGACAAGAAGTAGGAGCAGGAGAAGAATAAAAAAAGGAGAAGAAGATGAAGTACAGAAATTAAAAAAAAGAAGTACGATGAGAACATTAAGAATCAGGAGAAGAAGAAGAAGAAGAAAAAGAAGATTGAGAATCAGGAAAAGGAAGAAGAAGAAGGAAAACATTGAGAATCAGAAGAAAAAGAAAAAAGGAAGAGGAGGAGGAGGAGGAAGAGGAGGAGAAGAAGAAGGAGGAGGAGGAGGAGAAGAAGAAGAAGAAGAAGAAGAAGAAGAAGAAGAAGAAGAAGAAGAAGAAGAAGAGGAGAAGAAGGAGGAAGATGTAGAAGAGGAAGAAGAAGGGAAGAAAGAAGATGAGGAAGAAGAAGAAGAAGAAGATGAAGAGAAAAAAAATACAAAGTAGGAGAAGAAGATTAAGAACCAAAAGGAGAGAAGCCGAAAGAAGAAGAGTAAAAAGGAGAAGTAGAAGGAAGATGAGGTAGGAAGAGGGGAGGAGGAGGAGAAGAAGAAGAAGAAGAACAAGAAGAAGATAAAGAAGTAGAAGAGGAGGAAGAGGAAAGAAGAAGAAGGAGGAGGTGGAGGAGGAAAGGGAGGAGGAGGAAAAGAAGAAAGAGGAGGAGAAGAAGAAAGAAGAGGAAGAAGAAAAATGAGAAGTAGGATGAGAAGATTAAGAATCAGGAGAAGAAGCCTAAAGAAGAAAAGAACAGAAGAAGAAGAAGAAGAAGAAGAAGAAGAGAAGAAGTCTTGAGCATAAAATAGCCTTCAAATTAGACGTATTTCTTCTTATCATCACACATATGCTAAAAAACAAGTAGTTGCGGATATATGGTAGACTGGTTTATACTCTTGACAACTTTTCCATAATTCCTCCTCCTTCTCTTCTTCTTCTTCTTCTTCTTCTTCTTCTTCTCTCTTACCAAAACCAGGTATTATGCAAGTCAATTCAAGGAGACATCGTGATATTTGATATCTTGTTCATATCACAAAAATAATACTACTTGAATGTCTTCTAGTGTTGTTCCTATATCAACGAATTTGCCGATTTTAGTCGACTGCCTTCAAGTTATTGTCGAAATCAGCAACTAACTTGAAATTTTCGAAACTAGCTTCTCTACTACTGCAACTTGTTGAAAAATGATTATTCAAACTCTAGGCTCTAGTTCCTATTCGTTATAAAGGGTAACTCGTAATCCTATCCTATTCAGTGGGCAATTTCTGTATTTAAACCGTGGGCCGTACTGCAGATGGGTATAGCAGGATTCTTTTAAATTGTCATAAAACAGCTGATTGATGTACGCTCGTTTACTAACGTTAAATCAGCTGTTTTATGACAAGTTAAAAGAATCCTGCTATAGATGTACAGAGAGTGTATAATAACAGTGTGGCCATTTGTGTGAAGCACTTCATAACAGTATGTGGAGATCATTTTCTTTCCCGCCGTCGCCATATTTT
The DNA here is from genome assembly GCA_017141395.1 of Laodelphax striatellus. Taxonomy (NCBI): domain Eukaryota; kingdom Metazoa; phylum Arthropoda; class Insecta; order Hemiptera; family Delphacidae; genus Laodelphax; species Laodelphax striatellus. The sequence continues at coordinate 70,430 of CM029543.1, forward strand.
TGAATTTGATAATATAGGATTAGAGGCAAACATTAACCCATTCTCTCATTTTTCAAACTTATTTCGAGAGAAATAACATCGAAAATATTTTTTCCAACATTAAAAATTGTCTCTACTCTTGGTATTGTGTTAAAAGCTTGAAATGATGAATACTAACACTGGCAAAGGCAAATTGTAGGTAAGAAGTGAATCACTCAACATAACATATGATTTGCGTTTCATTTCAATGCAAATCTAAGGCTAGGCGTACACCGGTTAGTCAAGACAAGACAAGACGAGATTAGTCACGTTTAGTCACAGTAATTCACATAGTTGCTTATGAAGCAGCACACACCAATGCCATGACTAATCGGTGTGTGTTGCTTCATAAGCATCTATGTGAAGTACTGTGACTAAACGTGACTAATCTCGTCTTGTCTTGTCTTGACTAATTGACCTAATGGGAATTAGCAAAATATGGTGAATTTGTCCGAACTATAATAGTTCGAATAAAACTAGTTGTCTGTTGGCCTGGTGCTCAAGAACCACTCACTAGAAACGTTTTTGTCAGAAAGTCCAATGTCCGAACAGCTGACCATTTGATTCAATGATGCTTAACATTGAATCAAATGGTCAGCTGTTCGGACATCGGACTTTCTGGCAAAAACGTTTCTAGTGAGTGGTTCTTGAGCACCAGGCCAAGGGACAACTAGTTTTATTCCAACTATAATGCTTGTACCGTAAACATCTACTTCCCGGTCTTGTAGCATAATATAAATGCCTGGTTATTCCTACGTCAATTAAATTTATTTCAATTAATTTCAACTATAAATTAATCGGTGCTGATTGAGGGATTAGATTTTTCCAGCGGTTAATTTTTTTTACATGGACATCAAATAAATATTTTAACATGTGGTTAAAATTTTATCAGATGGGAAAGTACAAGTTTCAGTTTTACCAACCAAAAGTCTGTAATATTGTGGATTAATGCTATTTTCGGAGCTAGTTCGTTTCGAATGAACATGTAATTTATTAGAGAATGTCAATGCAGTTGATTTTACTAGTTATTCAGCTAAAATATATTGTTCTGGTAACACTATTTCACTGGGATTTTCAATTTCAAATTAGTTCAGTTTGTCGTCGACCCCACTATGTTGCTGTCTTCGATTTATCGCCCGGTTAAATTTAATAGACGTACGAACAACCAGGCAAAAATCTGTTAACCTGAACATGACACCGACAAAGTGGACCGACGACAAAGTAAAACACATTTCAAATAGTGGTAATATCAGTGGTCACTCGGTGAGAGCGGTTGCTAGGTAATCATGTGATTAAGTAACAAACATTCAAGACCGTCCTCGGATGGGTGACCGACACAAAAAATTGTGCAATGAGGCGAGGTGGAACCTACCCGTTACCCCGGTCGTACACCGGAGCAATAAGCAATAGGCAACAAGCAACATATGGATCATATGATTGTCTACTCTATACAAACCAATAGTTCAATGCACACCGAAACAGCTGATTTAGGTGTGCATTGAACTATTGGTTTGTATAGAGTAGACAATCATATGATCCATATTATGTTGCTAGTTGCCTATTGCTTATTGCTCCGGTGTACGACCGGGGTAATAGACGTACGAACAACCAGGCAAAAATCTGTTAACCTGTACATGACACCGACGACAAAGTGGATAGACGACAAAGTGAGACACATTTCAAATTTCAGCTCAAACTTGACTCACCATAGCCTCGGCATAGGAGCCGTTGCCGCCATTTTTCAGACACTTTTCCTGTGTAATAAAAAATCTGTTAACCTGGACATGACACCGACGACAAAGTGAAACACATTTCAAATGTTAGCAAACTCCACTCACCATAGCCTCGGCATAGGAGCCGTTGCCGCCATTCTTCAGACACTTTTCCTCGATCAGTTTGTCGCCCTCCTCGATGCTGGGCAACGCTGAGGTGTTGACGGCGAACGGCAGGTCGGGCAAATTGATGTCGGCCAGTTTGTCGCCCACCGACGGCGCAAAATCCGACAACGACTTGCGCAGCTCGGGCAGGCCTTTCTTCACCGACGTCAGCAGGTCGTTCGCGCCACTACTGCTGCTGCTGCTGCCATCTTGCGGATGGGCGAGGATGCTGCAGCTCACTGTAAGGGAAGGATGAAACACATGCAATATTATTCTCGTCATACTTGTACATCATGTGTTTTGCACACATGAAATCAAGTTGGTAAACAACTGTTTACAGAATTCAAAAAAGCTGTTTTTTTTTATTACATTCTATTCACTGTGTGCACGTAGGTGGTGGGGATAATAAAATCGACACCTGCGCTCACGCGGAATTTTAGTAAACAAAACGGGTTAGTTTATCATGGGAAAGGATAGGGAATAAGCATTTAAAATGCATTTAAAGTATTGTCGTATTCCTAATTGTACAAATACCGTTCACAATAATAATTGCGGCTTCTATTCCTTCCATATTTCCAAACGTAGAGTGATTCAACAAAGAAATCGGATCTCAGTTTTGAATTAATCGAGTGAAAAATTCAGTTTAAAAACATATTATTGATTTCAAGTCTCGCGCCCATAATCCATTTCGGAATATTGACCAATGAGAATGAACTCAGCTGTGGATAAGCTACTTCGTCTGCTCAGTCAGTTTTCAAACATAACCTTCAAAGTTGATTTTAAAACTTCAATTGAAGATTATAATAATGTTCAAGAACATGCGATATGTTAATTTTATCATTCTAAATATAATTCCACAATCGATAAGTAGGAAAAATAGCGACAGGGAATTCTATTTCAATTATAAACTAATTTTTACGTACATAAGCCTATCTTTGCCCATGTTAATCTACCCTCGTAGATTCATACGATTATCCGCCAGAGCGCAACACGGTAGATGCACACAGCGAATAGTCTGTTCACCGAAACCAGTCAGTAAATGTAACAGCTGAGTGAGCTTGTGTGTGTGTCTTTTGTGAGTGTATTGCATGACGGCATGTTCACAATTCAGCGTATGCAGCTAATCGCGTATTCAGCTGATACGGGTTGGGAGCGAGAGAAATTTAGTTTTAACATGCCTTCGACTCGGTCGTCCAGCTGTTTTCCGATGCACGCACGCACACTTTCTTTACGCGCACTGCCTCACATTGAAATTCGAGAAAATAATCAAAACTGAATTAAAAATAACACCAAGGGCCTGGCCACATACGTTTATGCTTCGCTTCACTTACTCGCAAAAGTACTGTTTAACTATAGCATATCTATATATCTACAGTATAGTATATAGATATACTTTTGCTAGTAAGTGAAGTGAAGCAAAGCATAAACGTATGTGGCCAGGTCCTGAAGCTTTCCAGTGAAATAAAACTACTGGCTTGCAAAATGACAAAGTCACTTGAAGTCAAGCATCATGAGTCATAGCGTCATAGGTAGCCTATATTATCAGACTAGCAATGAATTACCTCATTACAGTTTTTCACAATGTTTAAAGATTGAAAGAATTCATCCACTACGATGCAGCCGTATTAATATTGTATAGTGAACATGGCGAAAAGCTATAATGAGTTGTAAAGACAATTATTCCATTTTATTATTTCATTTGACAATAAATTCATTTCCAGTCCAGATACAAGTAAACGAGCTAGACATTGAAACATGTAGGATGAAAATGAAAATAAGCTTATAGCCTGATCGGTTTAACAACTAGCTTGTATTAAATTCGTTCTCAATAGAATAATTTACATTCTAATAAAGTGAATTACTGTATAATGATAGGCTAATTATTTTTATCAATAACCATGATGATATCATTAATAATGTTTTATCATATTTGAGATTATTCAGGGCCAAAGTACCCCTAATTGTATTAATGTATTATCTCATTACAGTAGAACAGTTGCAACAATTTTCGGTTATTTATTGTGATAAACAATTATTATTAATGGATTATTTTGAGCTATGTTGAAATAATATGATGCTTTGCTATTTAATTGGACGTTAATGTTTACGGTAAACAGTAGCCTTTCTATTTTCAGCTGCAGATTTGTTTGTTTGCAATTCAATGAACCTTGTCTGAACACTTGCTGTTTCAAGTACAAATTTCATTTTGTGAAGTCTTCGAATTTGATTTACCCTATAGCTATTTCCTCTCATTTCTTATACTTTTATTCTCATTGAATTCTTCTATTTTTATTGGTTTCTTCCTCTTACTTTTAATCATTGTAAAAAGGTGTAATGAGATAATTCATTGCCAGTCCAGGGTGTCCTGGCAAACAGGGGCGTAGCCAGAAATTGACTTCGAAGGGGGGGGGCTAATACCGTGGGGTCAGGAGGGTATGGAATACCCCCCAGACATAAGTGTGGTCCGGGGGCCCTCCCCCGGGATATTTTAATATTTGACAGGAACATAACACTAAAAAAAGAAAACTGAAGTGAGAAGAAGAAGAAGAAAATAAGGAATGAAGAAGAGAAGGAGGAGGAGGAGGAGAAGAAGAAGAAACTAATGAAGGAAGGGAAAAAGAAGAAGTGAAGAATAATAAGAAAATAAGTAAGGAAGAAGAAGAAGAAGTAGAAGAAGAAGAAGAGAAGAATAATAATAAGAAAGAATGAAACAAACAAAGAAAGGAAGGAAGGAGAGAAAAGAAGAAGAACAGATTGGGACAGAGAAGTACTATAATAAATAATAGAAGATGAGTAATGACATAATTTTAACCGGAAATTGATGATAAAATTATTCAATAAGACGATAAAAAATTATTTGATAAAAAAACATAAGTAATAAGTATTCTAACGCATTTCCATGTTCCTTTCATTCATAGCAATTCGAATTCTTCATTAATACTTTCATGATATTTTTGTCCTGTGATAATTCAATATACACAGCATCTGTATTTATATAGTAATCTATCATATGTAATTGATATATCATGGGCGTAAATTGTTTTCAATTTGTCAAATGCAACTTATCAAATTCGACCTAAAAATTTGACCCCGCTCTTATCAAACAACCAGATGTAACATACAACTTCCTACGGCCATGTTTTCCCATCACATTGGACCAAATTTAAACACAGAAAAAATTCAAATTAATCTGATAGTAGCTTACTGTAGGCTAATATTGTGAAAGGAAATCTGTGGTACCTATGTTTAATAAATTCTAGAAGTCCTGTAAAACAAGAAGAGACGTAAAGATAAACAGATCTCCATCAACTGCAGATTAAATCGAAGAGGGGTCTCTCATGCTCCAAATTCGTCCCACAATAAAGTGATATTCATTTAATTTGACGCTTGGCATTAAATAGATAGAGATATTATTTCTTTGCTATCGTACTCTACGGTCATCAGCAACGTCGAGAAATGATATTATCTCTCTATCTATCTAATGCCAAGCGTCAAATTAAATGAATGTACTTTACTTTTGAATTTTTCAAAGTAAATACATCTCTCTATCAACTTAAATTTATTGACGAGGCTTCAAACCCTTGAAAGGCAATAATTGTGGATTTCTTATAAAGCAAACCGTAAAAGCCGCTTCCAATATAAATCAAATAGTAGGTAGTCTATTCAACAGTTTTTATTGGATAAAACCGTTCGATAACCTATCCAACAGTTTTTATTGAATAAAACAATAGAGACGGAATACTCTCTAGTATTTTACTAAGTCTGTTCTCTGTGATAAAACCGATCTTTTCGTCAATTTATCCTGCGAAAATCATGAAATTTTGTGGAAATCATGGACACAGCATGTAACTAAAACGTTAGATAACTTACATGTTAGTTAGAACATGAAACTTGACTAAAATGATAAGAGAAGTTTGTAGAAACTTGAAACTGAAGTTGAGATACAATAAGTGAAGTTAATCAGACTTACCTAGAAATACAGCTAAGATTGTCCACTTCACGAAAACGGCCATTTTTCACGGTATGACTTCACTAATTGCGAATAAAAATGCTAAAAACATTCACTTTCAACTTTCACTTGGACAAAACCAAACTGGTTTTCATTCACAATATCACCGAAAAAGTCTACTTCACACTCGCACTTTGACGATAACTGAATTGAGCAATAATAAACTTCAACTTCTGATGCAAGTAATTCCTAAAAACTGATTCACCACTACTGATAAGAAATAACAATAAAGGTTAAGGTCCACTATACTCTTTTTAAAAACCTATCTCTCTTCACATGAACAAGGTACACAACTGACAAGTCTATCTAGAACTAACCAAAAAATGAATCATCATAAAAATCCAATTTGTATGAGAAAGGGTTATACAATGCTGCCAACCTACGCGTCATGAACGGCTGTTTCGACGAAATTCAAATTCAATTCGAAATATTGATAATTTATTAGATAATAAATATATAAATGTGTCCTAATTTATATTTAAAACAATTTTATTACAATTAAACAGTATGAATTGATATTTTTTTCGATATTATAACCTATTCACATAATGATATCAAGGTGGGACGTCGACAAAGTAGGCCAATTCCATCTCACTGTTAACGACAAAGTGAGACTAATCTAGCCAATGTGCGACAACTGAGTGAGTCGATTTCTAATCTCGGTTTTATTATTTATTCTATTTTCTAAATGAAGTACTAATTAATTTTATTCGTAATTAATTCCTTCTCATATATTAAAATAATTGTGTGCCCAACTTTGGAAAGTTCGTGGAGAGGATTGAGTGGACCGATTTTGATGCGGTTTGCACCAAAAGATAGATAAAAAATCAAAGTTATGCAGGCTCTATTTGTTTTTTCAAAAATAATGATTTTGAGTATGAGAACCTTGATAAAAACCTCAAATAGTTTTCTGTGGCACTATCTGTTGGCTTAAAATGTACCAAGTTATTACATGTATTGAGTTTAGTTTGTTAAATTCCTTATAGAGCTTAGAAAGTTTTTTCTAAAAGTAGTACAGTGACCAGTAATCATACTATGTACTAAATTTATGAGACTAGTGGCTTTACAAATTCAATATTCATTGAATGTTTCAAAAATTGAAATTGAGAGAATTTCAAAGGCTAAAAACACATAAGAAATTAATACATGGCTTTTATTAGGTGGTGTGTGCAAGGAATGTTAGGTTAGTTCTTTAAAATAATTCAATTTCTCACTCTTGGTTGTAAATTGCACTCCTTCATTTTATTAGGTACTTGATACACATAGACATAAACATAATTACATTTTTACAATAATAAAATAAATACTGTTAACTGTTACACATAAATAAATACTGATTGCACTCAAACCACAAAATACAATAAAATTCACACAACGCTCCACAGAGTATTAGAGGGAGAGGCACGATTGAAGAGACGTGCAAATTTGAGGGTCATCCATTTAGGGGACCAGCCTTAAAATTAGTATTAATTTCATGAATTAAAGCTTTGCTGTGATGTAGTTTAGCTATGACAACTCTCACTAATGACTGATCTTCAATTTGGGCCATTTTCCAAAATATTACAACACTAAGCTGCCTCTCTTTATATACTCTGTATTGAGAGCAAATAGTCGCAAAAAAGATCAAAATTTCAATATTCTAAAAAGCCCGACCCTTGAGTTTGGGGGGTATGGTAAAGTGTGACAAATAATGCCAGATCCAGCCATGAATCAAACCCGGCACCACAACAGAACTGCACTAAAGGAACTAAGAAGCAAACCATGTTGCTCATAATATGGATCAACAGGTTACTACTAAATATTAATTGTACTAAACTTTGTACACATCAGTCTATCATTTGAGATAAGAGATCTATCTAATCACGAAGCGGGCAAGGCAAAGCCAGAACTCTAAGGCTTGGCGTACATCGGTTAGTGAAGACAAGACAAGACGAGATTAGTCACGTTTAGTCACAGTACTTCACATAGTTGCTTATGAAGCAACACACACCGATTATTCATTGCATCAGTGTGTGCTGCTTCATTAGCAACTATGTGAATTACTGTGACTAAACGTGACTAATCTCGTCTTGTCTTGACTAACCGGTGTACGCCTAGCCTAATACACAGGGTACTCATTTAGAAATAATTTAGTATTTGTCTGTCTTCTATATAATATAATGGGAAATTATTAAAGGAGGGGGGGAGTTAGTTCCAACTTGCCCTATTTGAGAAGCTATATAGTGGGAAAGAAGCTAATTTGATAGTGGTTTCACATCAACGATTGTTAATTACAATATTTTTTTTGACATTTCACGCTAAAGATGACAAAATGGATTTTAATACTTTGACGTCACGATGACGATGTAGTCAAATACGCCGACAAAGTGGTAATGGGTGAAGTCAGCGATCACCCTTCTGTGTAGAAAGTGGGACAACATTCAGGCCCAACTTCTTTTCCAAAACACTTCAAATGGGTGTAACAGTAATGTCGCCAGTAAAGACGACGACAAAGTGGGACAACATTCAGGCCCAACTTCTTTCCCAAAACACTTCAAATGGGTGTAACATTAATGTCGCCAGTAAAGACGACGACAAAGTGGTAATGCGAGAAAATGGGACAACATTCAGGCCCAACTTCTTTTCCAAAACACTTCAAATGGGTGTAACATTAATGTCGCCAGTAAAGACGACGACAAAGTGGTAATGGGAGAAAGTGGGACAACATTCAGGCCCAACTTCTTTTCCAAAACACTTCAAATGGGTGTAACATTAATGTCGCCAGTAAAGACGACGACAAAGTGGTAATGCGAGAAAATGGGACAACATTCAGGCCCAACTACTTGCCCAAAACACTTCAAATGGGTGTAACATTAATGTCGCCAGTAAAGACGACGACAAAGTGGTAATGCGAGAAAATGGGACAACATTCAGGCCCAACTACTTGCCCAAAACACTTCAAATGGGTGTAACATTAATGTCGCCAGTAAAGACGACGACAAAGAGGTAATGGGAGAAAGTGGGACAAAATTCAGGCCCAACTACTTTTCCAAAACACTTCAAATGGGTGTAACATTAATGTCGCCAATCGACTTCACGCGTCTGTGTCGGTGATGCGGACGCCGCTGTCGCGCGGGAGCGACGACATTGTCGGACGACGACAGAGTGGTGGTGGGCGAAGACGACGACAAAGTGGGACACCCACCCCCACCGCCGCCACCACCCAGTTGTGGAGGGGAGGAGTAGGTGGGCGACGGAGAAGAGGGGAAGTGAGGGTGGAGCAGTGGTGGGGGTTGATGATAGGGAGAGGAGGGGGAACAGCTGCTGTTGTTTGGCGGTGGCAGTGGTGGGGGAATGTTGGAGGGGAAGTTGAGAGGTGGGGATGAGTAGGGGAAGTGGTGTTGGTAGTTGGAGGGGAGCGGGCAGGGATCGGAAACACGTAGAGAGCTGGTTGATGATGACGAGTGATGATGATGATGATGGTGATGATTTGTAGAGGTTGATGATTTCAGTCCCAGCACACGTCCCAGAGAGCTCTGTAAAAATTGATTTCATTTTATCAATTTGAAGGCGGTTAAATCTAATTGACTGTTTGTGCAACTTACAGAAATTGATTCGATAAACTCAATTATTTGACATTTGACGGCGGTTTAATTTGATTGACTGTGCAACTGACAAAAATTGATTCGATTAACTAATTTATTTGACATTTGACGGTGGTTAAATTTGATTGACTGTTCGTGCAACTGACAAAAATTGATTCGATTAACTGCATTAGTTAACACTTGACGGCGGTTAAATTTGATTGACTGTTTGTGCAACTGACAAAAATTGATTCGATTAACTCATTTATTTGACATTTGACGGCGGTTAAATTTAATTGACTATTCGTGCAACTGACAGTTGAATGGTGTTTGATACTTGTATATAGGGAGATACACGTCAAGATAGTGAATTAAATAATGAATAAGGAAATAAGCAAGATTTGTGAAAAAAACTACAAAGTTCTAGAAATTGGTGAGTAGTACAAAGAGAAGAGAATATGAAGCAGAGAGAAGACTAAAATGCAAAAGAATTCAATGAAATAAACAAGGTTACACTTATAAACAAGAAACAAACACATTTACAGTTTACAGGATCTGAAAATTGTTTACCTGTGAATTTTTCCAAGATGAAAACTGCAAAAATTGAAAGATTAATTGAGACTATTCGCAATAGGATGGTTTCAATTTACAAAATTGTGCTATGAGGCGAGGTGGAACCTACCCGTAAGGGTCTCCCCACCAATAAAAGCCATACGATTAAAAAAAAATTACAAGAGCAAGTATTTGAATTATATCACTTTATAGAGATCGATAATAACAATAATTCCGTGTAACCTGGCTGGTTCAGGTCTGGTGTCAGAGTTTTCAGGTCACTCCTGATCAGTTCAGGGTCATAGAAATCGATCATTTCTAGGATATCACTTCATAAGCCATATTGATTCATCACAAGGGTATCACATTTCAAGGCTAGAATAATCGCCTATTATACTTTTAATTCTCTATTATACTATTAATACACCTATTATACTTTTAATCATTCACCTATATACGAGCAAGTATATAACTTATACATTCACCTATAACTTCTCCTTCTCGTATTTTGGACTTTGATAGTCTATAATCAAAGTGTGTTTTTTTGGGAAATAAATAATTTTCAAAATAAATTTCAAAAATTTCTATGTATTGCAATATCAAACCAACCACTTTTAGAGGTAATCTCAATAATTTTTACGGGTTATATAACTTTGTCCATCAGCATAATGAATAATAAAACCGTGTTTGTAGGCCTAAAGGATCTAAATTTTCCAAAAAAATACGTTCAAGGAGTAAAAAATGTGAAATAAATTCAGCGCCATCTCTCGGTTTACAAAGGAACTGCTTGATACTATCTACTAAATAGAGTATTGAATAATACTCTGTACTAATTAAATATATTAGATATACTCTAGTATTAAATATACTCTATAGTATATAATAATACTCTAATAGAGTAGAACAAGCGGTGCTTTGCGATGTGGACTTAGGCTAGGCGTACACCGGTTAGTCAAGACAAGACAAGACGAGATTAGTCACGTTTAGTCACAGTACTTCACATAGTTGCTTATGAAGCAACACACACCGATTAGTCATTGCATCAGTGTGTGCTGCTTCATAAGAAACTATGTGAATTACTGTGACTAAACGTGACTAATCTCGTCTTGACTAACCGGTGTACGCCTAGCCTTACTCTAATAAGTTATCAATTTTCAACTTATTAAACCTTACAAATGTCTTACCTTCTTCAAGTAAAGCATACTATAGGTCTGCAATGTTCAATCCAAAAGCAGCAATTGATAGAGAAAAATACGAACTTTAATATATTAGAAACTTCTAGTGATAATAGATCTTCTAATAGAATTCTAAAATAGAACTTCTAATCTTCTAAAATAGATTTGATCATAAAATTCATTAACAACTTTTGAAATTATAAAATGAATTACTTTTGCCAAATTTTTGAATTTTGATATGGGATTACAGGCTAACATTAACCCATTCACTCATTTGTCAAACTTATTTTAAGAGAAACAACATCAAAACTAACTTTTCTAACATTAAAAATAGTCTCTCTACTCTTGGTATTGCTTTAAAAGCTTAAAATGATGAAAACTAATACTGGCAAAGGCAAAATGTAGGTTAGAAGTGAATCACTTATCATAACATATGATTTGCTTTTATAATAATTAATTGCACGAAATTCCTAATTATATGGCATTAATTAGGAATTTCGTCCAATTAATTATCATGATTTAACAGCAACTGTATAGTTGCAATATCTCATTTCCTTCCATCTTTATGATTTGCTTTTCATTCCAATTCAAATCTTATGGGAATTGGCAAAAGTATGGTGGATTTGTCGGAGCTAACCAATCAAAATTGTGACATGCAATGTCCACACTGTTACTATACACTCTCTGTACCTCCCAATAAAAGCCATATTAATAATACGTATTTTTTACCGGGTAAATTGTGTAAATACATCAATAATAAGCTCGAAAATCAATTTTTCAACTGGCTCAGAGCTTTGAATACACCTATGCCCGGTTTTTCAGTCGCTCAATAGCCAGTTTATGGATCCAATAGCACTATTGAATCAATAACCATGTGTTTTCAAATGAAAAAAGTTCTTTATTCAATATTTTATTGAACGACTGAAAACCAGGCATGAGAACACTATAGCAGGATTCTTTTAACTTGTCAGAAAACAGCTTATTTAACGTTAGTAAACGAGCGTACATCAATCAGCTGTTTTATGACAAATTGAAAGGTTCCTGCCATATAGCAGGATCCAAGTAACTTGTCATAAATCACATGATCGACGAGCATATGATCACAATACTTGACCTACAAATGCTGAATCTCGCAGATTATTGAAAAGGTCTTTTAAAAAGTTATTCTTTGAAAGGAATTCTTGAAAAAGGTCTTTTAAAGACTTTAAAGGTCTTTAATACTTTTAAGCCTTTTGATTATTGTGTCAAAGTCACTGTTTAATTATTACCAAAACAGCTGATTTATGTCAAGTTAAATGGATCGTGCTATACCTTCTATTCTATGACCTTGGAACAAAACAATGACCTTGAAATCAGCTGTTGTGACTCACTCACCCTGAGACTAGCACGTCGCTTGTCCTTCTCCTTTTCGTTGCTGCCACCATTGCTGATCAGCTGTTGCTGCTGCTGATAGTGCTGACGCTGCATTTCCGACTGGTGGGGAGGCGGAGTGGGGGGAGGACTTTCCCCTCCCCCTCCTTCCAAGACAAGCGACGATCGAGACAGACCGGCTCCATAGGATCTAAAGAGAATAAATAATAAACGATTTATTTTCCAAAAAACCAATATCACTACAAAAACAAATTCACAAACATTTACAGTTGATAAAACAGAGAAGAAGAAGAAGAAGAAGAAGAAGAAGAAGAAGAAGAAAAGAAGAAGAAGAGAAGAGAAGAGAAGAGGAAGAGGGAGAGGAAGAGGAAGAGAAGAAGAGGAAGAAGAAGAAGAAGAAGAAGAAGAAGAAGAAGAAGAAGAAGAAGAAGAAGAAGAAAGAAGAAGAAGAAGAAGAAGAAGAAGAAGAAGAAGAAGAAGAAGAAGAAGAAGAAGAAGAAGAAGAAGAAATTACCTTGAAAAGCTGCGTCCCAGACTTCCTCCTTCACTGACTAGCCGTTCTGCTCTTCTCCGTTCACGAGTCAAACGCTCAAAAGATGATCTGAAACACAAAATATTACTTAATTGATTAAATTGTAAATAACTATAATTATTAAAATCAATAATATTATGAATGAATTGTACTTGTAAAATAGGCTTGAAATGTACTTCTATAGTTGGCGAATAATAGGTTGAGAGTGTATAGTAACAGTGTGGCCATTTGTGTGAAACACTCCATAACAATATGTGGAGATCATTTCTTTTTCCCGCCGCCACCATACTTTTGCCAACTTTTTGAATTTGATATGGGATTACAGGCAAAAATTAACCTATTCACTCATTTGTCAAACTTATTTCAAGAGAAACAACATCAAAACTAACTTTTTCAACATTAAAAATAGTCTCTCTACTCTTGGTATTGCTTTAAAAGCTTAAAATGATGAAAACTAATACTGGCAAAGGCAAATTGTAGGCTGGAAATGTATCACTCAATATTAACATAATTATGTTTCGAGTTTGTTTTCAATGTAAATCTTATGGGAATTGGCAAAAGTATGGTGGATTTTTCGGAGCTAACCAATCAAAAGTGTGACATGCAATGTCCACCCTGTTACTATACACTCTCTGTATGAGGCTAGGCGTACACCGGTTAGTCAAGACAAGACGACATTAGTCACAGTAATTCACATGGCTGCTTATGAAGCAGCACACACTGATGCAATGACTAATCGGTGTGTGCTGCTTCATAAGCAACTATGTGAAGTACTGTGACTAAACGTGACTAATCTCGTCTTGTCTTGTCTTGACTAACCGGTGTACGCCTAGCCTATTTCTCATCAACTGTAACAGAGTTAATTTTATTCATAGTACTGCATGTATAGCTCAAGCTATGTCGAACTGAGCAATAAGTTTTATATTATTTCAGTGTCTATAAATGAGATACTAGTTTCGGGTGTTTCTAGCTTAATATTATCAACCTCAAACAATTATGTTTCTCAAACTACAATGCGACAAACAAAAAGGTAACACTGATGAATATAACCATTCTCATAATGATGGCTTTTAAAAATTAATTTTGGCTTTTAAAGATATAATTCTAAAATTAAAATAGATAAAAGTAAAAATAGTGCAAGACTAAACACATAGCATTCACACTACGGTGACATATAACATTGATATAGCAGGATTATTTTAACTTGTCAGAAAACAGCTGATTCAACGTCAGTAAACGAGCTTACATCAATCAGCTGTTTTCTGACAATTTAAAATAATCCTGCTATAGATATAATATTGTTTGTATAGTAATATTAATTTAATTTGGCGGATGGCGAATAACTTTCATTTAAAATGTCTATGGCAACGGGTGATGTTCTGTTGATTTCTTTTTTAAATATGTTTTTACAAGTTATATACAGTATTTATGTGAAAAAAATTCAACAGAAAATCACCCATTACCATAGAAATGTTAAATAACAGTTATTCGCCATCCGCCAAATTAAATGAATATACCTATAATTATTATATTAGGAGCGAGACTTGAGATACTAGACATAAATATGGTATAATAATATACAAAGTTGAATAAAATATGACATGAGTTGATGCTACATGATATATGATAATGTGGATTAAGTTAAATAATAATTATTAATACAAGATGAATTTGAACACGAATACAAAATGGATTTGAATATGATTATATGAAACAATAAAACATGGATAATACATGAAAAAATAATGTCTAAATACATGATAGATGTAAATAAATTAAGATGTAATGTAATGATGATACATGAAGATGATATAAATACGATATGGAGTAATATTTACATAGAATGAATGATATGTTTGACACAGGAAAGTAGTTGACACAGAAAATGATTAACATGATACAAATGTTTAAAATGATACAGATGGTGATCAAAACGATACATAAATTACTGAACAATATGATACAGATGTTGAAAATGATACAGAAAGCGATTGAAACGACAAAAAGAATGATACAAAATTGTTTGATTAACAAGATACAGACGTTGAAAATGATACAGAAAGCGATTGAAACGATACAACGAATGATACAAAATTTCTTGATTAACAAGATACAGATGTTAAGTATGATACAGGAAATGATTAAAACAATACATGAGATGTTTAAAATGATACAGGAGATGATTAAAACAATACATGAGATGTTTAAAATGATACAGGAGATGATTAAAACAATACATGAGATGTTTGAAATGATACAGAAGATGATTAAAATATACAATAGACGATACACAGTATGATACAAAATACACAACATGATTTATAACATGTGGGTGATAGACTATAATTTAAAACATGACAATGAAATAAATGGTCATAAATGTAGGAGATTCTAAATGATGAGTATGATAATTACTTAAAATAATTCATACAATAATGATAAATGGTTGATAAGATAAATTTAGAAGAGTTTGAAGAACCAAGCATGGATGAATTGTAAAAATGATTTTGAAAAACTAAGTATAAATGAATTTATGATAAAAATGAGGTATCCAAGCTACTTTCAACATAAATGCATGGAAATTTAGGAAACAACAAATTAATGGGTACTCATGCCATGCTTTTTTTGAAAATTTGATAAATTTCTAGTCAAAACTAACTATTAAAAATATACGACTATTCATAAGCAACTATGTGAATTACTGTGACTAAACGTCACTAATCTCGTCTTGTCTTGACTAACCGGTGTACGCCTAGCCTAAGCAATAAATTGAATGCTTTATTTGTGGAAGTATTGATTATGTATTTGAATTTATTGCTTGATAAATTACTGAAAACTTAAATTGAGTATTTAATTCAAGTATTTAGTAATTTAGTACAAGTATTTTAGTACGATACTAAAACTTAGGCCCTGTTCAGGAGAATTCTACTCAAGGTTGTCTTGACTAACCGGTGTACGCATAGCCTCAATAACCTTAATGCTAAGAATAAATTATCAAATTAATATAATATTGAAACAACAATTACATCCAAAATTTGAAAAGCACAACTAGTGAGAGTTTTAGCTTGATCAAAAAAAAAGACATCAAATTTGAAAACACAATATAAAATGAAAACTTAAATGACATAAAACACAAATATAGTGATGTAAATATCAGCTTAACACAAAGTAAGTCAACAAACAAAATTTAAGAAAACAGCATAAAGTAATACATAAAAAATAGTGTGAAAAACATCAATTCTGTAGTAACATGTACATAACACACTTATGAAGGCTAGCTTAGATGAAAAAGTATGCTAAATAACACTAGTGCAACTAGCAGTCCAAATTATGAAATGTACATACTTTGATGTAGCCATTCACGTACAAGATGTTTTCCTTCGAAGTATGAAATTCACATACTTATATGCAGCCATTCACATACAAGATGTCTGCCTTCAAAATATGAAATGTATATACTTGGATGTAGCCGTTCTCATACAAGATGTCTTCCTTCAAAGTATGAAATGTAGCCAGTCACGTTCAAGATGTCTAGCTTCGGGATATGAAATGTACATACTTATATGCAGCCATTCACATATAAAATGTCTTCCAGCAAGTATGAAATGTACATACTTGGATGTAGCCGTTCACATACAAGATGTATCAGAGTCCACTATAGTTCTGTTGAGAATTCACATGCAAAACATTAATAATTTTGATCTAAATTCAGTCAAATTCCAGCCAAATAGAATAACGTAAAGAAAAAAAAGTCAAGACAAGACAAGACAACAGTTTTAGTCACATTACATAGTTATGAAGCAACACACACCGATTATTCATTGCATCGGTGTGTTGCTTCATAAGCAACTATGTGAAGTACTGTGACTAAACGTGACTAATCTCGTCTTGTCTTGTCTTGACTAACCGGTGTATCGAATACTTATTATAATCAGATTCATTTAATTTGACGCTTGGCTTTAGATAGATCGATAGATAGATAGATAGATATTATATAATTAAATTATAAACTAAGGTTTGAATTTGAACTCAAAACGTTTACAATACAACAAAAATGTTAAACAAATAATAAAAATATTTGAAAATATTATATGATTGGTGACTGCTATAATTAAACAATATTTTCGAGTCAATACTGATTTTATTCACCAATCTCATATAATTCAGTGTGAAACTCAAATCACAATAACTGTTATTGGTAACAGTTAAAAATAACAGCAACTGTTATTAACAACCTCTACAATAACGGGTTTTAATAACTGTTACAAGTAGTAATAAATTGTTATTGTTAACTTTTACCAACAACTGTCATACTAATCACTGTTACCAGTAAACAATAGATGTTATGTTTCACTGTTACAAGTAACAATATCTGTTACAATAACTGTTATTTCTAACATTGCCATCACGTTCTTACAATAACACTAATTATTATCATCATCATTTTTTATAGTAATTATTTATCAATAAAAAATACAATAAATTTTTGGTTTGAACCATCAACTACAATAAAAATTTCAAACCTATTATTACATAAGTATGACGTTGATTTAAATGTTAAAAAACCAATTGAATCCCTATAACTTCGAGAAAAATTGAGAGATCTTACTTACTGTATTATAAAACGTAGCAAGTTGAGACTTAGTAGGATCACAACATATGATTATTAAGAAGCGTATAAAAAGTAAAATTTGCTAGAAATAACCATTTTTAGATTTATAGATTTAACCGTTAGATAGATAGATAGAGATATTATTTCATGACGTTGCTGATGACCGTAGAGTCCGATGGCAAAAAATAATATCTCTCTATCTATCTCATGCCATCCACCAAATTAAATGAAAGCTATTATTTCTTTCCATTAAATCAAATGAAAAATCTGATAATTTGATCACTTACACAGACAACAATATTATTAACAAAACAATTCAACAATACATAAAATTACAAATCTACATTTTATAACAATGTAAATAATTCATTTACTAGATTCTATATATTTGTAGCATTATAGATTCTTTCTTCCTCTCATCGTAAATAAATAAAATTATAGATTGTTCTATGTTTTAATAGTAGAATAGATTTCAGCGAATAGGATTTGTTCATATAGCTCGCAGTAGAATATATAGTAATATAATACTTCAGGAATCCAGTATTTATTATCATTAGTTATTGTTTTTGGTGAAAGTTTTTCGTAGTTTTATATTTACACTATGCTTTCCAAGTTGATTTTATTTTAATTTTAAAGCAGAACTGTATAGTTTTCAAGTCATTTATGAACACAGAAATATATAAGTCAACTATCTTATATAAGGTCGCCTATTGTAATAAGACTTACACAGAGAGTCCCTCGTATTTCTCAGTAAATATAGTAATATATCAGTATAGGTAATGCTGTGGACAAAATAGAGGAAAGTATAGCAGGATCAATTTAACTTGTCAAAAAACAGCGGTTTTGACAATCAATATCACAATACTTGACCTACAAATTCTGAATCTCGCAGATTATTGAAAAGGTCTTTCAAAAAGGTATTCTTTGAAAGGTCTTCTTTAAAAAGGTATTTTAAAGATTTGAAAGGTCTTCAAGACTTTTGCGTTCTTTATGCGCCACTCTGTATTTCATTCAATTTAAAGTAAATCTATAGACAAGATTCAATTTTTTGTCCACCTTTATCTCAGCAACAAAGCATTTTCAAAACTATTGTACCTAGAAATTCTCATTATTCTGATGAGTACAAAAATTATGATACGTAGAAGTAACGTATTCTACGAAAGACTATTGATGTTTCTTCGTGAAATAATAAAAAATTATCATAATAAATAATATCATAATAAACAATCATATTATTATAATAAATAATATCATTGCAACCATAGAGTAAGTATTGTACGAGAGACTCTGTATTGACATTCTTTTCTTGTAATAAACAAAAAATGAATGATATTATTATAATTATTGCAACCATAGATTTCAGCACAAATAGGTGTAGATTTAGTTATAGATTGATTAAATAAATAATTTCCTAGACTTCACATAGCTTTAAATGACAAATTTGTACTTTAACAGCCTACATAATTTGAGTTGAATTACAATAATTTATTCCTAATTGATTTTCGAATTTACACAATAAATTTTCCAACAACTATTTTCCTAATACTTTTTTAATAATTTGTTTAGATATTGATCAGACTTAGGGATTGGTTCATATAGTATCCACACATACAATGCTATTATAGTTGATGAATAATAGCTTGAGGTACAGATACTGTACAATCACAGTGTGGTCATTGGTGTGAAAAGGTCCATAACAGTGTGTTGGAACATTTTTTATTCCCACCACCGCCATACTTTTACCAAAATTTTGAATTTGTAACGGGATTACAGGCAAACATGAACCCATTCACTCATTTTTCAAACTTATTTCAAGAGAAACAACATCAAAAATAACTTTTCCAACATTAAAAATAGTCTCTCTACTCTTGGTATTGTGTTAAAAGCTTTAAATAATAAAAACTAACACTGGCAAAGGCAAATTGTAGGTAAGAAGTGAATCACTCAACATAAAATATTATTTGCGTATCATAACAATGCAAATCTTATAGGAATTGGCAAAAGTATGGTGGATTTGTCCAGTTTGAAAAATCAGTGAATGTGTTAATGTTTGCCTGTAACCCCATATCCAATTCAAAAATTTGGCAAAAGTATGGCGGCGGCGGGAAAAAATGATCTCCACATACTGTTATGGAGTGCTTCACACAAATGGCCACACTGTTACTATACACTCTCTGTAGCTCAAGCATATATCTCGCCAACTACTGTACTACTCAAAATACATACACAGAATACATAATAGAATATACAAAAATATCTCAACACAAATACTTGAAAATGTACACTCTCTCACACACTCACACTAAATATACACGAGAACAATGATTAATTCGTTACAAATATTCTTAAAAACTAACACACAAATTAATTTTTAATTGCGGAAAGCGAAGCGTTGATTCCTTAATAAATATATAACTATTAATTTTAAATACATCGGAAGAACATTTTTGTGGTCATAGTCATATAGAGTCATCCCTATTACCGTCATTAATATATCTGTATTTGTTGAATATATTCAACGATACCTGCACTTGAATCATGTATCATATATATTCTTGTATCAATGTATCAAGTTCATTGATACATATTCAACTCACTCACTGCAAATGATAAGGCTAGGCGTACACCGGTTAGTCAAGACAAGACGAGATTAGTCACGTTTAGTCACAGTACTTCACATAGTTGCTTATGAAGCAACACACACCGATTAGTCATTGCATCGGTGAATAAGCAACTATGCGAATTACTGTGACTAAACGTGACTAATTTCGTTTTGTCTTGTCTTGACTAACCGGTGTACGCCTAGCCTTATAGTGCAGCACCTGTTTGGCTTGAACTGGGGGAAAAATAACTACAAGCGAATTTCAAATCTCGACTCTGAATTTTCGACTACCAGCTATCAAACTTCGACCTCTCTACTCGAATTTCAACTATAAATTCATAAAATTTGTCCCTCTATCATCAAATTTCGACTCTCGAATTTTAACTATCGATCATTTATTTCATTTCATCAAACTTCGACCCTCTACTTGAATTTCAACTTAAAATTCATAAAATTTGTCCCTCTACCATCAAATATCGAATTTCAACTCTCGAATTTTAACTATCGATCACAGGGACCTGACATCTAAGGTCATTTAATACTGTACCCTCATCTTCTAAGGGAGAAAATATCTACATAACTTCTGCCCAAACCAACCTAAAACACAAAATCCAACAAAACTGTTATATTTTGCCATGAATATTAACTATATTCTCTCAACGGTTTTGATTTATACCGATACCATAAACTTTCAAAACTCCATGAAAATTAAATTTAACATGATGACTCTTTAGACAAAACTCAAGAAGGCCATGACACAGGCTTCTCCTTTAACATAGTTCTATGACAGCCCCCTGATCGATCAATGTATTTCATTTCATCAAACTTCGACCCTCTAGTCAAATTTCAACTTTTAATTCATAAAATTTGTCCCTCTACCATCAAATTTCGACTCTCGAATTTCAACTATCGATCATGTATTTCATTTCATCAAACTTCGACCCTCTACTTGAATTTCAACTTAAAATTCATAAAATTTGTCCCTCTACCATCAAATATCGACTCTCGACTATTCCGACTCTCGACTATTTCGACTATCGACTATATCTCGACCCTCGACTCTCGCTTTTACCTAGGCTCAGGCCCTCCTGCTTCGTTAGGCGCTCGACTCTCTGAATTTTCAACTTAAATTCGTAAAATTTGTCCCATTATCATCAAATATCAATTTCGACTCTCGACCATCGACTGATTTCTCGACCCTCGACTCTCGCTTTTACCCTAGGCTCAGGTCCTGCTTCGTTAGCAGGCTCGACTCTACTTGAATTTCAACTTAAAATACGTAAAATTTGTCCCTCTATCATCAAATATCGAATTTCGACTATTTCAACTCTCGAATTTCAACTATCGATCATGTATTTTATTTCATCAAACTTTGACCCTCTACTTGAATTTCAACTTAAAATTCACAAAAATTTGTCCCTCTACAATCAAACATCGAATTTCGACTCTCGACTATTTCGACTCTCGACTATCGATTATTTCTCGACCCTCAACTCTCGCTTTTACCTAGGCTCAGGCCCTCCTGCTTCGTTAGGCGCTCGACTCTCTACTTGAATTTCAACTTAAAATTCACAAAAATTTGTCCCTCTACCATCAAATATCGAATTTCGACTCTCGACTATTTCGACTCTCGACTATTTCGACTATCGACTCTTATTTCTCGACCCTCGACTCTCGCTTTTACCTAGGCTCAGGCCCTCCTGCTTCGTTAGACGCTCGACTCTCTACTTGAATTTCAACTTTAAATTCACAAAAATTTGTCCCTCTACCATCAACCCTCGAATTTCGCCTCTCGACTGTTTCGACCATGTCTCGACTCTCGCTTTTACCTAGGCTCAAGGCCCTCCTGCTTCATTAGGCGCTCGACTCTCTACTTGAATTTCAACTTAAAATTCATAAAATTTGTCCCACTTCCATCAAATATCAAATTTCGACTCTCGACTATTTCAACCCTCGACTATTTCTCGACCCTCGACTCTCGCTTTTACCTAGGCTCAGGCCCTCCTGCTTCGTTAGGCGCTCGACTCTCTACTTGAATTTCAACTTAGAATTCACAAAAATTTGTCCCTCTACCATCAAACATCGAATTTCGACTCTCGACTATTTCAACCTTCGACTATCGACTATTTCTCGACCCTCTACTCTCTCTTTAACCCCTCTACTTGAATTTCAACTTAAAATTCACAAAAATTTGTCCCTCTACCATCAAATATCGAATTTCGACTCTCGACTATTTCGACTATCGACTCTCAACTATCGACCCTCGACTCTCGCTTTTACCTAGGCTCAGGCCCTCCTGCTTCGTTAGGCGCTCGACTCTCTACTTGAATTTCAACTTAAAATTCATAAAATTTGTCCCTCTATCACCAAATATCGAATTTCGACTCTCGACTATCGACTATTTCTCGACCCTCTACTCTCTCTTTTACCCCTCTACTTTGAATTTAAAAGTTTCAAAGTATCATCAATACTTAAAATTGAATTTCAATTTTAAGTTCACAAAAATTTGTCCCTCTACCATCAAATATCGAATTTCTCGACTTTTTCGACTCTCGACTATTTCGACTATCGACTCTATTTCTCGACCCTCGACTCTCGCTTTTACCTAGGCTCAGGCCCTCCTGCTTCGTTAGGCGCTCGACTCTCTACTCGAATTTCAACTTAAAATTCACAAAAATTTGTCCCTCTACCATCAAACATCAAATTTCGACTCTCGACTATTTCGACTATCGACTATTTCTCGACCCTCGACTCTCGCTTTTACCTAGGCTCAGGCCCTCCTGCTTCGTTAGGCGCTCGACTCTCTACTTGAATTTCAACTTAAAATTCACAAAAATTTGTCCCTCTACCATCAAATATCAAATTTCCACTTTCGACCCTCTACTCGAATTTCAACTTAAAATTCATAAAATTTGTCCCTCTACCATCAAATAATATCGAATTTCGACTCTCGACTATTTCGACTCTCGAATTTCAACTATCGATCATGTATTTCATTTCATCAAACTTCGACCCTCTACTTGAATTTCAACTTAAAATTCATAAAATTTGTCCCTCTACCATCAAATTTCGAATTTCGACTCTCGAATTTTAACTATCGATCATGTATTTCATTTCATCAAACTTCGACCCTCTACTCGAATTTCAACTTTAAATTCACAAAAATTTGTCCCTCTACCATCAAATATCGAATTTCGACTCTCGACTATTTCAACCCTCGACTCTCGACTATTTCAACCCTCGCCTCTCAACTATCGACTATTTCTTTATACAATCTCGTATTTTAACTATCGATCATGTATTTCATTTCATCAAACTTCGACCCTCTACTTGAATCTGACAACGTCCTATTTCATCTTTAAATCCATAAAATTCGTCCCACTACCATCAAATCTCGAATTTCGACTCTCGACTATTTCGACTCTCGACTATTTCGACTATCGACTCTATTACTCGACCCTCGACTCTCGCTTTTACCTGGGCTCAGGCCCTCCTGCTTCGTTAGGCGCTCGACTCTCTACTTGAATTTCAACTCCATCAAATATCGAATTTCGACTCTCGACTATTTCGACTCTCAACTATTTCTTTAACAATCTCGTATTACAACTATCGATCATGTCTTTCATATCATCAAACTTCGACCCTCTACTTGAATTTCAACTTAAAATTCACAAAAATTTGTCCCTCTACCATCAAATATCGAATTTCGACTATTTCGACTCTCGACTATTTCGACTCTCGACTATTTCGACTATCGACTCTATTTCTCGACCATCGACTCTCGCTTTTACCTAGGCTCAGGCCCTTCGTTAGGCGGCGGCTGACAGAAGACAACATACCTGGCGGGCAGAACGAGCGCCTCCAGTTCGGTGGTCAGATGGCGTCGGATCATGTGACGCGACGGCGGAATGCCCAGCGCGGTGGCCATTGTGTCGCCACCTAGCGACGGCTCCAGAACTACTAGCGCGCCGTGCACGCCGCTGTCTAAACACAGGACACACAACACAAACAATTCAAAACACACGCAGACACGATATACGTTGAAAACAAAAATACGGTACAACAAACACATGGTGGGGTGTTATATTTAGAATTTTTAGAATGTTATATTTTATTGATTTATTTTTTATTCAAATATTTAATAATTTATTGCCCGGTTTTTCAGTCGTTCAATAAACTTATTGGGCAGTATGAATAAAGTTGAGCATTTGCTTATACTTCTAAAATATTGAGCATATTCTTCATTTCCTATGAATAAAAGTGAGCAAAACCTTATGCTCATGCTCATCCAAAAATTAGTTTGAGCATTTGCTCAAAAATATAGAGGTTATGCTCAAAATTGTATGAATAAACTATGTTATTGAAATGAGCTTAAAAATTCTAAATGATCTGGAATTCTAACCTTTTACTATAATAACAAAGTAAGATGAATCAGCTGATGAAAAATCTTTAAAATAGATAGGCATTTGCTCCAGATTTCAGAAGCATGAGGTAAGAGTATAAGGTAAAGATTATTCATATAAAAATGAGCAAATGCTTGTGGTTCTACCTAATGCTCAGAAGCAAAACCTTATGCTTCATGCTCGTGCTTATGAGCATATGCTCAGTTTTTATTCATACGGCCCATTATGTTGAAAACAAAAATACGGTACAACAAACACATGGCTACATGATGGGGAATATATTTCGAATATTTAGAATGTTATATTTTATTGATTTATTTTTTATTCAAATATTTAATAATTTATTGCCCGGTTTTTCAGTCGTTCAATAAACTTATTGAATCAATAACTTTTTTTCGCATTTGAAAACACATGGTTATTGATTCAATAGTGCTATTGGATCCATAAACTGTCTATTGAGCGACTGAAAAAACGTCTGTTGATATATTAATTAGGAAAACAATGTTATATTTTGAAATCCAATATGGCCAATGTGAAATGAAGCAGATGATTGAACTTTGATAAAGAAGAAAATATTGATGATACTTGTACAGTGACATTCATTTTATTTGACGCTTGGCATTAGATAGATATAGCAGGATCATTTTAACTTGTCAGGAAACATATGTTTCAAAGAGCAATATCACAATACAAATGCTGAATCTCGCAGATTATCGAAAAGGTCTTTTAAAAAGTTATTCTTTGGAAGGTCTTCTTTAAAAATGTCTTTAAAGACTTTAAAGGTTCTTTAGACTTTCAAGCCTTTTGATTATTGTGTCGAAATCACTGTTTAATTATTACTGGATCAGCTGATTTATGACAAGTTAATTGGCTCCTGCTATACTTGTGAGAAGAATGCCTTGCCAATCATAGTATAGTCTGGCAACAGACAAAAGAGCCTTCAAGATAAGAACTCTACTGCGCAGAGAGAGCGCACGTTATGCAATGCAGCAGTTTATCTCACTCGCTCACTAGAGTAGTGGTATACTATGTGATACTGTATCACTTCGGTGAAACGATGCGCGAAGGTTCTTTTGTCTGTTGCCAGACTATAGATACATGTTTTTAATTAGACGGCTGAATCAGCTAATTACAAATGGAGAAACAGATATAATCAGATTTATTCAATTTGCCGCTTGGCATTAGATAGAAAGGGAGTGGCCATAGCCGAGTGGGTTAAGTGCTGGCTTTGTAACCTAGAGGTCCCGGGTTCGAACCCAGGTCAGACCGTGAGATTTTAGCTCGAGCCACTCCTCGTGTTTCGGAGGACACGCTAAGCCGTCGGTCCCGGCTGCCTAAAAACAGCCGTTAAGTCACGTCAGAGACCCTGAACTGATCAGGAGTGACCTGAAAACTCTGACACCAGACCTGAGCCAGCCAGGTTACACGGAATTATTATTATTATTATTAGATAGAAAGATTTGTTTATTATTTTTTTATTTCTCATAAAATTACAAATACAACTTTTCAAACAAACAGCAAACATGAATCAATCACAATACAGTATTATACAAAATAACATAAGAAACTTCTTCCCCAAAAGAGCAAGCTCGAGCTTGGGGAAGGAGCAGCCGTGCTACAATAACAACTAAAAACTATATCCTTCTACGAAACATATAAAATCAGTAATAATATACTAGATAGATATAAATAATATCTATATGTTAATAGAGATAGATTATTTCTTTGCCATCGTACTCTAAACGGTCATCAGCAACGTCAAGAAATAATATCTCTCTATCTATCAAATGCCAAGCGTAAATTAAATGAATCTGACTACAACCCAGCTGTCAGAGTCTGTGTGAGGTCTGAGCGTCACGTCTTATGTACGGTATCCTTGGGGGTACTTTTTTTTTTAGGGTGATGCCCACATGAGCTCTAGGCTTGTGCGTGGGTAATGAGAGAGGTGATGATGAGAGATGACTGTTTTTAGGCAGTCGGGACCGACGGCTTTTCGTCTCCTCCGAAAGACGGGAGTGGACATTTCTGTCAAAATCCGTTCCGGCAACTGTATTCGATCTTGGTACCTTTGGATTATCAGACCGGCGCTTATCGCCCACGGCTACGGACCACTCCAGCTTACCTAATCTAATGTTTGTTCAAGGTTATTTGATTGAATGGATAATTTTATTGTGGACAGACAGCCTTAAATACAGCAATTTATATGTCTCAGATTACACCGGTATCTGAGAACATTCAAGACGTTCTGCATTACTAAATATATCAATCTGGAGGAAAATATTGATTATATGAATAAATTATAAATATATCTCGAGGAATACACTTTTTTCAAGTTTAGCAAGATCCTTTTAACTTGTCAGAAATCAGCTGTTTCGGTGATAATTAAACAGTGATTTTGACACAATAATCAAAATGCTTTAAAGTCTTAAAGACCTTTAAAGTCTTTAAAAGACCTTTTTAAAGAAGACCTTCCAAAGAATAACTTTTTAAAAGAGCTTTCCAATAATCTGCGAGATTCAGCATTTGTAGGTTAAGTATTGTACTGGTGGCTGAGTAAAACATATGTTTTCTGACAAGTTAAATGGATCGTGCTATACCTTACCTAATCTAACGTTTGTTTAAGGTTATTTGATTGAATGAAAAATTTTATTGTGGACAGACAGCCTCAAATTCAGCAATTTATATGTCTCAGATTACGCCGGTATCTGAGAACATTCAAGACGTTCTGCATTACTAAATATATCAATCTGGAGGGAAATATTGATTATATCAATAAATTATAAATATATCTCGAGGAATACACTTTTTTCAAGTATCTTGAGACATCTTGTTCATGAGAATAGTTTGTTTATAATTCAATGAATTACTTAGGGCCGCTTTCCCCAACGCTGCTTAGTAAAGTAACAGCTAACGCTCAATTTTTTTCTATAGTTTTCCTATTCTCCGAATGAGGCTTAAGCCAGATGTATTGCTTAAGCAGCGTTGGGGACAGCGGCCCTTGGATTTTTTTTAAATGAATAGTATATTATTGAATAGAATAGAATACCTTTAAGGTTGTCAGCGTACTCGCCGAGATCGATGTTCCTCGCCCAGCGGATGAAGCGCTGATTGGTCCACACCAACGGATCGGCGTCTATTGTCTCGCACTGGTGACGGCGCACTGCCAACGCCTGTCACACAAATTACACTAGAAACCCCAAGCAATTACACTAAAACCACAAATTACCCTAAAAACCCCAATCAATTACACTAAAACCACAAATTACCCTAAAAACCCCAATCAATTACACTAAAACCACAAATTACCCTAAAAACATACAAGACTATAGTCCGTGCAAACCTTAGTTTGCAGTATTACGTTTATGGGGCGCAGTGTTGCCGGATCTACTCATGTAGAATCTAACTCATGACCTAATGACCTTTTAAAAATTATTCATAGTATAATAGTAAAAACATATAAATAGGTAATTGGTTTGCTAATTTTTTTTCATTCATGTAGTTTTGATAGAATAAGAAATGTAAACAAAACAAGGGAGCAGAAAAGAGAGCGAACAGCTGTGAGTGAGGAGTAATGAATAAAATAATAAGCAAAACATGGCAACAGCGCTTCCATATCCCCATAAGAAATAGCATTGCCATTTAAACGCTTACTGCAAACTAAGGTTTGCACGGACTATAGACTAGAACTTTCAGGGCCGGTTCATGAGCTCGGGATTTAGCCAAGTCCTAGACTAAAACGGAAAGCTATCGTAGCATTGACAAACGTTTGTCTCGACAGGTTAGTAGGTTAGCAGTATAGAGAGCCTTCACTTCATAGTTTTGTGGCTAACGTTTGTCGATGCTACGGTGGCCACCCGTTTTAGTCTAGGACTTGGCTAAATCCCGAGCTCATGAACCGGCCCTTAAATTACTGATTGCGAATGACTGATTATTTATTTGCTATTCAATCACTGATACTACAGAGACTGTATAAATAAAATAATCTCAATTTCGATTTCAATTTCAATTTCAAATATCAGGGTGGACATTGGATGACACACTTTTCATTGGTTAGCACGGACAAATCCACCATACTTTTGCCAATTCCCATAAGATTTGCATTGAAATGATACGCAAAACATTTATGTTAATATATTGATTGATTCATTTCTTACCTACAATTTGCCTTTGCCACTGTTAGGCTAGGCGTACACCGGTTAGTCAAGACAAGACAAAACGCGATTAGTCACGTTTAGTCACAGTACTCCACAAAGCTGCTTATGAAGCAGCACACTCATGCAATGACTAATTGGTGTGTGTTGCTTCATAAGCATCTATGTAAATTACTGTGACTAAACGTGTCTTGTCTTGTCTTGACTAACCGGTGTACGCCTAGCCTTAGTTTTCATCATTTCAAGCTTTTAACACAATAGGAAGAGTAGAGAGACTATTTTTAAAGTTGAAAAAGTTATTTTTGATGTTGTTTCTCTCAAAATAAGTTTGACAAATGAGTGAATGTTTGCCTGTAATCCTATATCAGAATTTAAAACTTTGGCAAAAGTATGGCGATGGCGGGAATAAAAATGTTTCAACACACTTTTATGGACCTTTTCACACCAATGACCACACTGTGATTATACAGTCTCTCTATACAGAGTGGCGCAAAAAGAATGGATGGATTTGAGTAGGATAATATCAGTGGAGTGGAGCTGTCTGTGACCGCAGAGCGACACCATTTTGTAGATTCAAGTAGCCAGTTTTAGTAACAATGGCGCAATTGACCTTGCAATATCGCGTATTTGCTGTTGAGCAACATTTCCAATAGAATAAATTGCAATCGTCGTTCAACGGAGTTTAAGTCGAGCTTATTGGCATGTGATTCTCCTTTACTTAAAATCAAGTTTACTGTCGTAAATATCGTTGAATTGAAGATTTGAATACTGCAATACATGAAAGAATTGCTGCTGTATGAAACGTTAAGGACCAATTTGAGGCTTTTAATGAGCATTGACGCATCAAGGGCTCCATCTTTCCTATGTAATTTAAAAAAAAAATTATACAAATTTTCAAATTGGGTTATTAACTTGGTAAATAAATTCAAGCAAGTTTACTATCGTAAATATCGTTACATTGAAGATTTGAATACTGCAATACATGAAAGGAATGCTGCTGTATCAAAAGTTAAGGACCAATTTGAGGCTTTTAATGAGCATTAAGGGCTCCATCTTTCCTATGTAATTAAAAAAAATTATACAAATTTTCAAATTGGGTTATTTACTTAGTATTTTGGTGTAAGGAAGATGAATGTATGATGAAAATAAACCTTCTTATAACACTTTGAAAAACATCCGTTCTTTATGCGCCACCCTGTACATTACCAATTATAATAATGCTGAGTGTGCATTCTTCTTACCTGGCGATCGTACTTCATCATTCTAAGCAGATGAATGCCGTGAACTATGGAGGCCTGATGGAATTTTCTCGTAACGCCCAGAAATTTTTCCAACTCCTTTTTGCTCAAATTGTCCAGCATTCGGGCGTCCACCATGTTGGCAGCGAAATTTTCCGAGTACTAAAAACGAAAACCGTAAATTAATTTTTTTTTTCGAATGATTCAAACTCGAACGCATCTCTTATGAAGTATTATCTATCTAATAAACTACAGAGAGTGTATAGTTACGCTAGGCGTACACTGGTTAGTCAAGACAAGATAATACAAGTTTAGTCACAGTAATTCACATAGTTGCTTATGAAGCAGCACACACTGATGCAATGACTAATCGGTGTGTGTTGCTTCATAAGCAACTATGTGAAGTACTGTGACTAAACGTGACTAATCTCGTCTTGTCTTGACTAACCGGTGTACGCCTAGCTTAACAGTGTGAACATTGCATGTCACACTTTTGATTGATTAGCTCAGACAAATCCACCATACTTTAGCCGATTCCCATAAGATTTACATTAAAAACAAATTCAAATCTGGAAGAAAATGAGATATTGCACCTACTCAGATGCTGTTAAATCACAATAACTAATTGAACGAAATATTTGCAGTAGCAGAAGTCTTCAGAATACTATATGGCATTAATTAGGAATTTCGTTCAATGATTTATTAAAATTCGAATCATATGTTATTTGACTGATACATTTCCAGCCTACAATTTGCCTTTGTTAATTTTTTTTTTAAATTAATTCAGAGTTGATTTTCATCATTTTAAGCTTTTAACACAACACAAAGAGTAGAGAGACAATAATGTTAGAAAAGTTATTTCCGATGTTGTTTTTATTGAAATAAGTTTGAAAAATGAGTTAATGGGTTAATGTTAGCCTGTAATCCCATATCAAATTCAAATATCTGGCAAAAGTATGGCGGCGGCGGAAAAAAATCTCCACATACTGCTACACACTCTCTGTATTTGAAATTATCTTGGGCTTAGATAATACAGAATCACTGAATACTGTTATTGATAACTGATTATCATCATGAGTAAGGCTAGGCGTACACCGGTTAGTCAAGACAAGACAAGACGAGTTTAGTCACAGTACTGCACATAGTTGCTTATGAAGCAACACACACCGATTAGTCATTGCATCAGTGTGTGCTGCTTCATAAGCATCTATGTGAGTTACTGTGACTAAACTCGTCTTGTCTTGACTAACCGGTGTACGCCTAGCCTAAGGGAGTACTCTTCTGAATTTTAAGTCATCTGTTAAATTTAAAATATTCACCAGTGAAAGTCACATATTACTTATGATGATAATCAGTTATTAATAACAGTATTCAGTGATATTATCTAAGCCCAAGATAATTTGAAATACAGAGAGTGTATAGCAGTATGTGGAGATAATTTTTTTCCGCTGCCGCCGCTTTGCCAGATATTGTAATTATAGGCCAAACATGAACCCATTCACTCATTTTTCAAAACTTATTTCAAGAGAAACAAAACATCTAAAATAACATTTCTAACATTGAAAATAGTCTCTCTACTCTTGGTATTGTGTTAAAAGCTTGAAATGATGAAAATTAACTCTGACAAAGGCAAATTGTTGGCTGAAAATGTATCAGTGAACATAACATAATGATTCGAATTTGTTTTCAATGTGAATCTTATAGGAATTGGAAAAATTATGGCTGAATTCGACCGAGCTAACCAATCAAAAGTGTGACATGCAATGTTCAAACTGTTAAGCTAGGCATACACCGGTTAGTCAAGACAAGACAAGACGATATTAGTAACGTTTAGTCACAGTACTACACATAGTTGCTTATGAAGCAACACACCCCGATTAGCAATTGCATTAGTGTGTGCTGCTTCATAAGCAACTATGTGAATTA
The DNA here is from genome assembly GCA_017141395.1 of Laodelphax striatellus. Lineage (NCBI taxonomy): Eukaryota > Metazoa > Arthropoda > Insecta > Hemiptera > Delphacidae > Laodelphax > Laodelphax striatellus. The sequence goes on from CM029543.1 coordinate 102,459, forward strand.
CAGTGATTAAACTCGTCTTGTCTTGTCTTGACTAACGTCAGTAAACGAGCGTACATCAATCAGCTGTTTTCTGACAATTTAAAATAATCCTGCTTATTCGACAATTAAGCAATAATATGACAATTTAACGTCAGTAAACGAGCGTACATCAATCAGCTGTTTTCTGACAATTTAAAATAATCCACCAGGTTACCTGTGCCAGTCCCAAGTCGGGCAGCCATTCGGATGACACCCATGTGTGACCGAGCTGCGCGATTGGTGGATAGCGAACCAATCCGGGCTGGCGGTGCTCTTCGATGGCCAGCCGCAGCTTCTTGCGGTGCATCGGATGCGTGATGCCCAGACCGCATTCCAGTTCAACGTCCGACAGTTCTAGCAGCACCTGTGTAAGGAACACACCTGAATTTCAGTTTCAATCAATTAATTAACACACTGATTAATTAATACATTGATCTGGTTAATGATCATTCACCTCTGCTGATTCAGTCAAGTGGATGTGAAACTGGCAACCAGCTGGTACGCCTAAGCCCACATCGGGCTGTTGAGCCATTGACAAACAAACAACAACTAACACACAAACGATTTATTATAAAAGCCAAGCAACAAGTGCAAATGTGAGATGATTAAACAAAATGTAAACGTAAATGAAAACAAAAAAGTAAGCGGAGAGAAATTACGTTAGACGTATCATTGGAAAGAGAATACAATTCTACAGGGGCTCGGCTTTTTACTTTTTTTATTAGAAAATTACTGCAATAATTACAGCAAAAATAAACTTTTTCAAGTTTGAACATTTTTGGAGGTTTTTTGGAAGAAATATTTAAAATTTGAAAAAGCCATGCCCCTGTAACATGTTCAAGAAGATCCGACGTAAACTGTAGACATGATGTGTTACAGAAGAATGCATGTTTTAGCTTTAAATTACATTGATCTTATGGGACAGCAATCCAATATGGCCGACTACTATCGCCCATTCTTAAGCTGATATTTAAACTTTAGTACAGGGGGCTGTCGTTGATAGAGTGGAAGAATCCTATCTTCCCTATGTTAAAGGAGGGTGAAGCCTGTGTCCATGGTCTTCATGAGTTTTGTCTAAAGATGGCCATTCCGCAGAGAGGCAATTATTCTGTCCGGGGTGTAACAATCCTCCGGGTTCCTGATGCCAGTGGTAGATGTGGGCTGGTTGGCAACCTCCGTTGCGTCCCAGCAATGGGGTGTTCAAGTAGGAACACCTGAAGCATCAACTGCGCAAGCCAAGCCAACATATGGTGGAACAACATGCGACGGCTGCATGGTCAGGGGGTGCCTGACATGGGTATGCGAACTCTGGATACCAGGCGACCTCCGGTTTCAGTAAGCCTTCCTGGGTGAACGCGGAGCTCTGCCAGGGTGACTGAAGATCTCCAGCTACTCGTAGGAATCTTAAGGATACCAACTTAAGAGTAAAGAGGCTGAACAGCCTCAAACATCTAACGAGGATGGGGATCTCCCCAAACTCCTACCGACCTGGGACGAGGTTTCAGAGTTATTGCTGACTCAAACCTGCCGGGAAGCAGTACATGTAGAGGAAGGCACTACAACTGAAGATTCCGCAATGGAATCTGAGGAGGTGTGAACCCATCCTGATAAGTTCAACAGCAAGGGTGGGTCCATAGCTGATAGTCTGGACGAAGATGTCTCAGCAGCTTCGGTTGAGCTCCAGACTAGGAAACAGAATCAGCAGCACATTTGCTGCTGGAATATCCAGCACTCTTGCAAATGAGGAGGAGACTTCTTGGAAGGCAACCCTCCTACCAGAGGAGGCAAGAGAACTGGACTTCAAGGCCTGAGTAAATTCTGCTCTGGCCTTGGTTATGGAACAGCATAAGCAAGAGGATGCCACAAAAGATCGAATAGCGGTCGCAGTGGCTACAAAGCCCAACTGATTAAAAAGATGGCCATGCTGTGTCTCGATCTCATTACACTCTGGACCAGATTTTGGCTGTATTTGATTCAGAGACATCATGTTATTAATTTTCATGAAGAGTTTTGAAAGTTTATGGTATCTTTTGCGTATAAATCAAAACTGTTGAAAGAATATAGTTAATATTTACGGCAAAATACAACATTTTTGTCGGATTTTGTGTTTTTTAGGCTGGTTTGGGTAGAAGTTATGTAGATGTTTTCAAATTAGGTCCAATAATAATGGCCGACATCCTACTCCCCTGATTTCTCTTACTTCCTCTCCCTTAGAAGATGAGGTTATGTTTGTCAGCTCCCTGCTTTAGTATATAAGCTGCCACCTGATTAATTCAATGTCAGTACAGTATTAAAGACATTCGTATATCCAACTATATTATTATGTGAGATAGCGAGTGTATATATCCAGCCAGTGTGAAAGCCCTCATTCAATTCTACACATTCCATTCATCATCTCCGACAAAAAAGTCTGCATGAATATGAAAGCCCCCATTCAATTCTATACATTTAATTAACGACAAAAAATCGCATTACTGTGAAAGCCCCCATTCAATTATATACATTTCACTCACGACAAAAAATC
>CM029543.1:110000-127535 GCA_017141395.1 Laodelphax striatellus
GTTCTGAAACACCCTGTATAGCATTATTAATCAGGAATTTTGTTCAATTAATTATATTTCTATGTACCTTCTACAATAATAACCTTTTTCAATTTGATGTATCTACATGTATATTTTACAGCCAACTAAGGCACTACTCAGACCTGGAAACTTCAACATCGAAAAGCAACTCATCGCTCGGCGACTCAGCGACGCAGCATGTGTTTTCACATGACGACGCTTAGACTAGGCGATATTGCCTAGGTGACATCGCCGCGCAACGAAGTTGCTCTTCGATGTGACATGCTGGTCGCCGAGCGATGTGAGGACAGATTCTATGTACAGAAAAGTGAGGTTAGGTGATATTCTAACCGGGAACTGTCATAGACGAATTGGAAATATCGTATCTTCCCTATGTTAAAAGTGTAGGCTGAGTCTCAATCACGCTAGTTTCCGGCCGGAGTTTTGGCGCTGTATTTGAATTCAGAGCCTTTAGGTTAAGTTTCATTTTCATAAAGACTTTTAAAGTTTATAGTATCTTTTGCGGTATAAATCAAAACTGTTGAGAGAATATGGTAAATATTTACGGCAAAATATAACATTTTGTTGGATTCTTTGTTTTTTAGGTTGGTTTGAGTGGAAGTAGGTGTGATTCTCTACTACAGGTTAGAATGGTTATTCACTAATAATGGTTAACTTCTAATATTGTTACGGGTGTATCAAACTTTTGGATTATTCTTCAATATCATAGATCTAATATCGTTATGCGTGTATCAAGCTTTTGAACCATCCGCTATTCAATCAGAATCAGCTGTAATTATTATCAATTTACGATGTTTTCAAATACACCGCTAAAAGTCCGTCAGGAAACTAGCGTCATCCTACTCCCCTTATTTCTTTTACTTCCAGTCCCTAAGATGTCAGGTCCCTGATTACTACCTTCTACAATAATAACCTTTTCAATTTGATGTATCTACATGTATATTTTACAGGCAACCAAGTCCATTAAGCCTGGTTTTCATTAGTAGAGTTAGTGGTAGAACTTTATGCTAACTCTACCATTACTCTACTCCCTTACTTGGTACTTAAAGACAAGTACTGTACCATCACTCTACTCTACTATGAACGTTTTCATTGGGAGAGTTCACAAGATAGTTAGTATAAAGATGGAAGGTAATGAGACATTGCAACTATACAGTTGCTGTTAAATCATAATAATTAATTGAACGAAATTCCTAATTAATGCCATATAATATTCTGAAGACCTCTGCTACTGCAAATGTGACAACAGATTAATAGCTAGTAAGGAAATTCGATGGGCGCTACTGCACAAAAAACTTTTGCGGGAATCAGACAACACCTCTGGTATTCATGACCAGCGCCTGTCAGTGGATATGGCGGTATTCAGAGGTGCTGGGTCGATAAATGAAGATAACATCAAACTACTGCAGTAATCTGTTGACGTAACAGATATATCGCTCTGTGAAATTTCATTCGATAATGTCAATAATTAATGCTCGCAGGGAGACTCTACCAAACTCTACTAATGAAAACCAGGCTTCAGTCTCAATATTCAAATCAGTTGAACTCTCTTTTGAAATAATTATTAATTTTTGTCTTGCAGTCACTGACCGCGCGGCAGACCGCAGCTGCGCGAAGATAGCCGCTCCTTGCTGCGCCGGTGGTGACTGCTGTTCGCCGCAATCACGCTGGCCGCCCGCTGCTCGTGGTCCAACAGGTGGTCGAAAGCCGGAGGCGGACTGGTCAGCTGTTCCACCGATCTATGAGACAAAACGAGACACAGATATCAAGTAGGTGATCTATTAGAGAAATACAGAGCGTGCCATCCAAACTGGCGTCTCACTGGAGCATGCGCGTTGATCGCTTTCTCCCTCTACAGTGCCTGCTCACTCGCGGTACAGTAAATTTCAAAAGTTCATTCAGCTGGCAAACTTAGTTTTATAAAAAAATTCATATTCGCTTCGGTTACCTAGCAGTACTATGATGTTATTTGCTTCACTGACTGTACTAGACTTAACGGCTGGAGGAGAAGCGTGGTGGGAGATTATCCATCTCTCTCGCACAGCCTCCCCTAGACGCCAATTTGGATGGCACGCTCTGTATTTATTAAGTAATAAGTGAACAGTGATTTTGACAGGGGGCTGTCATAGAAGGAGTGGAAGTATCGTATCTTCCCTATGTTAAAAAAGGGAGAAGCCTGTGTCATGGCCTTCTTGAGTTTTGTCTAAAGATGGCCATGCTGTGTTCATCTCATTGGCCGAATACACTCTGGACCGATGTCGGATTATTATGGACCTAGTTTGGCGGTATTTGAATTCAGAGCCATCATGTTTTAGTTTTCATGTAGTTTTGAAAGTTGTATGGTATCTTTTGCATAAATCAAAACAGTTGAGAGAATATAGTTAATATTACGCAAAATACAACATTTTGTCGGATTTTGTGTTTAAGACTAGTTTGGGTGAATTGTACATGGATGTTTTCAAATACACCGCCAAAAGTAGGTCCATATTAATGGCCGACATCCTACTCCCCTTACTTCTCTTACTTCCTCGCCCCTAGATGTCAGCCCCCTGGATTTTGACACATTAACCAAAGGGTTAAAAGTCTTAAAGACCTTTAAATTCTTTGAAAGACCTTTTTAAAGAAGACCTTTCAAAGAATAACTTTTAAAAGACCTATTCAATACTCTGCGAGATTCAGCATTTGTAGGTTAAGTATGGTGATCATGTGCTCGTCGATCATATGTTTTCTGACAAGTTAAATGGATCCTGCTATAAGTAGATGATCTATTAGAAAAATACTTGACAAATGTATAACAGACTCAAACCATTGAATATACCCTTTATAATTTTATACATAGGGTATATATTCGACCTATACATATACATAGGGTATAATATATTCAATGCTCAAACACAGTAGTTTTATAATAATTGAACTACTTAATTATCTGGAGCCCGTTTCACGAAAGTCACAAGTTACCATTTCACCAATAAATTTTAACCAATCTGGAACTTTTAATAGCTTCACTCTGAGAATCAGCTGAACTTTCAGTCGGCTGTTCAATTTCAAATATTCGCCAGTGACAGACACAGTCATATTACTCATGATGACAATCAGTTATTAGTAACCAGTGATATTATCTAAGTCCTAGATAATTTGAAATTTTGAATAATTAGCGGCTATCTCTGAAACAAACACATAGGTTTTCACATAACATGCAGATTTAGAACTAAGGCTAGGCGTACACCGGTTAGTCAAGACAAGTCAAGACGAGATTAGTCACGTTTAGTAATTCACATATTTGCTTATGAAGAAGCACACACCGATGCAATGACTAATCGGTGTGTGTTGCTTCATAAGCAACTATGGAGCCGTGACTAAACGTGATAATCTCGTCTTGTCTTGACTAACTAAAACCTAAATCTTCATTTTGTTTTAATGAAATCACAAAATAACTCGTTTTCTTGTAACAGATGACTGGGAATATAGGCTCATCTGTTCTCATTGACGTTCTTAAGAAGTAACGAAGTCAGTTATTATCTTTTGAAATTGTTTCTCGTTATTTCGTTACTTTCGAGAAACATCTGTACTAAGGAATTCAAAGTTACATTATTATTGAGCTGTTAGATTGGTAACTTTTGAATGGTGACTTTCGTGAAACCGGCCCCAGTAATTGAATTTGGTTATTTTGTGATAAAGTATCAGACAATTTACCTACAGTTATATATACAACTCCAAAATAAAGTGTTATTTTATAGTAATACTAGCAGGCCACCCGTGCTTCGCTACGGGGTATCAGAAATCCCGTTGAGGATATTTGTGTGAAATTTCTAATCACTGCGTGCACATTTTTATACATGTATATTACGTATGTAATTATATTATGTATTTTATGTACATATATATTTTCATTTTAACATACATATTCGAGGCAATAAATCAATTCAAATCAAACGCTGTGACATTTGAAACTAGAAATCTTACCTGGATAGATTACTGGTGTCCAGTGACCTTGAGAAGGGGTGTGCGTTGAGTGGAGATAGCGAGGGACTGTTGCAATCTTTCGGAGTTGTCACTGGAAAAATAACGGGGAAAGAAATCATTAAAACTTGCCATTAAACATGCGTGACATTTGAAAAACAAACATTAATCATCTACAGAAAACAACACTCGTTAAGAGCATAGTATAGACTAACTATACAGTCTATGTCTATACAGTTAGTCTATCCTAGAGCTTTGCATTGGACAAGGAAGAAGAAGAAGAAAGAAGAAGAAGAAGAAGAAGAAGAAGAAGAAGAAGACGAAAAAGGAAGATTCACATCCAAATCTCAGTGGTGGAAGCACAGGAAAAAAGAAAAGAAAAATAAGGAATAAAAGGGGAGTTTTAAGAAGGAGGATGGAAAGGAGAAGAAAAGGAGAGGAAGGAAAGGAAGGAGGAGGAGATGACGAAAGAAGAAGAAGAAGAAGAAGAAGAAGAAGAAGAAGAAGAAGAAGAAGAAGAAGAAAAAAAATAAGAAATAAAAACAGGATTATAAAAGGAGGATGAAAAGGAAGGAAAGGAGAGGAAGGAAAGGAAGGAGGAGAAAAAGAATGAGAGATGAAGAACAGAATAGAAATAGAAGAAAAGAACTTTGAAACTATTCTATCTTATTTTATCTAACCTATTATGAAAAAGGCCCCTGGTCACATACACAAACAATATAGCAGGATCCATTCAACTTGTCAAAACATATGATCGACAAACATAGGATCACAATACTTAAGGTTTAGGATTAGAACTTAGCAAGGTAAGGATAGATAGATAAGGATTAAGGATAAGGATTAAGGATAAGGATTAAGGATAAGGATTAAGGATAAGGATTAAGGATAAGGATTAAGGATAAGGATTAAGGATAAGGATTAAGGATAAGGATTAAGGATAAGGATTACATCTCAAGTCTTGTGCTCAAAAATAAAAGTCAGCTTTTGCGCTTACTCACACTGATACGAGGCAGCAGTTGCAATGGAAGACATTAGCGATACGGTGTCGGGGTCAATGTTGGTGCTATTTGCGTTTGTTAGGTTGGTACTAGCCGATGAGTGCTGGTGCTGGTGGTAGTGCGAGGATGATTCATAGTTCATGGTTGGTGCACCTGACACACACACACATACACAATACTAGGTAATAATAGAATAGACGGTAGTGTTCATTGAGCTAAATATCCAACTGGAGACACCATTAATTGAACAAGCTGGGTTCCGACTAGGAATGGGTATCGATACATCGATATTTAAAATCATTACGGGCCGGTTTCCGAGCTCGGGATTTAGCCAAGTTTTAGACTAAAACAGGTGGCCACCGTAGCATCGACAAACGTTAGCCTCGACACTATGTACTAAGGAGGTGGCACGGGCTCTCTATGCTGCTAACCCACTAGCGAGGTTAGCTACCAAGAAAGGTAGAGAGCTAACCTGTCGAGACAAACGTTTGTCGATGCTACGGTAGCCACCCGTTTTAGTCTAGGACTTTGCTAAAGCCCGAGCTCTTAAACCGGCCCTTAAAAAACATTTCAACAATTTTCATATTAGTTTTTTATTTTGGTTGTTTTTATTCCTTCAAACTGTATTGAAATCAACTGTCATTGAAATATGTAATTTTTCTTCTTTCTTTTTAGCTGAATTAGGCATAAGGTCCAGTATAAGCAGTAGCCTAATTAGCACAATCATCAAATACAGAGTACAGTTAGTAGCAGTAGAGTGAGAGTCATTTGTTGTCTCAACTCTGGCAATGTTGATCTTGAATGGTAACTCACTCACTCATTTAGATTTACTCAACTACTACTCTAATGTGAATAAAAAACTATATTCTGGTCAATCAATATCAGTTTATAAAATTCATCAAATTAGCCTATTTTCAAAATTGTGCGAACAAAAAGATAGTATCAGAGACAATAGAGCGGTTCAGTGGCGGATCAAGAAAAATGCTTTATGATTGAAGGATTGAGACCAGACACTCTCGGTAGTGAAAAATCTTTAAAATCATCGATGTCTAAAACACCTATGTTTTTACCCATCGATAATTAGGAGGAAAAATCGATGTTTTTTCTATCGATACCCATTCCTAGTCGATCAGTTCACACCGATCAGTTGAATGAAGCTTGCTACTGCGCATCAACCTTTTGAACACTACCTTCTATTCTATTAGCAGGATTCTTTTAACTTGTCAGAAAACAGCTGATTTAACGTTAGTAAACGAGCGTACATCAATCAGCTGTTTTCTGACAATTTCAAAGAATCCTGCTATACCTTGGCTTACAAGCAGTACACACAAAATCAGTGCTTGTAAATTGATGAAAAATTACGTAAATATATTGGTGCAAATCAAGCCATATCAGTGCTATTTGTGTTTGTGAGGTTGGCAGTAGCTGTGCAATGATTCAGGGTTGGTGCACTTGGTTGCCAAATTGTCTGTACAATATTCGCTGTGAGCATCTACGGTGTTGCGCTCTAGCGGATAATCTTATGAATCTTTCCTGGTAGATTAACATGGGAAAGGATAGGCTTATGTACGTAAAAATTAGTTTATAATTGAAATAGAATTCCCTGTCGCTATTTTTCCTACTTATCGATTGTAGAATGATAAAATTAACATATCGCATGATCTTAAACATTATTGTAATCTTCAATTCAAGTTTTAAAATCAACTTTGTTTGCTAGAGCAGACAATAGTTTATCCACAGCTGAGTTCATTCCATTGGATTATTATTTTGTGGATTAATTAAATGCTTTAAATCATATGCTTTTGAACTGGATTTTCACTCGATTAATTCAAAACTGAGATCCGATTTCTTTGTTGAATCAATTTACGTTTGGAAATATGGAAGGAATAGAAGCCGCAATTACTATTGTGAACAGTATTTATACAATTAGAATACGACAATGCTTTAAATGCATTTTAAATGCTTACCTATCCTTTCTCTGTTAAAAACTACTGGTTTCGTTCACTAAATTCCATGAGCACAGGTGTCGCTTTTATCCCACCACCTACGTGCACACAGAATACAGAGTTCATGTAAACCAGCCCAGATGATATAAAGGAATAAGATACCTCACGGGCTGGTTTGTGTAGGCCAGGAAGCACTTGTATAATCAGTGCTTGTAATTTGGTAAAACAATACAAATATTGGTGCAAATCAAGCCATATCAGTGCAGATATTTTTCTTATTGAACAGGCAGTAGGCTACTGAAAACATGATAGACAAGTGTTGTCAAGACAATCACAACCATGGAGTTAGAAAGAAACTGGAGATTCCGTTACCTATGTTCCCTATAAATTTCAGTGTACAACTAATCTGGCATCGGCATCATAACATAATAAAAACAAAACTTTCTCCTTAACTCCATGATGAAGACCTACTCACCATCTTCCTATGATAATAACATTATAAAAATATCATATCATGATAAAATTAATTTACAACTCACCATCAGTGGTGGAGTCAGATAAATTGCCACCCGTGGCGCTAGTAGCTCCCGACTCCCTATCCGACGAACCGCGTACGCCCGAATCGGCACTGCAAGAACCGCGGTCTCCGCCACCTAAAATTTAAAAAAAAAAATCATTAAGAATATTCTATTTTGATTCTTCATATCACATAAAAAGACTAGAATTTCACGCCAACAGATTTATTAATTTAAATATTAATTAATAGATATACAGGGTGTTTCAGAAGTAGTGTCGAACATTTTAGGGTATTGTTCTTGGATGATTGCAGACTACAAATGTCGTATTTGAAGTGTCCAAAACTCAGCGGTTATCCTTATAGCTGCCATTTTGTTTTTTCACTTAGGAATTTCTATCTCAAGAACAAAATGATGTATTGATCTGAAATTTGGCATGAATATTTATGCTATAAAGACTCAACTTTAAAAATGAAATGAAAAATTTTCGATGTAAATTATCAAAATGGTGGCCATTTTAAATTTTTGATGGCAAATTTCACGAAAACTAATTTCAATGTAAAATAGAATTTGGAAAAAAGTTATTCTTGTACATTTTCTGTAATGTGAACGGTTTTAGTGAAATTTGCTGGTTGCAGTGCATCCTGGGCTTGCGGCTGAAGTCTGCTACAACAATGCAGCAGTGTTCGTCTGCTTCGCATGTTATTTTCAAGCGATATTAGATTATTTTGTGTGAATTTCAAAGACAGTAAAAAGAGTGCAACCATCCTCCAGCGATCAATGGATTTGTAATAAGATTTACTAAAAAAAGTTATTCTTGTAAAATTTTCGTAATATCAACGGTTTCCGAGTTATTCGAAAGAAAAATTTTCAATTTCAGTAACCGCCATTTTGTTTTATGGATTTGAAAAATTGTCATAATTTTTTTTTAGCTTTGTCTAGTGGTCATAAATTTTGGTGCAAAGTTTCAATTCCATATGTTTCACCATTATTGAGATAAAAAATAATAGGTGGAAAAAACAATATAACGGCACAATAGAATAACTAAGAACTTCGGACAATTTGAATATACGATATTTAGATGGTTTTACCCAAGGTACAATGCCCTAGAGTATTGATGAGGGGTTCTGGAGCACTGTATATCTATATATCTATCTATGTCATATATCTATATATCTAATGCTAAGCGTCAAATTAAATGAATATCTTGCTGTAAGTGAATTAGGCAGCAATATCCTACTCATCTCTTCATATTTCATAATATATTATTTTATAGCCTACGTGATATTTCTCTTACCTATCATGAGGTTGCTAGAAGTGGTGGGGGTATGTGGGGGGGCAGGTGCCACCCCTCCTTCGCGACCATTCAGGCTAGCACGGCAAAGCGAGATGTTATCCCCTCCACCTCCTCCTCCTCCTCCGTCACTCAGACAGGCTGAGGAAAGCTGGCGACGAGCCTGTAAAAAGGAAACGATCAGCTGATTGGAAATATAGCAGGATCCATTTAACTTGTCAGAGAACAGCTGATTGATGTACGCTCGTATACTAACGTTAAATCAGCTGTTCTCTGACAAGTTAAATGGATCCTGCTATACTGGAAAACGAAAAATGGAAATGAAATACGAATGGAACAACGAATACAATGAAAAGGATAATAATCTGAAATATTTAGCTGTCTGATGGTATTGAAACTATTGTGGCATAACATGTAATAGCCACATGCGAATTAAGGCTAGGCGTACACCGGTTAGTGAAGACAAGACAAGACGAGATTAGTCTCGTTTAGTCACAGTAATTCACATAGTTGATTATAAAGCAGCACACACCAATGCAATGACTAATCGGTGTGTGTTGCTTCATAAGCGAATATGTGAAGTAATGTGACTAAACGTGACTAATCTCGTCTTGTCTTGTCTTGACTAACAGGTGTACGCCTAGCCTAAGATGGCATGGCAACGGACTTTTCATCAGAGTTGTTGCCTCAATAAAAACAATTCAATTCAATTACATGATTCTACAGTTCGCTTTAACTCATGTGCGATCTCTTGTAAAGTGAGTTCACTATTGTATAATGAATTAGTCTAGTTTGGTTTTAACCACGTCCCAAACATCCACAAACAAAGCAGACAGAGAATGGGTCAAAATTGAAGATAAATATGTAATGAAGCCCAGGAGAGATCCTATTGGCTAGAAAAACAGGTAGTTTTTGAAAAAAAAAAACATAAAATTCCTGACTTTAACACGTAAAAGATAAGGAAATCGATCTCTTGATCACCAGTACCTACGTTCGATTACAGCGAGTGTATAGTAACAGTGTGGCCATTTGTGTGAAGCACTCCATAACAGTATAACGTGGAGATCATTTTTCCTGGCCGTCGCCATACTTTTGCCAAATTTTGTAATTTTCATATGGGATTACAGGCTAACTTGGACCCTTCCAATTAATTGTCAAATTTATTTTAAAAGAAACAACATCCAAACTAACATTAGAAATAATCTCTCTACTCTTTCTGAAAACTGATGAAAACTAAGGCTAGGCATTACACCGGTTAGTCAAGACAAGACAAGACCTTTATTCAATATATGTAGAACTCAAAAGTGTGACATGCAATGTCCACACTGTTACTATACACTCTCTGCACACCCGATCGGCTGCCTAAGAGCTTTGAATAAATAAACTTAATACATAAAAAACAATTTTTAAAAGCAAATTCAGCATAGACAAAGTCAATGCAACACTGTTGAAAGGCAGTATCTATCTATCTATCTATCTATCTATCTATCTATCTCTATCTATCTATCTATCTATCTATCTGTATCTATCTATCTATCTATCTATCTATCTATCTATCTATCTATCCATCTATCTATCTATCTATCTATCTATCTATCTATCTATCTATCTATCTATCTATCTATCTATCTATCTATCTATCTATCTATCTATCTATCTATCTATCTATCTATCTATCTATCTATCTATCTATCTATCTATCTATCTATCTATCTATCTATCTATCTATCTATCTATCTATCTATCATCTATCTGTCTATCTATCTATCTATGCACAGGAATGGAAATTTTAAAGGAAAAAAAGAAATGAGATTAAACAATTTTTTAAAGTACAGCCATCAGTCTTATGCACTGATTCATCATTGCACTATAAAAAAATTATTCTGAGCTTTCGAAATATTATGAATAATCGAGTTTGAATGCATATCATTTAAAAAATCGCACTTGTAAAATTTTGCTCCATCATAGAAATAATAATATGGGTTGGAAACTATTTTTAGGTCAGCTGTTTTGATGAACTCTTGACGATTTTTCTCAAATAAATAAAAACAGATCACATGGCTAACTTCATGCCTCAAATTTAAAAATGACAATACAATATGGAATATTTTCAAAATTTCAAATTCCTTTTAATTTTCTATAGATAAATTAAAATCAGAAATAAAAAGGGAAATAGGAGCAGCTTATGTGTTTCGATATTTTTCTCAATTCTAGTAATGGAACCGCTGGTTTTACAAAAAAGTGATCATGTGATTGGAATGCACTGTCTCAGCAGCTGAAATAATCTTGTCTCACTCCCACACTGACTCGCTCTCACTCTTTCTCATCATTAACAGCCGACGGAGATTTGTTTCTTCTGTCAGCTGATTCTTAAAGGATCAATTTTTCCTTTTTAAGGTCCTTTAGCGAGTTATCCCAGGGATGAGACCCGGCGCAAACTAGTCTTTTTTTATCACAAACCTCTAATATTCCAAATTTCGCCAAAATCGTTAAAGCCGTTTCCGAGATCCCTTGAACATACATATAAACATACAAACATATAAACAAATAAACACCAAAACATACAGAAATTGCTCGCTTAATATAATAGGATAGAAAAAAAATTGAGCGTCAGCTGTAATTATTAAAGCCGCGTTGGGGAAAGCGGCCCTTATCCTATTATATTAAGCGAGCAATTTGTGTTTATGTTTTATGTATTTCATGTTTGTGTGTCAACGGATCTCGAAAACCAACTCTGGACATTTGACGAAATATAGGAGGTTTGTGATAAGTTTGCGCGGGTCTCATCCTTCGCTAAAGGACCTAAAGGAAATTGATCGGCTGACAGAAAATTTCCGTCGGCTTACAGCTGAGACGGTGCATTCAATCACATGATCACTCGTGAAAATACACAACTATGGCAGGATCCATTTAACGCCGCCAAAGCATATGATCGACGAGCATATGATCACAATACTTAACCTACAAATGCTGAATCTCGCAGATTATTGAAAAGGTATTTTAAAAAGTTATTCTTTGAAAGGCCTTCTTTAAAAAGGTCTTTTAAAGACTTTAAAGGTCTTTAAGACTTTCAAGCCTTTTGATTATTGTGTCGAAATCACTGTTTAATTATTACTGGAACAGCTGATTTCTGACATGTTAATTGGATCCTGCTATACACTATCCTTTTTGGTATAAAAAGCGGTTCCATTACTAGAATTGAGAAAAATATCGAAACCTTTTTATTTCTGATTTTTATTTATCTATAGAAAATTAAAAGGAATTAGAAATTTTGAAAATATTCCATATTGTACTGTATTGTTATTTTTAAATTTGAGGCATGAAGTTAGCCATGTGATCTGTTTTTATTTATTTGAGAAAAATCGTCAAGAGTTCATCAAAACAGCTGAGCTAAAAATTGTTGTATAGCAGGATCCAATTAACTTGTCAGAAATCAGCTGTTCCAGTAATAATTAAACAGTGATTTCGACACAATAATCAAAAGGCTTGAAAATCATAAAAAGACCTTTAAAGTCTTTTAAAGGACCTTTTAAAGAGGCCTTTCAAAGAATAACTTTAAAACCTTTTCAATAATCTGCGAGATTCAGCATTTGTAGGTTTGCATCCTGCTATAGCAGGAATATTTAAAATTGTCAGAAAACAGCTGATTGATGTACGCTCGTTTACTGACCATCATCTGTTTTCTTCTTTTTTTTTAATCTGTTTTCTGACAAGTTAAAATGATCCTACTATATCAACCCATATTATTATTTCTATGAAGCAAAATTTTATAAGTGCGATTTTTCAAATGATATGCATTCAAACTCGATTATTCATAATATTTTGAAAGCTGAGATTGATTTTTTTATAGTGCAATAATGATTAAGTGCATAAGACTGATGGCTGTACTTAAAAAATTGTTTAATTTCAATCCTTTTTCATTTTAAAATTTCCATTCCTGTGCCTTTGTAGGCCTACCCCCGAGCAGAGCTCGGTACCCCGATATTCAGGATTATTTTGAATTGTCATAAAACAGCTGATTTAACGTCAGTGAACGAGCGTACATCAATCAGCTGTTTTCTGACAAGTTAAATGGATCCTGCTATATAGCAGGATTATTTTAAATTGTCAGAAAACAGCTGACAATTTTAAGGTTAAATGGATCCTGCTATATAGCAGGATTATTTTAAATTGTCAGAAAACAGCTGATTGTTGTAAGCTCGTTTACTGACGTTAAATCAGCTGTTTTATGACAATTTAAAATAATCCTGAAAAGTTTGACCGATAAGTTTGACAAACTTATCGTTGCGTCTAGACCGGGCTTTACACCATATTTTTTTTTTTTTTTGCTAGGGATGATGCCCACATAAGCTCTAAGCTTGTGCGTGGGTAATGGGAAGGATGAAGATGATGAGACCATGAATAAACAACCATGTTAAAGCCCACCTCTATGAGTTGTTGGTCCTTGATGTCAAGTTGTGCCGCCAAATTCAAACTCCTTTCGGCCTCGTCACGCGCATGACGTAGCAGGCTCCAACGCTCGCGTTCTCTTTCACATCGCTCCTGAAAAAAAAACACAAAAAACAAACAATTATTAAATTAATTCAAGAGAAAAAATGGTCAATTCACTGAAAAACAACAGTATAATACAACAGAGTTATCATAAAAGAATGGTGCGAAGATTGAATTTTTATAGAAACCAGTGTTCAAGCCAAACAACCTGAATTAGACAGGAATCATGAACTGATTCGCGTCAAATGTTTGTCAGAAAATCGCAAAATTCTTTTGAAACCAGGCTATCATAAAAGAATGGTGCGAAGATTGAATTTTTATAGAAACCAGTGTTCAAGCCAAACAACCTAAATTAGACAGGAATCATGAACTGATTCGCGTCAAATGTTTGTCAGAAAACCGCATCGTTCTTTTACGATAACCTCCGAGTATATTGTAGGATATTTCAGGAATCCCGTGTGCTACCAAATATTTTTGTATGTGTTTTAGGACATTTTGTTTCAAGTAATTATAATCTACATTATGAATCATTGAACTGATTTGTAATGTTTGATGCAAGGCAATAATAAATGAAATTTCAAATTTAGACTGTAATAAGTGAGACTGTATAATTAAAAAGTGAATAGGTCCAATTGGTGTGAATGGGTCCATAGAAACAGTGTGTTAGCAAACATTTTTGCCATATTTCCCACTTACCGCCATACTTTCGCCAAATTTTTAAATTCTTACATGGGCTACAGACAAACATGAACACATTCACTCATTTCTCAAACTTATTTCAAGAGAAGTAACATCGAAAATAACTTTCCTAACATTAATAATAGTCTCCCTACTCTTGGTATTGCTTTAAATGCTTAAAATGATGAAAACTAACACTGACAAAGGCAAATTGTAGGTACGAAAAATTCAATTTTAGGTATGCGGAATTGTTGTTTATCATTGGTTTTTCCTTCTCTTTCTATTGTGAATTGTTATTCAAATAATGTTTGTTTAAATATGCATGAGTAATGGGGAGGATGATGATAATGTATGATGAGGATAATGGACCTACATCTTTCATTCATTTCTAAAATAATATACAGAAAAAAATGAATGAAACTTGTATTAACCTGTTCAAAACTGCGTATAAAGTCTCTCAGTTCCTTTTCCTTGTCTTCCAGAGTAGCGTAGAGTTGTTTCATTTGATTCAAGAGGTCGAACTTTTCTGCTTTTAGACGTTTTCTGTCAAACCACTGAATTGGCCGCTAGAAAATTACAGTAAAACTAATGAAAACCTTATACAATCATACAAAACTAACAATATTAACCCTTCAACATATGGCTATGCGAATAAAGGAACTTGTCTATAAGCCTAATTAATTAAATAATTAATTTCAATACATAGATATACTACAGAACATTGTCTGAAAATTCAGAATATTATCATTAGTAAAATACGCAAGTTTTCAGTTCCGACATGAATACAAGATTGACACTGACAAGATTACGAAACGTTTAGTCACAGTACTTCGCTATTAGTTGGCTTGATGGAGCCAACACACATCGCCTAATACACATAAAAATGCATCGGTGTGTCATTGCATCATAAGCAACTATGTGAAGTACTGCTGAAAATTCAGAAGATTAAAATGGCGTACACACTCAAAATGAACAAGACCGGGATTTAATCTGGGAAGTACGTACTTCACATGATTACGACTAGCTTATTGACGCTTTGCCGATCTCAACATCGGTGTGTGCTGCTATAATAAATATATGTAGAGATGCATGACTACTTAGAACCAGCGTCTTATCCAGAAGATAAAGGGCCGGTTTCCGAGCTAACAACGTGCTAATAGGTATATATAATTAAATGATGAAACAGGTGAAAAAAATCCAGAAGATAAAGGGTGCACGATGTGAAAATTTACCTGGTCAAATATTCAACGATGTTCAAATGCATCAGCAGATGAAAGGTTATTATCACACTATCAACGAAGCAGTCATGTATTGCTATATTAGCATTTTATCCAGCTGTTAATGTATGAAATTCTGCAAAAAAAAAATTCATTATGAGAATCAGCTGGAGTTCCCATTCATTCTGTTCAGTTTCTATTCATTTTCGGTTCAGTTAAGTGTCTATTCAGTCTCTTTTCAGCTTTCCGTTTAAATTCTGTTCACTTTTAGTTAAGTTTTCGTCAACTTTGTATTCCATTTCCGTATAATTAAGTTTCATTTCAGTTTTGATCATCAATTACTTTTCTCAAGTTCCAACTTCTTTGGTAATGTGTGAATAAGAATAAAAACAGTCAAACATTTCCCTCCATATTCAAAATTTTCCCACTTCAAGCATTCAAAAATGTAGTAGCGCGTGAAAGAAGGGAACTCACTAGCAAACGAAAATTTCCCTGCCGTTTCAAAAATTCCCAACATTGCGTTTTGCAATGGTGTGAATGAGCGACCCTTTCTAGTGTTGAAAAAGGGAATTTACTTGCAAACGAAAATTTCCCTGCCGTTTCAAAAATTCCCTACTCTGCGTTTTGCAAGGGTGTGAATGGGCGACCCTTTCAGTGACTAAGGGATGAAGGGTGAGGGAGGGGGTAGGTTAGAGGGGTCAATTTAGGGCCTGACATTGAACCTAGTACTCATCCCGATCAATATACAACACACACGCGCGCGCTCTCTCTCTCTCTCCCGTTTCATGTAGATAAATCTCAATTATGTTAACATTATCATATTGCATCTACTACTTATATTGTTCAAAAATATTTGTTATAATTCATAAAATTAATAGAATAACATTACTTATACTTACAACTTTTGTAATCTAGAATCTATGAAGTTATAATTATTGTTATCTACATGAATAAAGTAATCTTATATTATCTCTTTCAGCACTCTCATACACAATTACTAGACTATCTTATTCATTCACGTTTGACAACTCTTCAGTTTAAGCTTTGTGCAATTCATAGATCACTCATAACTAGAACTAAATTACAGCACTCTAAAAATATGTTCGTATGGCCTTTTTTTCGTGCAACTAAACTAATATGTGTTAGAAATATTATTATTATTATACAGAGTGTTTCAGAACTCCTACCATACTCTGAGGAATTGTTCCTGTAAAATATCTAAATATCATATTTAAACTGTCCAGAAGCTTATTACAGCACACAGCTGCCATTTGTTTTCACTTATTATTATCTCATAATGGTGGAACATATGTAGAAACTTTGCACCATTTATTTACTAGCAAAGCTACAAAAAAATTATGACATATTTTCAAATCCATAAAACAAAATGGCGTTTAGAAATTTACATGTTTCTTGAATAACTCGGAAACCATTGATATTGAAATTTTTACAACCTTTTTAAGAAACCTAGTTATGTATTTGTCGACCAACAATTTTCTGCATCGCTCAGCAATCCATCATCTGCTTCACTAGCTCCGCCCACTAGAGCACTAGCCCCGCCCTCTTGCGAATTGGCTCCTCCCACTTGTCCATTAGCCCCGCCCACGAGAGAACTAGCTCCTCCCACTAATCCGTTAGCCCCGCCTCCTAATGCACTGGCTCCTCCCACTGCCGCATTAGCCCCGCCCACTACCGAACTGGCCACGCCCCCTTGTGCACTCAACACCCTCCTCAGTTCGGCCACCTCTCGTCTGAGTCGCTCGTTCTCCAGACGAACGCTGAGCTGCTGTTGTTTGCTGGATGAGGCCGAGGATGAGGAGGTACTCGTCAACAAGGAAGTGGTGCACGGTGTTTCTGGAGGTGGAGGGGATGTGGAGCTGCTGGCTGCCGCACCTGGAATATGACAAGAAAATATTTTTTTGAATTATTACAATCTATTTTGAATATTTTTTTGATATTTTTTAATCAATATTTTATTTAATGAAGTAGTTTGTTTTGAATAACTGGCTAGATGTGAGTCTGGCTTATGGTGTAATTAGTTATGAATAACTAGCTAGATGTGAGTCAGAACAGGTTATAGCCTAATCCTTGTTTGTAAGAAGAAGAAGAAGAAGAAGAAGAAGAAGAAGAAGAAGAAGAAGAAGAAGAAGAAGAAGAAGATGATGATGTAATTGAACAACAGATTTTCAAATCAAATCAAAATTAATCTATAGCCTAGAACAGATACAATTCCAAATTTAGCACACATTCAGAGAAAGGCTGTGTTCTTAATTATGTAAACATTTTCATGAATAATGAATGGAAAAAACATTTCCTAATTTTTTAAAAACACAATACTCTTGAATATCGCACTTCATACTTCACTATTATGGAAAATTATTGGAGTAGAATATTTATTTTGCCAAAATACCA